>CM053626.1:295370091-295409664 GCA_028646595.1 Phalanger gymnotis
AGTTGATATTACTATGCACAATGTTTTCCTGATTCTGCTCACTTTACAAAGCATTAGTTCATGTCCATCTTCTGGAATGCAATTTGGAACCATGCTCAAAGGACAATCGAATAATGGATACCCTTTGATCCAACAATACCACTACTAGGTCTGTATGCCAAAGAGATCATTTTAAAAAAGGGAAAAGGAACTGCATGTACAAAAATATTTATAGCAGCTCTTTTTGTGGTGGCAAAGAATTGGAAATTAAGGGGATGTCCATCAATTGGAGAATGGCTGAACTAGTGATATATGAATGTAATGGGATACTATTATACAATAAAGAATGATGGGCAGGTGGATTTCAGAATAAAAAAAAAATTGGAATTCGGCAGGTAGAAGCTAACGACTCTATGAGACATCAAGAATCTGTCAAACAAAATCTAACGAATGAAAAAATAGAAGAAAAAGTGAAATATCTGATTGGAAAAACAACAGACCTGGAAAACAGATTCAGGTGAGACAATCTAAGACTTATTGGTCTACCAGAAAACCATGATGAAATAGAGAGCCTGGACAGTATCTTCCAAGAAATGAGCAAGGATAATTGCTCTGAGGTCCTAGAATGAGAAGGTAAAATCATCATTGTAAGAATCCCCCCATACAATATGTTGTTTACAAGAAACACATTTGAAACAGGGGGATACACATAGGGTAAAGGTAAAAGGCTGGAGTAGGATATATTGTGCTTGAGCTAAAGTAAAAAAAATAATAAAAAAAAGGGGTAGCAATCCAAATCTCAAACAAAGCAAAAGCAAACAGAGATCTAATTAAAAGAGATAAGGAATGACACTATATCCTACTAAAAGGCACTATAGACAATGAGGCAATATTATTAACATATATGCACCAAGTGGTATAGCATGCAAATACTTAGAGGAGAAGTTAAGGGAGTTACAGGAAAGAAAAGAAAGCAAAACTGTATTAGTGGGGGACCTCAACCTCCTCCTCTATGAACTTGATAAATCTAACCTCAAAATAAACAAAAAAGAAGTTAAGGAGTTGAATGGGAATTTTAGAAAAGGCAGATGTGATAGACCTCTGGAGAAAACTGAATGGGGATAAAAAGGAATATACTTATTTCTCATCTTTACATACAACATACTTGAAAATTGATCATGTACTAGGGTATGAAAACCTCACAATCCAATGCAGAAAGGTAGAAGTAGTCAAAGCACCATTTTCATATCATGATGCAATAAAAATTATTTGTAATAAAGGACCATGGAAAAATAAATTAAAAATTAATTGGAAACTACATAATCTAATCCTAAAGAATGAGTGGGACAAAGAACAAATCAGAGAAACAATTAATCACTTCATTCAAGAGAATGACAATAATGAGACAACACACCACAACTCATTGGATGCAGCAAAAGCAGTTCTCAGGGGAAGTTTTATATCTTTAAATGTTTATATGAATAAAATAGGTAAAAAGGATATCAATGAATTGGTCATGCAACTGAAAAAGCTAGAAAAAGAACAAATTGAAAATCCCCAATTAAACACCAAATTAGAAATACTGAAAATCAAAGGAGAGATTAACAAAATTGAAATCAAGAAAACTATTAAATTAATGAATAAAACCAAGAGCTGGTTTTATAAAAAAACAATAAAATTGATAAACCTTTGGTCAATTTGATTTAAAAAAAAGAAGAAAATCAAATTACCAGTATCAAAAATGAAAAGGGTGAATTCATCTCCAATGAAGAGGAAATTTAAAAAATAATTATGAATTATTGTTCCCAACTGTATGCCCATAAATTTGACGACCTTAGGGAAATGGATGAATATATACAAAAATATAAATTGCCCAGGTTAACAGAACAGGAAGTAAAATACCTAAATAACCCCATCTTAGATAAAAAATTGAGCAAACCATCAATGAACTCCCTAGGAAAAAATCTCCAGGGCCAGATGGTTTTACATGTGAATTCTATCAAACATTTAAAGAAAAATTAATGCCTATACTTTAAAGAATATTTGGGATAACAGGTGAAGGAGTCCTACCGAATTCTTTTTATGACACAAATATGATACTAATATCCAAACCAGGAATAGTCAAAACAGAGAAAGAAAATTATAGAACAACTTCCTTAATGAATTTTGATGCAAAAATTTTAAATCAAATATTAGCAAAAAGATTGCAGCAAGTCGTCAGGAGAATAATACCCTATGACCAGGTAGGATTTATTCCAGGAATGCAAGGCTGGTTCAACATTAGGAAAACTATCAACATAATCGATTATATCAACAATAAAACTAGCAGAAGCCATATTATCATCTCAATAGATGCAGATAAAGCCTTTGACAAAATACAACACCCACTCCTATTAAAAACACTGCAAAGCATAGGAATAAATGGAGCTTTCCTTAAAATTATAAACAGCATCTACCTAAAACCATCAACAAGCATTATTTGTAATGGGAATAAGCTAGATGCATTCCCAATAAGATCAGGGGTGAAACAAGGATGTCCATTATCACTCCTACTATTCAGTTTGGTACTAGAAATTTTAGCTGTAGCAATAAGAGAAGAAAAAAAATGAAGGAATTAGAATAAGCAAAGAAGAAACTAAATTATCACTTTTTGCAGACAATACAATGATTTCCTTAGAGAGTCTTAAAAAATCAAATAAAAATTATGTGAAATAATAAATAACTTTAGCAATGTTGCAGAATTCAGAATAAACCCACATAAATCCTCGTCATAGAAAGAGAAATTCCATTTAAAGTTATTGTAGATGCTATAAAATATTCAGGAGTCTGCTTGCCAAGACAATCCCAGGACCTACATGAATACAATTACAAAATACTTTTCATACAAATAAAGTCAGATCTAAATAAATGGAAAAACTTCAGTTCCTCATGATTAGGCCAAGCTAATGTAATGAAAATGACAATTTTATCTAAATTAATTTACTTATTCAGTGCCATACCAATTGAACTATCAAAAAATTATTTTATAGAGCTGGATAAAATAATAACAAAATTCATCTGGAATAATAAGAGGTCCAGAATATCTAGGGAATTAATGAAAAGAAATGCTAGGGAAAGTCACTGAGCCATGCCAGATATTAAACTGTACTACAAAGTAGCAGTCATCAAAACTACTTGGTATTGCCTAAGAAACAGTGGTGGATCAGTGGAATAGGTTAGGTACCTAAGACGCAGTAGTCCATGACTATAGCAATCTACTCTTTGATAAACACAAAGAATCCAGATTCTGGGCTAAAAATTCACTATTTCACAAAAACTGCTGAGAAAATTGGAAAATGGTAGGGCAGAAACTAGGCATAGACCAATATCTTACACTATATACCAAAATAAAGTCAAAATGGGTTCATGATTTAGGAATAAAGGCTGATACTATAGGCAAATTGGCAGAGCAAGGAATTGTTTACTTACCAGATTTATGGAAAAGAAAAGAATTCATGACACAACAAGAGATAGAGAGCATTACAAAATGCAAAATGGGTAATTTTGATTATGTTAAATTGAAAAGTTTTTGTATAGAAAAAGCCAATGTAACAAAGATTAGGAGGGAAACAGAAAATTGGGAGAAAATCTTTACAACCAGTGTCTCTGATAAAGGCCTCATCTCTAAAGTATACAGGGAACTGTGCCCAATTTATAAGAATACAAATCATTCCCCAATTGAGAAATGGTCAAAGGATATGAACAGGCAGTTTTCAGAGGAAGAAATTAGAGATATTTATAGGCATATGAAAAAAATGCTATAAATCACTATTGATTAGAGAAATGCAGATCAAAACAACTCTTTGATACCATATCTCTCCTGTCAGATTGGCTAACATGACAAAACAGGAAAATGATAAATGCTGGAGAGGATGTGGGAAACATGGAACTCTGTTACATTGTTAGTGGAGTTGTGAACTGATCCAGCCATTCTGGAGAGTAATTTGGAACTAGGCCCAAAGGGCTATAAAAATGTGCATACCCTTTGACCCAGCAATACCAATCCTGGGGTTATATCCCAAAGATATCACACAAGTCGGAAAGGGACCTATATGTACAAAAAAATTTATAGCAGCTCTTTTTATGGTAGCAAAGATTTGGAAATCAAGGGGATGCCCATTAATTGAGGAATGGCTAAACAAGTTGTGGTGTATGAATGTAAAGGACTACTGTTGTGCTATAAGAAATGAGGAAAATACCGGCTTTGTAATAACCTAGAAAGACCTACATGATATGATGCTGAGTGAGAGGAGCAGAACCAGGAGAACTTTGTACACAACCACAGTTGTGTACAAATTCTTTGTACACAGATTCTTTGATGACTAACTTTGACAGACTTGGCTCTTCTCAGCAATACAAGGTTCAAAGACAGCTCCAAAGGTCTCATGATGCAAAGAGCTATCTACATCCAGAGAAAGAACTATGGCTTCTGAATGCAGATTGAGGCAAACTGTTTGCTCTCTTTTTTTTTCCTCTTCCTTTTTGGTTTTGCTTTATCTTTCTCCTGATTTATTCCATTGGTCATAATTCTTCCTTACAACTTGACTATTGTGTAAATAAGTTTCATGAGAAGGTATATTTAGAAGATATATCAGATTCCATGCCATCTTGGGGGGGGAGGATTCAAGGGAGGGAGGGGAAGAAAATCTGGAACTCAAAAATATGCAGAACTGAGTATTGTAAACTAAAAATAAAAAAAATATTTAAAAATTAAAAAAAAATAATAAAAAAGGAAAAACTTGCAAAAAACAAAAAGAAAATAATTGATTTTGAAAATATTTCTGGTAAATAAGAAGTTTAAAACTTTCCATCTAAAATAGATAATGGTCAGGAATGTTGTTATATGGCTATAATTACTGAAACTGGGAGGCTAAACTAGTGCAACACTGGGGTTCAAGAGATCTGAGCTGCAGTAGAAATTTGGGTTGTCTCACTAAACCAGGTTCCAAAATGGTGACCCAAGATGAAGAGCCCAACAGACTATCCACGAAAAGACAAACCACTTCTGGTTGGGGGTGGGGGAAGGAATAGGCTCAGCCTTATTAATGAAAAATACAAATAAAAAATAACTTTGTAATCCTCATACCCATCAAGAGGAAAAATATTTTAAAAAAATAAAGTTCAGTAAAAATGACATTTAGGAGGTCCATGTATGTTTAGACAGACAGAAGTTAAGGGGTTTGCTTAGGGTCATAAAACTAGTAAGTGTCTGCGGCCAGATGTGAACTCAGTTCTTCTTGACTCCAGGTCCTGTGCTCTATGTCCTTCTCCAAAAAAGAGCATATTCAATTACCTAATACTTCAATTATTGAGAACATGAAATGGCCTGTTTTCTTTTAAAAGAACTATGTTTAAAAGATTTTTCTAATAGTAGTTTATGCAGTCTAAGAAATTATGAGCACTTGTGTGTGTGTAATATGATAGTCCAGTTATAGGAGAATGGCTAAAGAAATTTGATCCACTAATATGGTAGTTATATAATTATTATGGAGAGGAATGATACATGAAAAGAAAACTGTGGAGACCTAACGGATATAATGCAAAGGGAATAAAAGGAAGTGGGGGAAAGAATGACAGGACAGAAAAAAACCCAATTCTCATGAGGTCATGGATGGAAAATTGGCACAATATTTTATACATTATGTATTTTTCTTTAATCTATGAGAGATAGATGAGGAATTTAAGACACTGAATGAGACATATATACTTTTATATATAATACTTGAGGGATTTTGTTTCACTAGACCATAAATATTTACTAAGAGGAATTTGATTTTCCTTTCTTTTTTTCCATTGAGGTGAGTAGTGGGAGGGAGAAAAATAGATTTTTTTATAATAGTGTAGTATGTGTGGGAGTGTTAAATATGTGGAATGTTTCATGTACTTTCAGATAAGGTCAATATATTATGCGTATTACTTAGTATTTTACTTGTGTTACAAAACACCTCTCAGTGAGTGAGAAAAATCTGTAAATATTTGTGACATAAGAGCAAAGGAAATCTATAGAACAACAAAAAAATACAAATTAATTTTTTACAAATGATTATACTCATAAATTTATTTGGTTGTTTTGATGTTACATGTTGACCTTTGAACAAAACAGTGTTAGGAAAGGTGTGAAGAGAATCAAATGTAGAAAGCAATGAAAGAACAAGTTGATGGAATCAGAAGGCAAGGTATTGGCAGAGAGTATCAACATGTATATGGAAGTTCCAGTTCGAGGCCATGACATGGGATTCAGATCAAAGTTATTGAATACTATAACCTATTCGACCTTTAGTTCAAAATTTTATAGATCACAATAAGGAAGAGCAGGGAGACTGGATTTAAAAAAACACAGAAAATTTGAACTGGATTTTTGAATAGCCTCATTTATATCAAGGCATAAATTAATAAGAATCAATATGGCAAATTCTTAGGATATCTGTACAATGCAATATTGTATAATTGTAGTTAATTATGGATCACAGTTAGGATGAAGAGATTTTGCAGGGCCAAGTCAAAGGTAGAGATGAAAGGGCAAGTGATTATGTTTGGAGAAAAAAAATTTAGATATTAAAGATGGTACATTCATGGGTCAATTGAGACTTTCATTTGACCATGCCAGAGGGTGAATGATGCAAAGTGAAGATGTATGTCAGAGGAATGTAAGTAACTGATGAAGTGGGAGACCAGGGTGTTTGAGAGGAAATCTATATGCAAACATTTTCAAATATGAAGATAGGGGTTGGGGTGCAGAGGAAGACTAGATATGACTGAGATACTGAATTCCTTGAGATAGAAAGCACAGTGAACTGGATGCCTGTAGATATTAGCAAATGACTGTGTGGTAAATATAAAGTGCCAAACTAGGCAAAATAGTAAAATAGATTGAATGTTTCTTACATATTCCTAGATCCTTCTATTTCCTTTAACACTGCCATGAATCTCCTTCATCAAGCTGAGAATTTGCATAGCCACCCGTGTTAAATACTGTTCTTTTATTTTATTTTCACTGGACTCCTAATAAAACAACTCCTATAGTAAAATTAAAAGCTTTTGAAAGTAGAGGCTAATTCCATTTTGATTTTGTTTCCCTTTACTGCCTTGTAGTAATTGAGACTTAAAAAAATGATTTTAGGAAAGGATTTTTGAATAGCCTCATTTACATCAAAGCATAAATGAATAATAAGAGTTGATGTGTTAATTTCTCAGGATATCTATACAATACCTAGTGATAATAATTAAATCATTTTAAGTGTAATGGAAATAAAATGTCCCTTAAGATCCACATGGCAATCTCTTATGTGACTTTATTTAGCTTATTTTAGACATAAAGGTATGAGTTCAATAACAATTTCTCTGAGCTCCAAAACTCTTAAAATTTTCACAGAGAATGGTCTCTCGATTTAAATTTCTATTTCTATCTATACCTTGTTAAACCCTTTAAATTCATATTTGACACAAAATTCAGGCCCTAGAAACATTTTGGTTATCAAACAGCACATTATATCATAGTGTCTGTGGCTAGAGAGGCACTGAGAGCAGTTTGGGGGAAAACAGATATTTCCTACAGACTTCTCTCAGGCTTTGAGTATGTGAGAACTCTGGTGGTATCATCCCTGGTTATCTACTAGGAGAGGTCTGTAGAACTGATGACACTCAATATCTCCCTTCTCTAGCACCATTGACTCCTATCATCTCTTTCTGCTTTCACTGGTTTGCTAGAAAGTGTGTTTTTGGCTCAATTCTTCATGACTAAAATCCATTCTCTTAACTTCCAGGATTTAAGAATCTGAAATAGATCTTTCCTTTTATATAAATTGCTTAGGAGACGACTAAGTTTTTCACATGATGTCTTTGATAAATTCAAGGAGAGGATGGACCCATTCACACTCAGTTCTGATTGACTCAATCAAAAAGCGTTCTTACCTAGCAAAGATAATTACTTATAAGTGGGTGGGATCATCAGTAGATGTATACTATTCCATCACACATATACACACACCATTTTAATATTTATCATTAGCAAATCTGCTGGAATTTCATAATTTCAAATCTTAGTTAACTCTTTAGTGACTTAGGAAGGAGGGTTCTGCATTATCCTTTGAAAATGCATTCCCCAGTGCCTTGTGTATAAGTCTTGGTAAAATTATGTGTGGCATAGCTCATAATCTACTCTATAAATAAACATTCTTATTTCTCCAGAAGATTTAAACTCCTGTTATGGTAAGGAGTAGCAGATAAATCTATCCTCCAATAGTAACATTATTATTTGGATGTGTGTCTACTTGTTTTCCAAGTTTTACTTGGGATAGTGTAAGTTAGTGTGGTCATTAGTCATACAGCTTTTGTTCTTCCGTGATTTGCTGATCTATCTGCCCTATACCAAATCTAACCATTGATCGACCAAAGGATTGATATAAATTGATTATATTGTGATGATTGGACATCAGAACTATTATCCTGCCTTCCTAAACTTGAGGTCATAGAAAATCTCGGCCGTTTAATTATTTTATTAGTTCTCGAGGTATAGTTTGTAAAATTTCTTCAATCTGAAATGTCTATTCTACGCTAATACCTAGTCAGGGATACTACAGGAAGGTTTTGTTTGTTTGCTTGCTTGATTGCTTTTGCTTTTGTTTTTCAGTCTGATGAAATAAATGAGTGTTCAACATTCTCAACTTATTTACCAAGGAGACTAATTAACTCCCCTATTGGCAATAAGTATTTTCTGTGCAACATCTTTCAGGGCCCCTACAAACCTTTCAGATGACTTTGAAAACATCTATGTTACATAGTCTCTAGTCCTAAGGATAAGAGATATGAAACAAAAAGAGCTAAAGAATTCTAGACATTCAGAGTTGGGAGTTCAGAGGGAATTCAAAGGGAAAAACATCCCTCTTGGCCTTTGAACTGTACAAACCTAGTATATGATTAATATTTAATAAATACTTGTTGACTGACTGAAAACATACATGAACAAGAATCCCCCATATGATAAAGTGATCACCTGCCTTCTGGGGGATGGTAATGCCCAGTACTTCTCAACTTATTCCCTTATGCCTTTGGAAGCATTTTTTCTTTTCTTTACCTCAAGTATAAATTTGTATCTTTGCAAAATATATTCTTTCCTCCCAGATCTACCTTGTGAACCCAAACAGAAAAAAATCTAATCCCTCTTCCACATGCCAGCTTTTCATTTAAGGCAGTAAACATGTCCTTCTTGGCTTTTTCCAGACTAAACACTTCAGGTTTCTTCATCTGGACCAAAATCTAGCACCTTCACCATTCATCAGTGGGGGTATTCACTCTGTGACAATAATATATAATGCCTTCCTACCTTCTCACACTCTGTAAATCTCATTAAATAGGTGGATTTTCACTTGATGCTCTCTAGTTTATAAATTTCTTTCCTGAACTGGGTTGCCCCAGTGTTCTTGGACAAGAGCAAGTTACAGCAATGTTTCCCTTAATGGAGCCTAAGTTTGAGTTTTCCTGATTTTACTGTCCCTATATACATCCCAAATTTTTCTACAAAAGCAGTTAGTTATGAATTTTCTTCCGCAATATATTATTTAAGAAATTGTTTTTTTTAATTCAAGTGTGAGATTTTGTATTTGTTGCTAATTAATTTTATCATACTAGATTTGACTCAATGCTAGCTTGTCTAGATATTTTTTGAATCTTTAATCTGTCATTTGACAAATTAACCACAACCCCAAGCTTCATGTCATCTGCAAATTTGATAACTATGTCACCGATACCTCTGCCTAAATCATTGATTTAAAAAAACTATTAAGTAGATTGGACCAATAAACAATAGTCTGGCTTAGTAAAAAGAACAGCGACTTTAAGAACAGAAGTCTCTTGGTTCAATTATGAACTTTGCTATTAACTGTTGGCATGACCTTGAGAAGTCACCTAAGCTCTCTGGATCTCATTTTCATCATCAATACAATAGGTACAATAATGCCTGAAGTTGCTGTATCATAAAATTGTTATGAGGATTAAATGTGATATTGTCTATAAAACTTCAGAATTTTGAGGTGCTAAATAAAATAATAATTTTAGAATAATAATAATAATAATAAATACTATTATTACAATCCCATGATCATCTTCATCACCATCATTACAGATCAATTCAGAACTTTGAAACTCTGAAGTCATCATTTTATATATTGGACTTCTAATTCTCTTGCTTCCCTTTATTGGAGGTCTTCAGGCTTGTGTTGGATAACTGCTTGACAAATATGTTTTAGACAATTTGTGTGGAGTAACTTCAAGGTTCTTGCCACTACCAGAATCATCTACAATAGGACCTACTCAAAATACTTTAATGGCTTTCTATAGCCTAAGGAAGAAATTCTGCTATTCTAACCCTGTTAAGATTAAATCTGATTGCGAAATCAGGACCTTAAATCACATACTGACTGAATCCAAATTATGGAAATGGAACGGGGATGTTCAAGGCTTTCAAAATGCATCATTTAAGTCAGTTACATCCCATTCTAAACTTGTCATTTGATTTCTTTTTCTAGTTGGTTTGATTTCATTTGACCAAATCCTTTGTTTTATTTTTTTCACTGATAATTTAATTTGGGCCAACTGATTAAATTTGGTTACTTCTACTTTTATATTCACTTCCATACCTAAGCAAGATTTGGCCCGTGGGCGTACTACAAACCCCATTTTCCTCACTCCCCCCATAGGGTTTCCTATTATCATGAGTCATTTTATGTAAGAAGATTTTGAGATGTGCCTTAGACTACCTTACAGCAACGTAGGTACATTTCAATATTTGTCTATGTCCTGTGCAAATTCCCCTCATGCATCTGAGCTTGCTCAGTCTCTGCAAACAGTCTTTTGTTGTCAAAAACTGTTTGGGAGTGGCAGAAAGGACTTTTGTGTCACTGGATATTGTTCTAAAAATATTTAAAAGACATTTAATCAATCTCAAGCACTGAAAGAAGTTAGAGTCCATTAAAGTGGCATCCTACGTGTCTCTACACTTGGCATTTTTCGTAAATATTATGAATAATACTATTACCTTGGTCTTCAATGCTTCAGTTCCCAGAACTCAGACCCTCCTGTTGCCTCTGCAAGATTTCATGACAGATACTATCAACAATATTTCTATCTAGGTCATCATACCACATGACAGCATCTTGGCTCAGAGGACTTAGGCTCTTAATTTTTTAAGTGACCACAGGCTTTATTGTACCACCTTTTATGATGTGAAATAGAGGAAAGAAAACTGATTTTTGAATCAGAAAACCTGGGTGGAAATCATCTGTGATGTTTGTCTATGTAACCTTGATCTAACGGTGCTTTAGTTTCCTCATTTTTGGAGAGGGGAAGGCAGGGCAATTGGGGTTAAGTGACTTGCCCAAGGTCACACAGCTAGTGTCTGAGACTGGATTTGAACTCAGGCCCTCCTGACTCTAGGGAGGGTGCTCTACTCACCGTGCCACCTAGCTCCCTCAGTTTTCTCATTTTAAAGATTGGGGTATTGTACTAGATGGCCTTGTCTGTGCAGTTGTTTATATAAATTTCCACTGGAATGTTCCACTAGAATCTCAAACTCAATCTGCCTGAAACTGAGTTTATTATCTTTTCCCTAATCCAGTTTCTTTTTCTGTTTAATTATTTCTGTCCATATTACCCCCATTCATTCAACCTCCATATCGTAAGCTTTGTACTATTTTAGACTTTCCTCTCTGTCCTCATTCACATGCATTTAATTGTTAGGTCCTACCAGTTCCACCTTTACAGCATCTTTCAAATTCATACCTGCCTCATAGTAGGATTGCTCATTACCCTGCACTTAGTCTACTGTAATAATAATATTTCACCTCTTCACCTTTCATGTGTCCTTCATGCCACTACCAGAATAGTCTACAATAGGACCTACTCAAAAGTCTTTATTGGCTTCTTATCGCCTAACAGAGAAAGTTGAATCTCCCCCGCCAGGCACTGAAGATACTGTACAACCTGGCACTGACCTTTCCAGGCTTGTTTCCGATGTCTCTTTTCCATGAACTCTACATTTCATGCAAATTCAGCAGCCCTCTGTCTCTTCAACATGAACTCTGCTCTCTTGCCTCTGAACCTTTGATCAAGCCTTTCACTATGCTAGGAAAACCTTTCTTTGTCCTCATCAATTTCATCCTCATTGAATTTTTACATAACTTTAAAAAAACCTAACTCATTTACTGTCTCCTCCAGGAAACCTTCCTTGATCCTTTTAGGATCTCACAGTTCTCACACCTCATATTATATCACTTGTTAACTCCCTAATGCCACTTTCTACAACAGGATTTTCATGCAAGCCTTTCCTGTTCCCTCCAGTTGCTAGGGCCTTCCCCTTTAAGATTTCTTTCCGTGTACTCTAGATATGCCATATATGTGCCTATTTTCATTTTATTTTACAATTAGAATGTGATAGTCTGGTGTTCATGAATTCTATTTGCCTTGCTTCGTATATATGGAGCTTAGCACAGTGTCTGGCAGAAAATAAATCACTTAATAAATGCTTGATAGTGATTTAATGACCAATCAACAACAGCCTGATATTTAGAAAGAAGTTTAAGGTTTACAATCCTCCTCATATACCTTATCTCATTCTACAATTACATTATATAGGAACTACCTACATTATTATTTTTATGTTGCAAAGAATAAACTAAGACTTTAAAAAAAGGTTAAGCAACTTCCTATGTTCACATAATAAGTTTAAGGAACAAAATTCAAAAGATGTTTCTCTTGATTCCAAGTAAATTAGGGAGAATGTCGGGGAGGCAAGGGAGCCAGAAGGAGGAAGGGAACAAGCATTTAAGTAGCACCTTTTGGGGCGCTGTGCTATGTATTTCACAGATATTCTTTCCTTTCTTGCTCACAACAGCCCTGGGAGGAAAGTGCTTTGACTATTCACATTTTGCAGTTGGGAAAACTGAGGCACATCACAAAGCTAGTAGGTAGCTGCAGTCACATTTGAACACAGGTCTTCCCAGCTCTCTATTCTATGACACCTCTATCCCATGGCACATAGCTGCCTTCAGAAATGCAATATAGGTTCCATATTACTAATTTCAGAAAGTATTGAAAAAAAGTTAAGAATGATGAGTGACAAAATACTGCTAAGTGAATTTAGGCCGAGTGGAAATGTGTTCAAGGAAATATATTACTACTGAAATGCAGTCTTTGAAATGTCTCTTCTTCAGGTGAGAAAATGTACCTCCCTACCTCCCTTCAGTCAATCAATTACTCGGGCAATTAGTATTCCTTAAGTTTCTATTACTGTGACAGACACAGTGTTAGGTGTTGGGAATACAAACAAAGGTAAATGACAATACCTGCTCCCAAGGAGCTCACAGTCTAATGGGGGGGAACAACATGAAAACAACTATGTACAAAGGAAATATATACAGGAGTAAAAAAAATAATAAAGAGAAATCAAAAAAGTTAGAGGGGGTTAAGAAAGGCTTTTAATACATAATTTCTGGCAATATAATAATGATTACTGGTGTGTGTGTATGTGTTTGTATGTGTGTTTGTGGTTTGTTTGTGTGTGTGTGTGTAGTGCAATTGACTTTGGACAAGAAGACTTGACCTGAAGTCCTACATAAGTTATCTATTATCTATTGACTGTGTAACTCTAGGCAAGTAACCAAGCCTATAGTTATAGGCAACTCTCTGTGACTATAAGTCACAGAGAAGAGGTTAACCTGCACTAGTAGAGGGGGAGTTTCTTCACATGGAAGTTTCCTATAATAATTAAATCCTTAATCCAATCACTATTCTCTCTCTCTCTCTCTCTCTCTCTCTCTCTCTCTCTCTCTCTCTCTCTCTCTCTCTCCTCTCTCTCTCTCTCTCTCTCTTAATTTGATGGATAGATTTCCACAATATACTCTAAGACCACACAAAAAATAAAAACCATAATAAAAACTAATCACTTTAGTTTGAAACCATTTGCTCACTGAATTGACCAGTAGGGAAACTTACAGCTATCTAGCTTCATAAGTCGGAAAATATTAGAAGCTTACTATGTACTAGGCACTGTGCTAACCGCTGGGGTACAAAGGAAGACAAAAAGAGAGTCCCTGCTCTTCAAGTAACTATATACAAACTAGCCACATAAGGGATAAAAAGGAAATAATCAGTGAACAGAAGGGACTAGAATTCCAGTAGAAGACAGAACCTAAAGGAAGTCAAAGAAGCCAGGAGACAATGATGGCCAGAGAAGGCGTTCCACGCATGAGGAACATCCAGTGAAGAGACAGTGTCTCAAATATAGGATCATGGATTCAGAGCTGGTAAAGACCTTAAAAGCCAACTAGTCCATGCCCCTTATATTACACATAAGGGAACTAAAGCCTGGAGAAATTCTGACCTTTCTAAGTTCACAATGCTGTTATGTGGCAGAAATGGAAATGAACCCAATTACCCTATGACTCTAAATCCACTGCGCTTTCTATTGTATCAGGATCTAATCAACAGTCTGACTCCATTGATATATTTTTAATTTGGCAGAATTATTTTTTCTTCTGTCAAAGAAAAAAAATGTTATAAACCTATAAGAAACTAGCTCCCACCATTCAAAGTTCTTAGACTGATTCTTCTTTTCTACATCATCACTTGCTTCCTCTGTCTTCTCTTTCTCCTTTCATCTCTGAAGTCTCTCCTAAGTCTTATCTTTCTACATATGTGCAGTGGCATGATATCAGAGGTCTTTCAGCTAATTAGAATTCACATTTACATATATATATATATATATATATACACACAATGTTACAGGACTATTCTTAGGAAATCACCCCAGCCTGTCCAGTTGGGATAGGAGTATTACCACAAGGGATGGCTCTTTGGGAAAGCGGAGTATATTTGGAAATTGCGGTAATAAAAAAAGAAACTATATCAATACAATTTAAAATAAATCTTTTCTCTTACATTTCTCATTCCAATAGAATCACATTTCTTTTTTTGAATAGCATATAGTTTACTTAGAAACACTTTACTAAACCAGGGAATAGGCACAGATGCCCATAGAAATAGATGAATCCCTTTGCTCTGTTAAGGCCCAAGGTGTGTGTTCACATTTGACTCCACACCCTAGGGGTAGATAAACTACAAAGATTAGGGTTTTGCATAATTGGTGCATCTCTTGATGTGTATTAACCTTATGAAAAGCAGCAATTTTTCACTGGTGGGAAGGGGAGGGTTTTGAGTCTAGTGTTAGCGAATGCTAAAACCTAAGCTCTAATGCTCATAGAAGGTAGCATGGCTTATTAGCCTAATTAAAATCCTGGGGCTCTGGAGACCCGGGTTTTAATACAAGTTTTGCCATGGACTTGCAGTGTAAAGCTCAGCGAGAGACTGCAACTCTTTATCCTTCTCTTTCCTCATTGGTACAATGAGCATGGCCTTGCAAAGTCGGTTGCATAGCATAGCAATTAAATGATAGGAAGTACTTTTCAAAAATGAAATCCCTGAAATCAGGATTGACTTCTTGCACCTCAGAAATAAGTTAGAAGGAACTATCCAATAAGGATATACGATCCTGTTTTCTCCTTCACAGAGTAAGCGCCAACTCACATTTGTTGGGTTGCTCTTTTGTGCTTTTGCTTTTGACCCTTGACAAGTAACACGCAGACACAAACACACACGACTATCAAGATTCATGAACATCTCAAAATATGGGTTTCTAAATGTTACTATGAGCTTTAGGTCTTACATAATAGACCTAAATTGTGTATTATGTCATCCCCTTCTAGTTTTCTTATTGGCCACTAAAGCCTTTCCAAACTAATGTTGATGCTCAGTCATTTCAGTAGTGTCCCACTCTTCATGACTCCATTCTGAGGTTGTTGTTTTATGTTTGTTTGCTTTTTGTGTTTTGGCTGTTGTTGTTGTTGTTTTTTGCAAAGATGCTGGAGTGATTTGCTATTTACTTTTCCAGTTCATTTTAGAGATGAGAAAACTGAGGCAACCAGAGTTAGGAGACTTACCCAGGGTCACATTGCTAGCAAACTTCTGAAATAGGATTTGAACTCAGGTTTTTCTGACTTGAGGCCCAAATTTCAATATACTGCACCACCTACCTGAACATTCTAAACTAAAAGAGGAGACCAAAATGGTTTTATTATGGAGTGTCTCATGCAGAAGGTTCATGAATGAATTCAGGGAACGATTAATTTCCTATTTCAACTAGTTATTATTGCTAATAATATTCTGAACTCCATTGTTTTATTTGTTTCAAACACTATAAATTTGCTCTCCTATGGTAACATGGTGGTGTCCCCACATTAGTTAGGACATTGTCAGTCTGTGACTCCGGGATTCCTCATTCCACTGTGTGTAGGTTATCAGGCAATTTCCTCCCATGCCAAATAGCATCTCAAAAGGGATTTATGCAATTGATATTGAGAAATCAAAATATGCGGGCAGAACAACATTGCCATCTAAAAAAGGCAAGAAAGTATGGATTAGATGGTGATTCTGTAGCCGGCAAATCATTGGTAACATTTTGATTGCACCAAAGTTACCTTGAAATGAAAAGTAAACGTAATTATTTCCCCTTGAACTCTGCCAAGGCTTTGTTAGATAATTACATATCTGGCTATTTCCACTACAGTCATTCTTGAATGACCCAAGAGAAAAATAATTTGGAGGTGGGATTAGGGTAATGAATCGTGGCCAATTGTTGCATTCCCAGCATGATGTGATACACCTGAATACATAACAGATGGATGTCATCACTTTATAACATATGAGGTTGGATTGAGGAAAAATTCTTCTACCTGAAGCAGATTGCAGCTTTCCACATAAAACTAATTTATTTTGCCTGTCAGAATTACTGTACAATCATTAAATTATGAAACTTATCCATTTCATTATTTAGCAGAAACTTACCATTTAATAAACTGATGATTTTAAGTTGTTATATGTTATTTTTACATTATATTTTGTTATGTTGTAAATTGGTTTCATACTGCCCTTCCCCAAGGGATCTGCTAAACAAACTAACAAAAAAGGGGTCACATCAAGAACTGAGTAATCTCCAGGTAACTTAAGGAGAATAATTCTCTTGAATTGTGATAATTTCTCATTTGGGCCCAAATCAGAATTTTTTGGTAGGGTAGATTTTCTCTTCTTTCTAAATACATATTTACTTACAAATAGTAAAAAAAAAATCTATTCAAACAAACCCTTTACTTCCTTGCACAGATGCTGTATAGCTTTCAGAGTGTTTCAATTTCCTACTTCCATTCATTCCTTCCTGATGGACAGGCTTTAAACTGCTGATTAAGGCATATCCTCTCACAGCATGACAACTCCCTCTTTGAAGGGAGAGGATGATATGAACTTTGAGAGTCATAGATACAGATATAAGGGGAACCCCTCAAAACAGCATGACCCTCAGCAACAATAAAAAGAATTCAAAAACATAAATTTTAAAATTTTGGCCATATCCATTCTTGAGAGCTGCTCAAAGAAGAGTGAATCGATTGCTTCTTGGGCAGTGAGTTTTATTTTGTATGTCCTTTATGATAAAACCAGCAAGTGCCCATAAACAAATCACTGTTTCTTTAAGAGTCAATGGTGTCAATGTTGATAAGATTTGATAAAACTGCATTCTTTCTAAAGCTCTGATGGAGGCCAAAGAGTTCTAAGTGTAGCCTACATTTTATCCAAAAAGACAACCTTTGCCCTTTGCATTTCTCCGTAAGGCTGTTTGTTTCCCAGATTTCCCAAAGCTCTTAAGATGATTAAGAATTTGAGAGTAGCACATTTAGGAGAAACTGCTATTGAGGTACTTGAGAACAAAAACCAAAGCAAATTAAACCCCAGTGTTTTCATTTATTTCTTCAGCAAATGAATGAACCCCTAAGTTGTTTGTAACTTTTTTTTGATCTTCAGGAAGTTATTCCCAATCGATGTAGAATACCAGATACTCATGTTGTTAAAATGTTTTGTTTGAAAATAGAGCTCAGTTATGTTGATTTTTGGGGCTGTCTTGTTACAAAACTCTCATAAATACAAAATTCAGAATGAAGGGACAATGACAGTACATCTAACTTCATGTCTATCTATATCTCCATCTTTATCAATTATGTTATGATCGTCTGTCTGTCTATCAATCTATCTATCCATCTACCTTCTGTGACTCAAACGTTTTAGTGTTCATGAACAAATTACTGCTTGTTTCAGAATAAATGGTGTAATTATTGAGAATACATTCTTTCTAAAGCTCTGATGGAAATGGCGGCTGAGGCTGGTCAATCTATATTCCGATTTTCTAGATTTTTCTCCTCCCTCCCCAAATACCAAGTGGGGTTTGAACTCAGAAATTGCTGACTCTGAGCCTATATTTCTATTATACCACTCTGCCTTGTTCTCCAACTTAAGAGACTAGACTTTTGATTGCATTCGTACAGGGAGCCAGCAAAGAGTATGTTCCTTCTACAAGTGCCAGAAGGCGCTTTCTTTGGAACTGGACTTGTACATTTAAATGGATTGTTAAGACTAAGTGACTTGAACAGATATACAGTGACGATATGTCAGAGGTATATTTCTCCTGACCACAAGTACAGTATCCACATACTACATCATGTTATTTTTCATGTGTCAATAGAAATGTAAACATATATTAGAAGTCGAAAGATTATAGAACTAGAACTATGTAGGTCACCTAATATGCTACCTAATTTCAAAGTTGAGGAATCTGAGGCCCAAGGAGTTTAAATGACCTGCCCAGAGTCACATCAGTAGGTGGAAGATTGATGACCTGAGCCCAGGTTCTCTTACTGCAATGAGAATGATCTTTCCCCTTGTGTCATGTAGCAAAGAAATAGAAACAAAGTCAGTGTCCCTCGATTAGAGATGGACAAAATGAATGGCGGTACGTGGGAGTAACAGGATAATATTGGACTATAAGAAAAAAAGTCTGAATATTACAGTTGCAGAAAGCATGAAAAGATGTATATAAACCGATGTAAAAAGAAGTTAGCATGGTAAGAAAAATAATACACATAATGACTACAGCAAAGCAAATGGAAAGAACCACCACAATAATAATTCTAGCTGAATGCTGTAAAATTGTAATGACCAAATTTAGCGGCAAAATGAGATGTTTTAATGTACTTATTTCCATTCTTTGCACAGGTGAGAGACTATGGTTGTGAGCAAATAATACACATAATGTCAGATTTGTTTAATGTGAGCAATTCAATTCAGTTTATTTCAACTATTTAATAAACATTCGTTAAGCACCTTCTTTGTTCAGAGATCTGTAGCTACAAAGACAAAAAATTCAATGATGTCTTGCCTTGCCTCATATAGTGGTGGTAGAACATGTATACAGTTAGAATACATCAACATATATTCAAAGTAATGACAAATAATTTCAAGTGGGGGAGATTAATAAAAACGAGGGCAGGGGTAGGAAAGACATGTGAGCCTATTCCATCTGAGCTTTGCTGTGAAGGAAGTTAGAGACTCTCTGAGGAAGAGTAAGGAAGAAGTACATTATGGAAAAGAGGTCAACCTGGGCAAAAGAATAGAAATGGAAGAGTGGCCATGTCCATAGGGTCATTCTTCTTTGGCACTATCTGAAAAAATTCTATCCACTAGTTTAGGGTCAACTGAAATGGCCATTAATGGGTTGAATTCAGAGACTATACAGAAGAAATGAAATTGTTCATGCCAATTGCATTGAAGGGGGCGTGGCTTGGCTGAACTCTTCTTCAACTTTTTAACCACCAGTTTTTGTTTTAATATAAACAAGATGTGTGACTCCATTTTTTTTGTTTAAACCAAATGCAAGCTGAGAAATCATCATAATGTAAAATCTAACCATTGCTTACCCATTTTCTTCCTTCTTTACTTGTGCCTGATCTGGCCTGAATCAAGAATTGTTTCTGTCAGCTGTGAATGATCAGTAGGTGGAGTAGATAAGAACAAGGGATAAGTCAATTTGAATTCCCGAAACAAGTATATGCATGAAATAAACCACAAAACAGTATAAAACCATATTGTTGGAGAACAGATAGCAAATCAGCTTTTTCTTCATAGGCATATGTCCATAAAGGTCAACAGAACACTTGTGCATGCACAGGCCTAGTCCTCTAAATGACTGATTTTAAAAACTGAGGGTTCCTCTGTGTAGACTAGATGGCCTCTGAGGACCCTTCTAATATTTACACAGAGGAACTTAGGAACATGGATGGAGAATCGGAAAGGACCTCAAAGGCTATCTAGTCTACTCCACTCTTTTTTTTTCTCATTAAAGTCACTGAGGCCAAGAGAGGTTAATGTCCTACTCAAAGTCACATAAGGAGGAGGCATTAGTCCTACTAAAGTCCTCTGACTCCAGTAAATGATGCCTCCTTGGTGCCTCCACATACCACCAGTAATTATAAACTTCTAGCTGGCAGGGTACTGTTTTCTTTACCAGTTTCTTGTGTAATTCTTTACATTTAGCAGCCATTTAAATGTTGGGTGAACCAAATTGAATCGAATAATATTTGGTTTTATTTTCTCCACCATGGGCAGAAGTCAGTTTTCCAGAGAATGTGAAAAACATATCTCTAAATTCATGTGTTAGGACAAAAGTGTTCTCAATTTCTTTCCTTCAAGGTTTTCCAAGTGATTTGCTTGAGATCATTCACTGTATATTTAGGGCATATTGTCCTACGTAGTTATCTACTTTGGTTTTGTTGTTGTGGTGGTTGTGGTTGTTCAGGCATTCAGTCATGTCTGCCTCTTTGTGACCCCACAGGCCATAGGACACCAGACCCTTCTCCCACTACACTAATACCTCCCAAAGTCTGTCCAAGCTCATGTTCATTGTTTCCGTGACACTATCTATCCAACTCCTTCCCTTTCTGCCCCATTTTTCCTTTTGCTTTCAATCTTTCCCAAGATCAGGGTCTTTTCCAATGAGTCCTGTCTTCTCATTATGCAGCCGAAGTATTTAAGCTTCAGCTTCGGTATTTGACCTTTCAGTGAACAGTCTGAATTAATTTCTTTAAGTATTGACTGATTTGATCTCCTTGTTCTCCAAAGGACTCTCAAAACTCTTCTCCAGCACCACAATTAGGTCATGTAATTGATGCTAAAGTTGGTATTCCTTGTAAACATGATTCAGAGGTTCAATAATTCAAACTTGTTGGAAATAAATGTGAAATACCAGTGATATACTATATTAACTCAAATATATATTCTGGTTGAGATGTGAGAGGAAGGATGCCTGACTCATAAGGAAAACATCACACAAAGACAGAAAAAAGTTGTTGTGAGTAAATGAGATTAAATGTAATTGCATAGAACAAGCTTCCAGCCTTATTATACAAGAGTCTCCTCCCTGAACTTTAAGTCTATGCTGCACTTATCTCCTATTTCCCACCTCCATGCCTTTCCACAGGCTCTCTGACTTTCTTGGAATGCACTCTTCTACTACCTTTCCCTCACAAAATCCCCAACTTCTCTTACCTTCTGCAGGAGGTCTTTCCTGTTTCTCCCAAACTAGAGTGCCCATCTTCAATAACTATCTTTCATTTAAATTCTATATAAATTATTGCTATTTTGGGGGATGGTGTATATCTGTAGATTTGTGTGTATACTTATTCTGAATGTAGACCACATAATCTCAAGTCTTAACCTCTCATCCCTCTAACACTGCTGTGTCAGGTCCTAAAAAGTTTTAGGTATAAAATGAATAGAGTTTAGGAATTTCTGTAATGCTATCAACTCAGTCCCTAATTCTAGTGTGTCCTTTCTTCCCAAAATCCATGGATAGAGCACTAGAAATGGAGTCAGGAGGATTTGGCATCAATACTACACTAACTAGTTCTGTGACCCTGGAAAACTCAATTAACCCTATCTGCCTCATGCCCCTCCCCTGTAAAACCCAATAATAAGAGCACCTGCCACCAAGGGTTTTTTTGAAGATTAAATGTCTTCATATTCTTAAACCTTTTTGCAAATCTTAAAGCAATATGCATTGTTAGACCTATAGATATAGACTATTGTCATTTGCCATTGCCAGTTAATATTATTGATAATAGAAATTAGTGGCCTGCTATCAATTTAGCCATTTAATTTCTCCTTAGTGTTGATTAACCAATTAAATTAAATTAGGTTTTAAAATGAAATATTTATGAAATATATAACACAGATTGAACCATGAAATGAGGACCCCAATATACAATGATATACTTTCCCTTTTACAGGTTGCATTGGTAACTTTCTGTTACCAATTGGAGATTTTCTGTTTTAGAATGATAAATTAATTAAGTCTCTTTGATTGAGTCTAAGTGCTAAACCCCTAATTTCTAAGTGCTAAGCTGATGTGGGCATGAAGCCCCCAGGACCCTAAGGGGAGTTGCTAAGACCAGAGTCAGTAGTATGCACCTAAGTTCTGGTCACCAGATGACATTTGATGACGTCCAAAGACTGTATACAAAGAGAAAACAGAGCTATTTGCTTGAAGCTCTCACTCCTGGAGAAGTGTTGGTGTGGGACTCTGGGCAGCTGCTCTAAGAGCCTCCTGGCTCACCCAGATGTTGATAGTTTCTTGGTAACTATGAATTGTATTTGATCTGTTTATAATGTGTGTTTGTATTTGCTCTGAAGGTCAGGGGGCTGGCTTTTTCCTCCTGAACGAAGTGAGTTTATATGTATATGTTGGATTAAAGTAAGATTGTTAACTCTCTAACATTGCTTTCCTTAGTAAAGCAGATCAAAAGAACCCTTGCTGGCAGCATTCTTGTTGTTGGACTTGTGTTGGTCTTTCACTCCCACAGCAGGTGCTAGCCAAATTGTTGTAACACAGGTCTATCCCTAGGGAGAATTGGCTTAAATTTAAAGGGGCAGCTTCAAACATTCTTCCTATCACTGAGCTCATTTATGGGGGGATGCCAAATTACTCCCATGTTTGCTATATATGGCATCTCAACTGCCAGGTCACAGATGGGCAGGGTCAAGCCAGCTATGCCTCAGAATCATAAATGAACCTATATAAAAGGAAAGCAAAGAAAAGGGGACCTGAGATCATATATAGACTTGTCTTGCAGACAATGTGCTCACAAGCCAGAATAATGAACCATCACCCTTGCCCCCACTCCATACTCACACACCACCACCACCACCACTGCCATGACTGGTCCTCCAGAATTCAGCCACTTTTATACTTCTTGATCTGCTAGAAAGTTAGACAAATTTGAGTTCCTATATTAGAACTCTTTATGTGTACATTCAGTTCTAGCTCAAAAGCAAATTATAAGGCTTACTTTGCCCTGCAATAAGCAGATAGGAAGCATTCTAAATATACTTGCATATACTCTGAATTAGGGGCAGATCCCCTCAATTAAACATCATCATTCATTTCCAGGAGCAAGATCACCAAACCCCCTGGTTTTGTTGGCAGCAGGAGGAACTCCAAGAAAATTCTGAGGACTGGACACTACTGACTAGTCTCTACCATTAAATTTATATATGCATTTGTTGACACCCTCTTACCAATAAAATGTAAGAGGTGATTATATATGTATGTACATGTATCCACTGATGCCACCTTCCCTACCCTATACTTTCAGTCAAATTCTTTCATTCATTTGACAAACAACGATTTGATTGTTAGTCCCTAAACAATAAAAATCTATTGAGTCTTTTTTAAAAGAAAGAACCAAAGTGGATAAATACCATCATGTCCACTTGAAAAAATTTCCTCACAGAAACAGTGACTTGAAAATCACTACATATTTTTTTTCCCCTGGCTGCTTGCCAATTGATGATAAAGGCCAACTTTTAGCTCACCACCCACCAGTAATCCATTCTAGCAGAAGCATCCTTAAAAAATTAATTGCTGGAACTTCTTGACAACTGAGTTAGAGTAATGGACTAGGTACGGGGAAATTCCTTTGAACCTGACTCTGAAACCCCGACTCTTTCATCATCTTAGAGTAGGCAAGGTCATGTCATATAGACATCTGCAGCGAAGTACAGCCCATTATTCATTCTGTATGTTTTTCAATAGTGGTCATTCTCAGTGTCTTCTTTCATCATTTATAAGGTCAGCTTTTATCAAAGGGACAGAGAAAGGTGTCATTCCTTAGTGTAAGGACCATATCTTGTACTTCCTTTGTATCCTCCACAGCACCTAACATGTAGCAGGCATTTACTTATTGCCCAGTAGATAATCTTTGATAAGTTGGATTGATCTTTGTGTCTCGTTTTCATTGGTGGATGTATCCCTTTACCTATCTCCATGGGATATTGGGAAAATAAATGAAATGGCTAGAAAATTGCTTTCAAAGTTTTAAAGACAGACCGAAGACAGAGACTATCTCTTCTTCCCCCTGCATCCCATCCTGTGCAGTTAAAAGCAACTTCCCCTAGTACTGTACCAAAAAAATGTGGTAAGCAAGCTTTTAGAAGTGTGTCCATCTGGGAATCTGGTAATATCAACCCACTTCTCTGTGGGAGACTGGGAAATAGGAGATGTTTCATGGAAATAGGGAAGTGTTGGAGGACAGTTTAGAAGGTCAAATTTCCTTGATCCCAGACAAACACAGAATGATTCAAGTGAATTTTCAAACTCTTGTGTCTTGGGAACAATTAGGAGAATAAATCTAGGTAGTTGAGGGAAAAAGATAACATGGAAATGGAAATAGCATTTCTCTTCTTATTTTCTTTTCTTTGAGTCCAATTTATACTATTTGGCACCATGTAGTTTCAGACACAGGTCTTTATTATGGATGAATTTTAATCTCAAAGGGTTTATGGCATTTTAAATAATCATACTTTTCAGAAATTCTATTTTAGAGAGTTTTTGATCAATGTGACAGTGTCTAAATAAGCAGATGGAGTGGAGAATTGAAGTGATAATTCTAATAATTCTGGGGGAAAAAAGCATAGTTATTGCAAGAAAAGCAGTTTGGGGGCTGGAATTATCGGTGCTGGCTTCTGATGTTGATCACATTTCCTAGGTAAAGTCTGAAATCTCCATTCTGCCTTGCCTATGCAGACCCAGCCAAACGCCCACAGCACTTTTCCTTAAATTAAAAAAAAACTTGATTAAATTTTATTGGATGTTGCTTTCTAAGACTGTCAGACTAATGTAAAAAGGAGGTGATCCAAGAAAGCACGAAGTCTCAATCTGAAAGCTATTTTTTGTATATAAGGTACAAATCACACAAAACTGAAAAAAGCTAATTATCTTATTGTATACTAGCGTTCGTTGATACATTCATGAGGTAATACAGCTAATAAGCACTGGTTATAAGCCTATAATGTCAGGAAGCATGGTAGGTACTGGGCCTACAATAACAAAAATTAAATAGTCTCCCTTTCAAGGAGCTACTTTTTTTAGGCAAAAACATGTGCAGAGAAGTATCAATAAAATCTACGGTAGCCTTGTTATTTTATCAGTACAGGGAAATACCGGGTGCATAAATTCTCTTGACCAATGTAGGCCAGCACTTTCTTTGCAACTGAGAGTTGAAGAGGTTTGCCTAAAGCATTGAGATCCGTCATGTCTTCTCCAGGATCATACTGTCAATAAGTGCTAGGTGCAGAATATTAACCTAGGTCTTACTGTCTTCAATGTCAGCGTTTTAGCCTCTGGACTTCAAATATTTACAGAGACTCCAATGGATCTTGTGCAATGGATAGCACTTTTACTGATCCTTGAAGAAAATCAGGGATTTTAAGTGATAGAGATGAAGAAGCAGCATAATATACTATATTATTCAGTGTATATATATATATATATATATATTATATACTGTAATATACTACATTATTCAGATGTGAGGGACAGCCAGTGCAAAAACAGAGAATGAGAATGGTTGTTGGATGCCTTGGAACGTTCTGGTCATTATTGCTTTCTCAGTGTACATTTAAAGAAGAGCAATTTGAAGAGACATGTGGGGAATAAAGCAGGAAAGGTAGTTTAGAACCAGATAATATAGAGTTTTAAAGCCCAAATAGGGATGTTTATATTTTATATTGGATGCATTAGGGAGTTATGGGAGCTTCTTGAGGGGGAGAGTAGAAGGGTACAATCTTTGCAAAGTGGAAGGGGAGGTATAGAATGATAGCTAACAGGGATGGATGGATCAAATAAAAGTTTTTGTTTGGTTTGGTTTGGTTTTTTTAGGATCACAAAGAAATGGGCTTACTTGTTAGCATCAGAGAAATAGACAGCAGACAGATTGTGGATAAGTGAGGATGGTAGAGGGGGAAATATGATGGAGGAGATGAAATGGAATGGAGTCACTTCTGCAGATAGAAGGGATTCTCTGGTCAAAAAGGACCATATATTCATGTGAGACAGGAACAAAGGAAAAAATACTAAGTGACAGGAGCTGAATAATGAGAAATGAAAATTAGGGGAGAAAAGGTAGCTTGTGGTTGATGGAGGTAAGTTTCTCAATTGGAAAAAGAAGACAGGTATAATGGGGGACTTGAGGAGAGATAAAAAGACTGGGAACCACCACAGTTATGAGTGGCAGAGAGAACTGTTTAGGGATCTCTAAAAGGATTTCTTTACTTTAAAGAAGGCCCAGTTGAGATTGTGGAATGTAAATTTGAATTGGGCCCAGGAGCTAAGGTTTTATGGGATTTTTTTCCAGCTCTTTTAAGTAGCACATGATGAGGAAGAGAAATTGAACATGGTTTGAGTAATCCAAGATTTAAGCTTGGCAAAATATGATTTTTGATAAGACAAAGAGACAAGGGTCTGGAGTGTAGAAGAAAATATAGAGGAAGGAAGGAAAGGAGAAAGGGAGGAAAGGAGAAAGGGAGGAGGGAATGGAAGGAGGGAGAAAAAAAGGCAGAGAGAGGGAAAGGAATGAAAGGAAGGAAGGAAAGATGTAAGGAGGGAGAAAAGGAAGGGAGGGAGGGAAAGTGGAAGGGAGGAAAGAAAGAAAGGAAGGAAGGGATGGAGGTAGGAAGGAAGAGAGGGAAAGAAGGAGAGAAAGAAAGAGAGAAGAAGGAAAGGGAGAAATAAAGAGGAGAGAAGGAGAGAAAGAATCAGAGAAGGAGGAAGGAAAGAGAGAAAGGAGAGGAGGAAGGAAGGAAGGGCTTAATGATATTTCTTGAATTTAATTGCTGAGCTCTCTCCTATCTATAATTTTGTTAACCCCTTAGTCTAAGTTGCATAGCTATTTAAATGCCAGAGCTAGGTCTTGAACCCCAGTCTACTGTGTCTGAATGCACTGCTCTTGTTAAAAGAACAGACTGTTTATCAAATGTCTCAAGAACATCTAGCAAGTGGTTATGTTTAGCTCACTCAGAAACTGATGTACCTTTCAATGTTCTTTCCATTCTTAGAACAAAGATTTTCTCACTTGTGTGTCCTAGGGAACAGTTGGCTCTGTGACTCATATTTGCACAGGCACTAGAGAATATAGAATGGTAATTAAATGAGTCAATGAGATAAACTATTTTTTGGATTTTTTTTTCTGCTTTAAACAAACAAAATGAAGATTCTCCATCACTGAGGAAACAAAAATATTCTTCTTTTCTTTCTTCTATCATCATCAAATTCAACTTTCAGCTACTTTTGTTTGATCCTTGCAATAAAAGGAACTGAATTGAAAATGTGAAGAAGCTACCCAACGTTTCCTGCATTTAATCAATCATGAGGAGCAGATAAACAAAATGCTTCGGTTCTAGAAAAAGAGATTACTCTTAAAAGAAATATTTCCATAATAGAATCATTGGTCAGGAGCTCAGATCAGCAGACCTTCCAAAGAAGCAAACAATTAACCATTTCATTGACTTTGGTCAACTGCTGCTTTTACCTTTGTTGAAATATACTCAGATTCATTCAGCAAGTGGTGGTGAAGTAGCTGCTGGAGGAAAGCAATGCCTGCCTATTGGATTAAAGATCTAGCGTCAGGCTCAAGGGGTGTGGGGGATTACTGAAAATCGCTTAGTCTACTTTCTTTATTTTTATAGATTATGAAATCAAGGACAAGGGAGGCTAAGTGACTCATCTACCATCACAGAGGACATGAGTGGCAAAGGCAGAATCAAACATAAGGTCTGTGACTTGATTGAAGTTTAGTGTTCCTTCCAATTAAATGAAATAAAAAACGTTTAAATGAGGTAGGATGCCTAACCTCAGGAAGTTTAAAATTTATAAGTATGTGTTTATATATGTATGTGTTTGACAGAAATGAATTACAATATTTTAAAGAACTTTTTTAGAAGAGTAGAGAGAGCCCTTCAAATTACAATTGTAGAATTCACTTTCTGTTTGACTCTGACCTCAGGAATCTTACTTAAAGGCTCAGCACAGCTATCTCTGACCCTCTCGCTCCCTCACTGACTCCCCCCCCCCAAACTATCACAAATGTATTATACTCTTTTCAAATTATATTTGAATAATGGGTCTAAGAAGTAGCTAGGTTGCTCAATGCACAGAGTTAGCAAGACCTGAGTCCAAATTGGGCTTCAGACACTTACTAGTTGTGTGACCCTGAGCAAGTCACTTAACCTCTGTTTACCTTAATCCATTGGAGAAGGAATGACAAACCACTCCATTATCTTTTCAAGAACCCAATTGAGAGCATGGTCATTAGGGTCACCAAGATTCAGACATGACTGAATGATTGAACAACAGCGTGTCTGAGAGTGAAGAAGAAGACATTCAGAAAGATGAAGGGTCTGGAGTTTATGTCCTAGACTGATATCAAGAACTGGGAGTGTTTTTCTATGTTGAGGGGATGGGTTATGACAACTACTTTTGTGAGAAAGGCTGTCACATGGAAGAGGGAAAATAAATATTTTTGGCTCGCCCAAAAGTTCAGGATTAGTTATACTGGGTCACATTTCTAAAGAGACAAATGTAGGCTTGACATAAGAAATACTTCCTAATCATGAGAGCTACTCTCTCATAAGCCCATAAAATGGGCTACTTTGAGAGGTAGAGACAGAGAGATGAGAGAGAGAGAGAGAGAGAGAGAGAGAGAGAGAGAGAGAGAGAGAGAGAGAGAGAGGGAGGGAGAGGGAGAGAAAGAAAGGGAGGGAGAGGGAGAGAGAGAGAGCAGGAGAGAGAGAAAGGGAGAGAGAGAGAGGGAGGGAGAGAGAAAACAAGGTCAGAGAGAGCTGAAAAGACTCTCAGAAATGCAAGCTTTCAGAACTGCAAGAAGAGAAGACACAGGCAAACAGACAGTTAGGATTTGGGAGTGAGTGTTTACAGGAAGGCCCTGGCAGAGGGAAAGGTTACAGGATGGCTTGACTCCTTGATGTGATATTGTGTTTTAATTTGCTTGCTGTTACATTGAAGTGGACTTACTGTTTTGGCATTACAATTGTTGAACTGGTATTATTGGTTTTGGGATTTGATCCTCTGGTGTCTAAATAAATGTTTTACTTCTTCTGCCTTCTACGTAGAGTCTTTTGTATTTTGTGATTCCCAACTATACAGGCATATTCATGGTCACCATTAATATGGGGAATCTTGCCTTATTGATAGACCCAGTGTCACATAGCTAGTTAGTGTCTGGGAATGATTTAAACTCATGTCTTCCTGACTCCAGACCTATTCATGAAGCTCTATTCATGAAATACTTAGATGTTTATGTTTCCAATATCAAGCAGCCTATATGTCTTTCAGGGAGGACTTGAATCCAGATATCCCTGACTAATGCTAACCCTCTATCTGCTGTGCCATTACCATTTCTTGAAGGGTCACAGAAACATTCACCCAACTCCTAGGTCAACTCACTCACCAGATACCCTCTGGTACATTCTCTAAACTTGCTTCCTTCTGAATCCTGTCCAGTGATGGAACCTGCCTTTGAACATTGTGTCATGTCTCCACCACTCCCCTCATTGACCTCTATCCTGGGCTTCTTTGACATCCAGTGACCATGTCACTCTTCTGGTCACTTGAAGTGTCCCTGATGGACTATAGTCGCTGCTATCAATTTCTGAGATTCAGCTCTTAGAAACACCTGCCTGGTAGAGTGTGCAGACTAGAAAATCTTTCCCTAATAATGGCAACCAGACTCTTTTGAGTCAGATTCAGGACCTACTGTCATCATCTACACATACTTACATCCTTATACATGTTTATGCATGCCTGTGTACATACCTGTATAAATATTTACATGCTTTATATATAATACATGTATGTATGTATGTATGTGTGTGTATTTATATGTGTATGTATGTATATAAATATAAAACTCAAAGTTAAGTTACGGGGAAATGATCTCCAATTTCTTTCCAGATAATTCTCTCAAGAAATTTTCATCATTAGCTATTTTTCTATTAATAGCCACTCAAATTCCCCATGGCACCACAGGTAAATGCAAAGGTCAAGGTGAATGGAGGATAATTGCATTCTTCACCCCTGTGTGACATAGATCATTTCACAGTGTACAACATACTTAATCTGAAGGCAGTCATATTTTCTTAAGTAAAAAAAAATACCTATGAATACATGATAAAACTCAACTTATTGCTTCACATTTATACCCTATGTAATCTACTGATTTTAAGATTACCTTTCAAACAAGGAAGCATTATAGGGTTATACATTATACTTTTTATATTAGAATACATATAAAATCACAGAATATCTATGTTAGATGGAGCCCCAGGGATCACCTTGCTCAACTCCCTCATTTTTCTTTGAAATATCTTTTTAAAACTTGCAGTTGGGGTTTGGCCATATTTCATGGGATTCCAGTTAATGGTAGTCCTGTGTAATTTTCAAAAGTACAGTATATTCTACTAGATTTAATTGTAAGCTTTTTGAAGATTAATTGTAATGTGTCAAGAAGACAGGGAAGGTCAAGTCTTGCATACATACACACACATACATATACACACACTCATACACACACACACACACACACACTTGCACACCAGATACCTAATACTAGTACTAATTAGTCACTAAGAAATTAACTGATTCTTTCTGAGGATGTGTAGAGTAATAGTAAATTAGCAGCTAGAGTAGAATGAGAATGACCTGGTTATGCTTATCTGATAATTGTTGTTTTATGAATGATTATATTCATCAATTTCATTCCCCCAGTTACCGCTTTTACTGTTATAATTACTCATGCTGGAAAATGTTTGGATTTTTAAATTAGCTTACTACTCCTTCTTCTTTTCTAATCCTTGAGAGACTATGACTAGTTATGTTTATGCAGTAAATTTTACACCTAAATTGTCTTAATGACCAAGGACCTCAAAATCAACTGCAAGCATACAAAAGAGAGACCAAATTTTCTGCTTTTGTAAGAGTTGCTGTTTTTTTTAAACCACAAAAAACTATTTCCCTTAAGAAATTTTACCCTGAATTTTACTATCTCACTATAATTGCAGACAAAATTATTAAGTATGACATACAATATTGAAATAGCACCAATGTATTGTTGTCATCTGACAGCCAGCCTATGAAAGGAAAAAATAAACAGCATCTTGCCTGAACAGTTATGAATTTTTCAGTTTCAGGCTCTCTGACACAGTCTACCCAGTCACAGAATAGTTGGGTTAATCAGTTTAATCAAAGATTCTTGAAGAATGTCAAGTTCATTATAAAGTGAATAAAATGGTCATCCAATGCCTACCAAACCCTGTATTGTAAACCATCACTGTGTCATGAGAGAAAATCATGCCCATGCATATTTCTATGATTTAGGGTGTTAAATCAATTCATTTTCACATTCCTACATCACTAGGCTCTAGGAAGTTTCCAGTATTTGGGACTTTTATGAAGTTGTTCTGTAAACTCAGTACTGAGGTCTTCCCTCAATCAAAACAAGATCGTTGAGTAATTGCCATCTTTGTCCTCAGGATTAAATCAATTTAAAAATTTCCATAGATAAAGAGGGGGTTTAAATATCATGCTAATTTCAAAGCACAGGAAAACTCTCTTACCTCCTAACATAGCCTTTACATTTGGTGTAATATTAGGGAATTCCAGTGTGTACTGGAGATTGTCAGAAATTGACAGTGTCATTTGGTCTTGACTAAACCATTATCACCATCAAGAAAAACAAAGATGTTGTTTAAGATGGTGTGTGCTGACAGAAAATAACTTTATTTACTCTTAGAATATAGATACAAGCATTGTTAATTCACCTATTTCTGTCAAATGTAACTGAACTATGATCTTGATGGCTCGTCCCCCACCCCCACTCCCATTTTAACAATTCATCATGGGATTCTGCATTACATTATTGACTTGAATTTGACAATTCCCAAATCAAGGACATAGAAAACCAGAAAATAAAAACAACTTGCTTTTTAGTAATGAAGAATTTGAATTTTAACAAACTATACTTAATTCATTTATTCAATAGGCATTTACTAAATGATTATTATGTTCCATGGATGTATGTTTACTGGTGGTGATACAATTCTAATGAAGATACAGTTTCCCTTCAAGGAGCTTATTATAATGTAGTAAGTTTAATACTGCATATATATATATTATATATAATCATTAAACTTCAAATGGATCCATTGTGTGTAGTAGAAAAGCAATTAACAGTGAATTCTCATCATTCTAGATCTACAGTTGGAAGGAATTTCTGAGACTATCTAAACCAATCTACAAGTGTTTTTTTTAATAGGTAAACAGAGTCAGGAGTGTTAATTGTCTTGCCCAAGGTCACACCTGTAGTAGTAAGAGTGAGAAGAAATTTTTGAATGCAGGTCTTGGGCTCCAGAACCACTGAAATTTCCACAGTAACACACTAGGAGAGAATACCAGAGGTGAGCAGCTAGGTAAGACTTCCTGATAAGGGTAACGTGCATTGGGAACCATGATAAAAGATTCAGCATGAACAAAAAGCAGAAAAGGAAGAACAAGGAGATCTGACCAGAGAGATGGCAAGTTGTTGAGTTTGGTTGAGCACAAACTGTGAAGGGGAAAGTAGCATAAGCTAACGCTAGGAGAGGCTAATTAGTACATGATCATTATGAATAAGTCATTCAAGAAGCCTTTATTTAGCATCTCCTATATACCAAGAATTTTGCCGAACGTTGTTAATACAAAGACAAAAATTCTTTCTCTCCATGGGCACTATAATTCAGTTGTTCCTTGAACAGGAAACTCCAACTCCTGTCTCATTGTCTTTTCAATAAAATGGTCTTCCTCCTTACTCCTAACTCTCAGTTTCCCTAGTCCATCTTTTTGGAATTTTTTTCCCCATTAATTGTTTAGGCTCACATTTATAGGGTAGGTCACCACAAGTTAAATCTTGAGGTTCTTTTTATCCCCTTGGATCACGTTCTTCCATTTACTTCCATTTCTTTCTTTTAAATGGTTCTTGTTATCTCTTGGAGAATGCATTGTTCGCCTTTAAATAAAAGTATGTGTATTGGAGTTTGGAAGAGACATTTAAAAAATGATTTTGCTTCTTTTTTACCCAGGAGGAGATGGGTAGATTCTTTTGATTCGCATTTTGTTTTATGTATTCAGAAGTCCTGGGCAATTATCTTGTATTATTTCTTGCCTTATGGAGGTCAGATTTCTTAAATGTATTCTTCTGAGAAACATATCATCTTTAAATTATTTCTCTGCATTTTTTCTTTGAGATCAACATGTTTTGCTTATATGAAGATTAATGCTTTTTTAAAATACTTCTTTTTGCCTCTCTTCCTCTAGATTGTCCTTTTCTTCTGGATATTTTCATTTCTAGTCATTTCTTCTCTGTTATTTCTTTGGTGAGATTTGCTACAGTGGTTTCAAATTGTTCTTCTCTGATGATTATTTAAATTTTGCCTACCACAAGTTCTATTTTCTATATTCTTTCTTCCTTTTATACCATTTGAGGGCATCTTGCTATGGTTCTGTGTTCTCTTGAGAATCTAAAGGGTCCTCTGTATCATCATGTATTGATTCATATTCCTTTGTCTTGACACACACAAAAACATATGTATATATATGTATATGTATATATACATACATATATGTGTGTGTGTGTATATACATATATATATATATAGAGAGAGAGAGAGAGAGAAAGATAGAGAGAGAGAGAGAGAGAAAGAGAGAGAGAGAGAGAGAGAGAGAGAGAGAGAGACAGAGACTCATTTAACTTATATGGAGCCCATATTCCTTTGGTTATTAATGTCTCCCCAACTAGTTTATCTGCTTATATTAGAGGTCTTCATCTGAGTTTCCTTCCTCTCAAGGTCTTTTGTAATTTCATTCTTTTTCCTCTTTTACTTTTCCCCTGTCACTGGCTTTCTGCTGCATTCCCTTTTCATGGTGGTTTCTCCATCTCAAAACTGTCTCAGTGACCTCCTATACTGGAGAATTCAATTTTCACCAGCCTCTATCACTGCCAGAAGGGACAGTTGAGGGGAAGAGAACTGGTTTCACCTGGATCGTAATTCCACTTCCCCTTTGGAGTTCTGGTGGAGACACATATTGGTGTCCTGCCTCAAATCTTTTACTGAACATGGTTCCAGTACAAAAATATCATCACTTTGCCATCTCACAAAGAACATAATTCAAGCTTTCTGGGGAGCAGGGGCATGGGGGAGCAGGATTGAGGTCTAATCTAACCCCTGTGTGGATTTGTGAAGCCTTCCTAGATTTTGTTAGCCTATAGTGAGGGAGAGAGTCTGAATAGGTGAGATAAGATTAGGGATTAAGTCCTAGCCATTGTTAATCTAATGGGTTGTTACTTCCTTAGGAGTCTTAGAGTCTTAGACCAGCAGAAATTGTTTTATTTCCTGTGCATAAGTAGTATATTGGAGAGATTTGAGAGACTGAAGGGATGTGAGAAAGTATCTAGTCCTCCATCTTATTGGCCATATGACTGGCTTGTTTCAATCCTATCTAGATTATGTGTTTGTCTAATTAGTGCCATTTCCCCCCCTTTTATATAACTGACATTATTGTGTGCTCTGTCATTTTGTCTATGTTCTAATTATATTGTATTCTATCTCTATCTCTAGCACCAAGCATACCAATTGACACACAGCTGGCTCTTAATGAATCTTTTTTTTATTGTCATGGTTTTCACATGCCTTAAACTTTTCCCAAATTTGTTTTATTCTCCATACCTTGTCTATTTCATTTTTAATTATACGTCTGTTACAAATTAAAAGGGAGTGTGTATATTACAAAGGCACAATTTATGATTTCAAAGAAAATCATATATATATATATATATATATCTGAATGGTTCAGAACCGCAGGATATAAGGAATTCTCTAAGTAGAAGGCAGAAGAATTAAAGCATTTATTCAAGCTCCAAAGTAGCAGACCCACAAATCAGTGCCCCCAGTTCGATATCCTGGCCAAAAGTTTCCAGGCCTAATAAGTCCACCTCACAAGAGTAACCAGGAGGTTATAGAAAAACATGATGACATTAAACCAAATCACATTCGTGCTTTCCTCCCCCCTCCTCCTCTGGTAACAAGATTACCCACTGGACTCAAGCCCTTGCTCAGTACTCCAGTCAGCCCTGCTGCTACCAGCAGCGCCTGCTTCTTCAGCTCCTTTGGCTTCAGGTTCAGCTTCAGCTGTAGCTGTTGCTGTCACTGTCACTGGCTCCAAGTCTGAATCTCCAGGCTCTGTTCTCTCCTTTGAGCAATCAGAAGTTAAGCTCCTATCATTCCCTCTGGTCTTAGTGCCTCCCCTTAGGACCCTGGGAGCTTCACGCCCACATCAGTTTAGCACCTAGTAATTAGGGATTTGGGGCAAATTTAGGAGCAAAGATCTAATCAGATCAGCAAAGATCTAATTATCTGGCCCCACATGGGGCCCCACCTTAAGCCCACCTAGGGCCCCACCTTAAGCCTATTAAAATGAGCAGGGAAAGAGCTTCTCACCTACTGATTGCTTTAACAGCGTGGTGTAGTGGATTCAGTTTTGGCAGTGATATGATGAGGAGTTCAAATTTTACTTTTGACATTCAATTGGCATATAACCCAAGGAAACTCAATTAACCTTTCTATGCCTCAGCAAGCTCTGTAGGACTTAGATACTAAATACAGTTAGGTCTAGATGTGCAATAAGAATGTATGTACATTCTCCTGTTCCTAAAGGTCTTCAAATGAAAACTATAAAATCACTACTTTGGGATATTATAGGGGCAATTCCTTTTCAAAGGTGGTTTGGATTTGACAGAATCTGAAATCCTTTCTCAATATCTTATTTGCTGTTTCTCTAAAACACATACAAGTCAGAAACATGACCAAATAGGGCATAAGGAGAAACATTCAAGAGTGTGAGGAGTCTATAAAAATGTCATCAAGATGAGATTATACAATGGTTTGAAGCCTGTAAAAAATGTCAATCCCAACTGCAAATATATATGTGTATATATGTATATCATATATACACACATATACATATGTGAAAGGGGGAGGAGTTAGGGAGATGAGGGAGGAGAGAGAGGGATAGCAAGAGGGACAGACAGAGAGACAGAGACTCAAAAAGAGATATGCTTATTGTTTTGGGAAGATAGTTGTGTCAGTAAGCAAAATAGCCTTTGTTTTGTTTAAGTAATTCAGTGTATTTCATTGAGCCTTACTAGGTGCTAAGCCCCAGGCCCAAACCCCTATTAGGTGTAAATCCTATGTGGGTGTGGATTTGCAACTACAGTGGGGCCCAAGGTGGGGCTAACTCCAGGGAGGGACTAGTTTACATGTCTGGGACAGCAGAGTCTCTTAGGCCACGTGGGTTTAAGTCACCTCTTTGTGACAATTTTAGGTCACGTGGGTGAGTCTCATGTGACAAAGATAGAAAACCAGGGCTTGGCCTTCTCTTCCTTGGAGCTCATTCCCGCAGCAGTGGTGGCTCGAGTGACTCTGGGCCAGCTCTTGGTAACTATGAATTGTACTGGGTCTGTCTGTTGATGCTTATAATTTGTTTGTAATTTGCTCTGAAGTTCAGCATGCTGGTCTCTTCCCCCGAACTAAGTGAATGATATTTGTACGCTGAATTAAAGTAAACTTGTCAAACCCTTTCACCTTGCTTTCCTTAGTTAAGCAGATCAAAAGAACTTGTGCTTTTGGCAGCTTTCTGGGTGCTGGCTGTGGGTGGATCTTTCACCCCCACAGAAGCTGCTAGCCGGATTGTGAAAACAATAGTATAGATAGAAGTTAACTATCTCAACCCTTTGGGGCTCAGCATCAAATCTGTGTTCTTACATATAAGATGGAGAAAATTTAGAAATATTTACAATGAAAAAAACTCTCAATAGGTTTATATAAGGGAAGACATATGGACAGATGGAGAGTGAAATGCAGAACAAAGAATAATGCACATAGTGAAAATAATAATGTGAAATGAAGCAACAACTTGAAACAACCAATCTGTAATTATAATAATGGAGTTTTTTTCCCAAGATTATGAAACACTTTACCTTTTTTCTAAATAGAAAAGTGGGGAATTAATTTAGTAGAATTTATGTATGCTGCTAAATATGTTCATTTTGTCAATTGTTTTTGTTAAACAATTTTTCTTTGTTTAAGGGGAGGGCTCAATGGCGACATGTGGGTGGTAGTGAAGGGTGAAGTGATAATCAGGAAAAGAAGATTACACATCAAAAGCCTGTGCTCCAAAAACTGTCTTCTATTTATTTAATATACATTTTGCATATATGTATTTTAGGTATATTTTTCTGTGCACATGTTTTGTCCTTCTTTAAACAGAAGCACTTAAAGGCAGTGACTGGTTGATTTATATCTTTACATCACCAGTGCCTAGTACCTGGAACATAGTAGCTGCTTAATAAATGTTTGTTGATTGATAGCGGAAAGTTAATCGACCATGGACAAAAAATAAAATGACTCAACTGGTATTTTATTTCTTCTCTTTCTATGTACTAACATCATCTTTAAATTGAAATGCATTGAGCATATGTAGGTAGGAAGATATCACAGCCCGAATATGAGAGAAATGGAGAACACAACTTCACTTTATTTATTTGCTTACTTATTCATTCATTTATTGGAGTCAGAAGTATTATTTATCAGTAAGTCATCTCTAGCTGTACTATCGATTCATATATCTCTTTTTTAGCATTTGCATTAAATGAATTGAAATGTCAAGGCCCAGAATATAGATAGATGGATAGATAGATAGACAGATGAATGATAGATAGATGGATAGATAGATAGATAGATAGATAGATAGATAGATAGATAGATAGATAGATAGATAGATTGTTGCTGTTGAGTCCTTCCATTGTGTCTGGTTCCTAATAACCCTGGGAACCATACTGTCTATAGCATTGTCTAGGCAAAGATACTAGAGTGGTTTGTCATTTCTCTTTTCAGAGGGACAAAGCGAACAGATGTTAAGTCATTTGCCCAGGGTCACACAGCATTTGAGGCAGGATTGGAACTCAGGTCTTCCTTTCTCTAGGTCATGTGTTTGACACTAAGCCACCTAGCTTCTCTCTATATGTGGCAGGTAAAAATACACACACCCACACACATATTTGTTGTTGTTGAATTGTTTCAGTCATGTCCAACTCTCTGTGACCCCTTTAGGAGTTTTCTTGGCAAAGATGCCAGAGTGGTTTGCCATTTCCTTATCCAGCTCATTTTTCAGGTGAGGAAACAGACTTCTCCAGGGTCACACAGCTGGGAAGTGTCTGAGGCTGGATTTGAAGTCCTGAACTCTAGGTCTTCCCGACTGCAGGGCCAGTATTATCCATGTGCTATCTATTTATCTATCTATCTATCTATCTATCTGTCTGTCTGTCTGTCTGTCTGTCTGTCTGTCTGTCTGTCTGTCTGTCTATCTATCTCTACCTACCTACCTTTCTATCTGTATACACATACATACATACATACATACAGATAGATAAGTAGCTAGATAGAGATATACACATGTGAAAGAGAGAGAGAGAGAGAGAGAGAGAGAGAGAGAGAGAGAGAGAGAGAGAAAGAGAGAAAGAGAAAGAGAGAGAGAGAGAGGGAGATGTTATCATGGACTCATTTATTACACTTTTTAAGAATTCTGGAAAGTAGAATCAGGCCAGAAATGATCAAGTGATATATTCATTTCCAAAAGTAGTGGGATGGGAGTGGGAAAGGCACATTATACCAGTTAAAATATGCTTTGTTTGTATGTTTAAAATTCTAGAATAGTCTTTTAAAAGTGAATTGTTTGCAAAAGAGAAAAAGTTTAAGTGAAAATCACTAGCAGCCAACATGTGTTCACTAAACACAAATCCTTACAAATCGAACTTTTTTAATTGGGGTACTTGACACATAGATCAAAAGCCACAAGCAGTGGGCTTTTTTATCTCTGTGCCTTTATAGGGCCTGGGCTTTATGCTTGAAATGTATATCCTCCTCACCTCTGCCTCTTAGACTTTCATGTATCCTCCAAAACTTACTTTAAAAGTTGTCTTCTCCATGGAAACTTTCTTGATTCTGCCAGCTGCTAGAGCCTTTGTAATCATTTTTACATTTAAGAGTTGTACCTATGAAGCAACCTATGAAAATGGACTGTTTGATTGATTTTTCTCTTGAAATCATTGTGCCTAACACAGTGCCTGCTACCTACTAGGAACTTCATAAATGCTTGGTGATTGATTGATTGATGATACACTTTATTTTTTT
>CM053626.1:295427482-295449141 GCA_028646595.1 Phalanger gymnotis
TAGGTTTTTGGAGGGACTTGGTGGGGAGCTCACGCCAGTCACTGCTTCCCAGCCACCATCTTGGCTCCGCCCCCCTCCCATAGACTCTTAGTACCAGCTGAACTGCCATATTTACTACATCCCCTAAGTAAAATCCCATCTGACATCTCTTTGTCGTTGTATAACCTATTTCCCTTTTGTTCATTTTATTCCTTTTTCATCTTGCCCTCTATCGGAACCTGTGGTTTCATTAAAATTTCCAAAGTTCATCTGAGTGTTATGGTCTTCTATAGGCCTTTTTTGACTCTCCTAGTTGTTAATGACCCCTTGACAAATTTTTAATTTTTTTCTTAATTTTTAATTCTAATTTTAATTTTCAGTACGCTGTACTTAAACTCCCTATAAACTCCTCAAAGATAACGTCTCACTTTGGTATTCGTGTCCCTAATAGCACAATGCTTGACATGTATTAGATGATTAATAAATACTTGTTCATTGATTGATTCTTATGTACTCATAAACTTTCCCAGGTTCCTTTTATTTCTTTTGAGTAAGGCCTATGGAATAGGCTAGAAGCTAATGAAGGGAAGTCTTCTATCACTGAAAAATGCTATGCACATAAATTCGCTTAATTCAAATTTTCATGATTTACGATATGTGATATCATGGATGCATGACATGCTCTCATTTGTTACATTCATAGTCCCTAAAATCTTCTATTCATAAAATCTGATTGCTTTCTAAGATGGAAAGCAATATATGTGTTTAGTAATTTCACTTGCAGAAAAATCTAAATTTAAATTTGCATTCTTATTGCAATAAAGTATTCCATGATTATGCTTTTGACAGTTCTATAAAATAACATTTTATGTTAGCATTATATAACCAGTGATCAATTTTTGTTTGCCTGCTTAACTTTTGTGATCTGTTTTTAATACCTGCTAAAATCTCATCTTATAAATACTAATATGTCTAGCAATCAATTAGATTTTTCTAAGTCCACGTTTTCAATAATGCAAAGGAAATTAAGGTATTTTCTTTAAAAAAAACCCACAAATTTAGGACAGTCAGCTCAATGAACTTTAAATCATATAGTTTTGAGAATGACAGAATTGGAAATATCAAATGCTCTTTTCTCCTTCTGTTCTTCCTCTTGTACCTTACTTGTACTTTGCCCATTTCCCTCCATCTTTAGGTAGGTCTTTCCTCTCATTGAACTCTAATAGAGTGGTTTAATATCAACAACAAGGAGCAAATAGAATTGAGAGCCTTTTGGGGTTAGTCTTCTGCCTTCAATTATTTTACAATATATTTAATGAGTTAGATAATAGAATAAGTGGGAGACCCATTAAAATTACTAATAATTTTCAATTAAAAGGCATGGAGGCTACTCTTTATAGAAAAAAAAATTGAAATTCAGAGTATATTTACAAATTTTAAGTTTGAATTCTTTGTGTGCTGTTCCAAAAGATGGAGTGAATTGAAGCTTCAGGAAAAAATGGGCATAGATAATATAGAGGGACTGTCATCAAGGTGTAGGATAGGAAAACTTACTAGGTTGCTCTAAAACCACCTCTTTCATCATTTTTATGGTATAATCATATTCCATACATTCATATGCCATTATTTTCAAGGTGATGAATAATGAACACTACTATCCACATCCTAGATTCAAGATTCAGAATGACATTTACCTTTTGGGAACTAGACAAATATGCAAATGTGTTTTGTTCCATTGCTGATGGAAAATATGGAATTCTTGAAAGAACAGAAGCATTCATGTACTTAAAGGCAGTCACTATTGTACTTCATCCTATTTTCTTTTCTAGAACAACCCCAGTTTCTTTTGTTAAAAGTCCATAGGTTTTATTGGTATCCCAAAAAGTTAACCCAGTGCCTGGTATATAATCAGCACTTAATAAATGCCAATTAAATTGAATTAAAATTGAATTTTATCAGGGAAACTAGGTGGCTCAGTGAGTAGAGCACCAGCCTTGGAGTCAGGAAGACCTGAGTTCACATCTGACCTTGACACATTTACTAGCTGTGTGACCTTGGGCAAATCACTTAACACCAATCGCCTTGCCTTCTCCCTCTCCTCCAAAATTTGAATTTTATCTTACCTCTTCAAAGAGCACAGGCCACGAAACGTGTCAGATTATAAAAACCTGACTAATACTTGTGGATCCTTGTTCAAGTTCTTCTGTTGGCCCAGGCAGTTCTTTTACATATATGTACAAGAAGGATATAGGATTCCATGGATGTTGAGATTTTTTTAGTATGAAAATTTCCATTTCTGCCTTATTTGCTCACTCCTCAATGGATAGTCTTACTACGAACATTCATTGCTTTCATTTTTACTCATTTACAATGTAGATAAAACGTCAGATTTAGAGTCAGGCAGACCTTTGTTCAAATCCTACTTAAACTTACTAGATATGTGACCCTGGGCTAGTCATTTAACCTTTCTCAACCTATTTCCTCATCTGTAAAATGAAGGTAATTCTAGAACCTACTTTAAAATGATTTTAATTTTGGGGGGTGGGGTGAGAAACCAATGACATAATATATGTGACTATCAGGTTAGCTACCTAGCTAGCTAGGAGGAAGAGGAAGAGGAAGAAGAGGAAGAGGAATCATTGTAGTAATAGTAATATTTATATGCCCAACCCCTCTAGCACATTTCATAGCCTATAGAAGGTTCTTGATAAATGTATATTGACTTAAACTTATACACATTCCAGCCATTACCATTTATCTTCTAATCAGTTGGAAGAACAATGGAGGAATCACAAATATGGTCAATTGAACATGAGAACTTTAATATGTATTTGATTTTATAAACCCATGCAAACAAAGGGATAACTTAAAAACTGACATTGAAGCTCTCTTTATAATTGAAAATGCATGCTACATAAAACATATAATTTTCTAATTTAGACCCATGAACTCATATGAAATACATAATGATGAGTTTACATCTTGAAAATTAGATGCTGTTTCAAAAAAACCCACTTTTTTTCTAACCATACTGCAGTCTTCTCCCCCCCCCCATTTCCTAAAGAATCTCATTTTTATAAACATGTAATTTACCCATTCTGAGAGCCTCTCAAAAACAAAAGAGAAGACAGGAGAATACATCACAGCAAGCAATCTGTGCACACAAGACCAGAATATGCATTGAGACCCTTTGTCCACTATACTAATTGGTCACTGTCGCAATAAAAAATGTATTAATATCTTTTGTTCTGCCTAGAACTCCTATGTTTAAATGACACCACAAACAAAACGAAACAACACTGCATTGTGAAAGCATTTTCTACAAAGAATAAGGGGATGATAACCTCATTTGCTAATATTAGCTGTGATTCCTTTTAACTGGGCAGCTGACACCTAGCTAGTCCTCTCTCTTCTGATGGAAGTGAAAAGTTAATAGATTTAATGATGCATAATAGGGTATCTTTCTCCTCCTTTTACTCCTCTGGGTTACCAGCTGGGCTGGAGCATCCTTGTTTGTGTTGTCTTCCTGTATTCTTTTACCCAGCCAACTTGGGCCTGCCGAAAGGTGAAATAGAACTCAGCTGCCTTTTCTCAATGGGTAGTCACCCACAAAGGCCTTGTTACTTTCACTGCATCAGTTTCCATGAACAGGAAAGCCCTTGAGAATTAAGCTCTGTAGGCTAGGAGCAGGCATAGATGAACACCTACTGAGAAGCAGTGCGGCTCAATGGGAAAAGTACTGGCTTTAAATTCAGAAGATGTGTGTTTAAACCCGGCCTCTGTCACTCTCTGTTTGACTTTGGGCAAGTTATTTAACCTTCTGTGAACTCCATTTCTTCAACTACAAAATGAAGGGGTTTGTCTAAATGGTCTCTAAGGCCCCTTCCAGTTCCTAATGTACAATTCTTTGTTCTCCCAGTTCATTTCATCTAAACATAGAATCTTGGAATTCACCATGGGACTATAATTAAAATTAGGTAGTTCGTGATAATCAGGTTCAGAGTGTTTTGAATATAACACACCTTTCTCATAACAGGAGAAAAACAACAGGGCTAGAAGAAATCAACACAAACTTTGAAAAAAGACACTGGAGGTGTTAAATATCCATTAAGACAGCAGCATACAAGAAAGTTAGTAAAACAAATTCCAGTGTAAAAAGATATTGTGTCTAAGCTGAATTTCTGATCCAATAATCTACCCCCTCCAGGCAATCTATTTCTTTTATACAGTGTGGTCATCTTGAAGTACCCCCTCCCCCTCTGCTCAATTTGCTGTAATGTGTAGTAGCCCTTTGGCAGAATGACTACTCTCATCTCCTACAATTGAGAAAGTGAATTAAAAACTATTAAACTAAAAACCATCAGCGTAATTCATTAACCATGCATTTTTAAATAATATTCTTAATGCAGCCTCTTCCCAGACATGCTAACAAGAATGTTCAATAATTACAGAATTGCTTTTCTCTTGTTATCTAGGGAGGCAAAATAAGCATCAAATGAACTCTTTATTCAAAGGAAAGCATAATGCTGCTGCTAAAAATTGTAGAACTAGTAGAGTTGATTACAGGAATCTCTGAGTGTTCAAACACAAGAAGAGTTCAATTGGGACATTTAATTCACTTCAATTCAACAAACACTATTTCTGTGCCTACTAGATACAAATTAATAGAGGTCTTGAAATAGAAAGTACTAAGTCCAAATCCTGCCTCTAACACATACTTTCTACATGACTATGAACAGTTCACTTAACCTCGTGGTGCTCTGGCTAAATAAGCCTACAGCTTTCAGAGATGGCAGTCCCTGAAATAGTAGGGAGTTTCCATATCTTTATGGGGAAGTACATACCAGGAATGCCACACTCTATGCAATAATAGGTTTTGATTTAAAAACAAAACAAACAAAAACTCAAATGTTAAGGGATAAATCTAGGTACCAGGGGTAAAAAGATAAAAGAGATTTACATTTCACTGGCTATAAACCATGCGCTCATTCCACTACCGGCTCATACCCTCATTGTCTCTTTCCATGTTCAAAGGCAAGTATAGAGGATATACTCTAGAAATCTGAGAAACGATCATAACTATGTTGATATTCAGTCACGTCCGAGTTACCATGACCTCATTTGGGATTTTCTCGGCAAAGACACTGGAGTGATTTGTCATTTCCTTCTACAATTCATTTTACAGATGAAAAACAGAGGTAAACAAGGTAAGGTGACTTGCCCGGGGTCACACAGCTAGAAAGCATCTGAAGCTAGATTCGAACTCAGGAAGATGAATCTTCCTGATTCCAAGCCCAGGCCTCTAGCCACTGTGCCATCTAGCTACCCAAGCATAATTAGATAAACCTCTAAGCTGCTTTTCCCCATTATGGGGTAAAACCAGGACATTCTCTTTCCCCACGGGATAGTTCAGATCTCCATCAATCTTTAATTGCATAGGTATGTGCTTACACAAAATCACTATTAATGGCCTTGTGATTTACTAGCAGTATCGAGTAAAGTCAATGAGTATTTCTTAAGTGCTTACTTTGTGCCTGCAATAGTTTTATGCTACAGTAACAAAGAAAGGTAAAAACACGGACTTCTTTCAAGGGACTCGAACATACAAATAACTGTGCATGCATGCATATATGTATGTGTGTGTGAATATACACAGTTGTATGTATATGTGTATATAAATAAGCATACATATATACACACAAATATTTACAAATATTCTCACGTATTTATATTTGTGTATCTTTGTAATATCAATTAAGTTGGGACTTTTTTACTGTTTTAGAATGATAAATTAATTAAGTGTCTTTGATTGAACCTTACCAGGTGCAAAGTCCCAGGCCCAAACCCCTATCTACTAGGAGCTAAGCCTATGTGGGCATGAAGCCCTCAGGGCCCTAAGGGGAGTTACTAAGACCAGAGCCAACAGTAAGAGCCTAAGTTCTGGTCGCTCAGATGATGTTCGATGATGGCTAAACAGTGTATAAAAAGAAAGAACAGAGCTATTTGCTTAGGGCTGTCACTCTTGGTGGTGTGCTGATGTGAGGACTCTGGGCAGCTGTAGTTAAGAGCCCTCCACCTCCAGATGTTCGGACTTTGTTAAACTCTGGTAACTATGCATCAAGATTTGAATCAGACGAGGTCTGTCTGTTCATGTTTGTAATTTGTTTGTATTTGCTCTGAAGCCCAGGGTGCTGGCTTTTTCCCCCTGAACTGAGTGAATGATATTTGTATGTTGGATTAAAGTAAGATTGTTAACCCCTTAACATTGCTTTCCTTGGTAAAGCAGATCAAAAGAACCTGTGTTGGCAGCTTTCTGTGTGCTGGTTGTTGGCGGGTCTTACACCCCTACAGCAGCTGCTAGCAGATTATTGAAACAATATTTTATACACAGTGACAGCTAGGTGGCATAATGGATAGAGCACCAGTAAGGAAGACTCATTTTGCTGAGTTCAAATCTGGCCTCAGACATTTACTAGCTATGTGATCCTGGGCAAGTCGCTTAACCCCTTTTGCCTCAGTTCCTCCTCTATAAAATGAGCTGGAGAAGGAAATGCAAACAACTCCAATTTTTTTGCCAAAAAAAACCTGAATTGAGTCACAAAGAGTTGGACATGATTGAAAAACAACTGAACAAAAACTGCAAAATATTATATGAATGTAAGGATCACACACACATATTTACACATCTATATATGTGTGTACAGGAGTATTGAGGCTCACATGGCATAATGGATAGAAATTATTTTACAAATCTTAAAGCATTATATAAAAGCCAGTTAACATCATCATCATCGGCATCATTGTTTTATTATTATTATTATTTATTACACAAATGTGATGGGGTGTTATGCTTTGGTAGCCAACTGGAACAACGTACAGTCAGGAAGACTCAAATGAACCTAGGTCACTTAACCTTTGTCTGCCTTAGTTTCCTCATATGTCACATGAGCATAAAAGTATCAACTACCTTCTAAGGTTGTTGCGAGACTAAAATGATATAACAATTGCAAATATTTTATGTAAATTCTATATGTTATTATCATTATTATTGTTATTCCAGATTATATAGAGAATGGCAAAGTATGATAAAATTGGAGAGGTAGGATGAGATTAGGTTGTAAAATGCTTTAAATGTCAAACAGAGGTTTTTATATTTAATCTTCAAGTTAATTGGTACCCACCCAAGTTTACAGAATAGGAAGTATAATTAGGTCTGACTTATGCTTTTGGAAAGTCACTTTGCTATTGGGATGGTGGATGGATTGAAGTAGGCAATCATTGAGACTAACCAGTAGGCTATTGAAATAGTATAGGATAAAGAATATGATGGCCATTAAAAGGGTGGTAGCTATGTGAGTGGAAAGAATGTAACATATGATAGATATTGTGAAGATAAAAACTGCAAGACTCAACAAAAGATAGTTTATGAGTGAAGGCCAGTGAAAAGTCTAGGATGATACTGAAATTATGATCCTGGGTGACTAGGGGAATTGTGGCGTCATCGTTCATAATAATGAAAGTGGGAAGAGGGAGGGTTTATAAGAAAAGGGAAAAAGAAAAACTAAAGGAAAAAGAAAATTGGCTTTATTGGGCACACTGAGTTTAAGATGCCTATGGGACATCTAATTTGAGCTATCCAATAAATAAACAAACAAACAAATGAATGAATGAATGAGTGAGTGAGTGGGTGAGTGAGTGAATGAGTGAATGAATGAATAGATAAATAAAATGATGATGCTATGGCACTGGAACAAAAGAAGGAAGTTAAGGCTAAATGTAAATATCTGAAAGTCGTCTTAGATATATGTGTTGGCAAGCAAAATGGGCTCTTAGCCTTTGTTTCCTTTGAGTAATTCAGTGTATTTCATTGGGCCTTACTAGGTGCTAAGCCCCAGGCCCAAACCCCTATTAGGTGTGGAACCTATGTGGGTGTGGATTGATGACTGGGGTGGAGCCCAAGGTGGGGCTGGCTAAGTCGAGTTGCTAACTCCAGAGCCATGCCCATCTTGAGTCTTACTAAGTGCTAAGCCCCAGGGTCTAACCCCTATTAGATGTTAACCTAACCTATGTGGACGTGAACCTCCCAGGGTCCTAAGAGGAGGGGCTAACTCAAGAGCCAATGATATTAGCCTAAGTTCTGGTCATTCAGATTACATTTGATGACATCTGAAGCCCTATAAGAAGAAAGGACAGGGCCATTTGTTTAGGGTTCTCACTCGTGGTGGTGCTGAGGTGGAGACTCTGGGCAGCTCTAGCTAAGGGCTCTCCAGCTTGTAACCTGGATCCTGAGACTTTGTTAAACTCTGGTAACTATCTATTGGGATTTGAATCAGACAAGGTTTATCTGTTGATGTTTGTATTTTGTTTGTATTTGCTCTGAAGTTCAGCGTGCTGGCTTTTTTCCCTGAACTAAGTGAATGATATTTGTGTGCTGAATTAAAGTAAGCTTGTCAACCCCTTCACCTTGCTTTCCTTAGTTAAGCAGATCAAAAGAAGCTGTGCTTTTGCAGCGTGCTGGTAGCGTTCTTGTTGTGGGGTTTCACCCTCACAACAGCTGCTAGCCAGATTGTGGAAACAACATAATATTTGAAACCTTGCGAAGTTATGTAATAAGTTGTTGAGACAGAATAGAGGGGAATGAGGAGATGGCCCAGGATTGCATTTTGGGGATAGTTAACAGTAAAAGTTATGAACTAGATGAAGACCCAGTGAAGAAATCAGAAGGGCAGAAAGTTAGAGAGAAGAGGAAATATCTACCTGGTGAAGTTGATTAACAATGTCAGAGGCTTCAGAGATGTCAAGAAAAATGAAGAGGAAATGGCCATTCTATTTGGCAATAGACATCATTGCCGAGTTTGGAGAAAACAATTTCAGTTGAATGGTGAGGTCAGAAGCCACACTGCAGAGGTTTTAAAAAGTAGGGATGAGAAGAAAGGAAGTAGAGATATTTAGTGTGTAGGGCTTTTTAAAGCAGTTTAGCTAAGAAAGGGATGAAAGATATAGCATCATTGTTCCTGGGGATGGATGGATGACATGAGAGATTTTAAATGATATAATATTAAAAGCAATTTACATAAAACCACAGATAAACAATCAAGTATCCTCCAAGACAATCCAAGAAGGGTTTCAAGAAAATAAAAGGTATAAAGATTTAAACGCTGATAAAAAAAACAGAGAAAGAAAGTTGTTGATTGGATGTCATTTTCACCTACTGTCACAACTGCTAGCTCATCTTACTTTCTAAGAACTAATGGATACTACTCCAATACAGTAGCCATTATTCTTATACTCTGGTACAAACACAGATCCAGTAGTGTCTCACTCATACCTCTCTACCTCCCCTCTCTGATGACACAAAACCTAGGCAGATGTCTTTTCCTCAAGACCCCTTGAGCACCAAAGCAAACTACATTCTCCTCAAAGACTACAAATATTCGAGCCCCAGGATTGCTTCAAAGGTCTTCCAAAGTCTCCGCGATATCTTAGCTACAATAGTTTTAGTACATGCTCAGATAACTCTTGACCCCTCTTCACATCTTTTCCAATAAAACTTCCCTCTTTCATCATTTCAGCTGGCATTTGTGATGTCCATTTTTGTCTCTAGGGAACCAGCCCGCCTCCCCTAGTTTATTCAGAATAGGACACCAACTAACCATAAGACAGTAACTTTCGATCACTTTCAGCTTTAGCATGACTTAGGGTGGTGACTTGATGTTAAAAAAAGGAAGAAAAAGAAAAGAAGAAGAAATCCTATTATCAATTCTCTAAGCTTTTTGGTCCCTGTAGGACTTTTTTTAATGATAGTTCTTCACTTCTGCAAATGATAAATTGACAAATATTGCTAGAGTTTAAATATTTCTGAGAGAGCAATTCTTCACTCCCTGCTGTTTACAAGTAAAACACTGTCTACAAATAATCCATTACATTAGCCATCCTCTTTATCATAAAGCCATGTTGAATACTTGTAACATTTATAAAAAGACACCAACTGATTGCAAGATGAGCGTTACCCTTGAGCAAATTATGAACACATTTATTTCAGTCTTCTGCGTTTGAAACTAATTTTCTGGTAATATCAAAAGTGTTCATAGAATTAATTTCCTGTCAGTTCAGCAGTATTCAAGTGAATATTTTATGATTTTGCATTAGCTGTATTTGTCTAGAGTTGTGACATGATCGAGCCATTCTCTGAGGGAAACACATTAATAATTAAGCTCTGTCCAATGCGGAGCGCTAAAGATGACAGCATAATTGTACATTTGCAGAGGCCGTTTCACAAGGCAGAGACGGAGAATTGCCCTGCCGCCATTTAAATGTCAATTTAGGATTTCTTTGCTAAAATTAAAACAGCACTACAGGGGAAAAAAAAGAAAGAAGAAAAAGAAGAAGAAAAAGAAACCGGTGTCAAATCTGGATAATGTTCTTCTTGCTTTCTCTTTACTTTCAAAGTATGAACTAAATGCAAATAGGCCTTCCCCCTCCCTCAACCCTCCTTTCACATGCTGAATAAACTGTCAGTTATAAGTTCTCTTTCTTGTTGGCAATGGAATATTCTGAGTAGCACTGTTTAAAAGCTGAACATTAGTAGATGAACTCTAGTAAAAGTACTTCAGAGCAAGCACTGATTAGTTTTTGACCTTGTGTCCAGCGTCCCAGACAACTTTACTTATATCTTAAGATATCTATCAACTTACCAAGGAAATCATTGTGTGTAGATCACTTAGTGTATTCACATTTCTTTCTCTATTGTTAAAGCCTAACATGACTGGGCTTTGAGGTGATATACACATGCATACACACATATTCACATGCATACACATGTACATGCATATATGTATATACATATATACATATATTTGTGTATTGTATATTGTATATATGCGCATATACATATATGTGTCTATATGTATACACACATATACGTATGTATGAGAATATATGTTTATATATGCATGTGTATGTATGTGTATGTGTATGTGTATATATTGTGTATATGTATACATATATGTATATGTAAATGGGGGACAGGATGGAGCACATATGTTATACTCACTTTACCTTGACTGATATAATGCAATGGGGATATACTAATAAGTTTAATAAACTGCATCCCTGTGACAACAGCTTAAGATTTCAGGGATCACATATTATTCCAAAGTAATTTTTTGCTAAAGAATAAAACAGACTTACATTCTTTTTTAATAGTTTTAGTCCATTTGGAAGTGAAAAGCAATAAGTATGCCAAATTTGATCAAATGACCTTCCTGTGCTACAACCTTTAATGTATCCCCAGTGCCTCAAGGATGAAACATAAACTCAGCCATTTATTCTTCAAAACTCCAATATCTGAGAGGTGCAGCCCATATGACAGAGTAAAGGCAGAGACTTGCTTGAGCTTTCCCTAAATCCCTCCAAATACTTTTAAATAAGACTCCAAACAAAATCTAGAGCAGCAGAACCCACAAAAGATAGGGTGAGACATTTTTTCCAGCCCAAGACAACTTAGAAGTTTAGCAGGAAAGATCTACTGCAGCAGAGTGAAAGAGGAGCATAGTCCAGCTCACATGGCACCAGCACAGACCTGGCCCCAACAAACCAGGAGCGGGCCTCATGGCAACTGAATCGGTGGCAGCAATAGCAGTTTCCATACCTCTCAGCATACAAATGTTAAGGGTATTGGACAACAAGTCAGAAGGAGATTTATAGGGGTCCCTTGGCTGGCACCAGGGGCAGGAATCTGTCTCATTGCCTATACTTGAATCTGGGTTGCAGTCCTGGGTCTTAGCTTCAGTGCAAGGAAGACCACTAGCACAGCAGGGATTGTGGCCACACGGTACAGGGACCCTGGTCACAATTTCAAGGTTGAAAATTGCTTGTGGTCACTTATAAACCAGTGCCCAGCACAAGAGAGCAGTAAACATACCTCTCACTAGACCATATCACCTTGGAAGAGGCAAAAACTAACAATTCCTCAGAATTACTTCTGAAAACAGCTGCACCAAAAACCAGAAGCTTCTGACAGTGCTCCCTCCACTTGGGAAGCAGAACCTTACTTTAGCATAGAGTTAAAAGTCAAGAAATAGGTTGGAAAATGAGTGAATAACAGAAAATAAATTCAGACCACAGAAAGTTATTATGGTGACAAGGAAGATCAAAATGGACACTCAGAAGAAGACAACAAAGTCAAAATTCCTTCATCCAAGGCCTCAAAGAAAAAAAATGAATTGGTTTCAGAAGAGCTTGAAAAGAATATCATAAATCAAGTAAAAGTGGTAGAAGAAGAATTTGGAAGGGAAATGAGTGTGATAAAAGAAAATCATGAAAAAAAGAGTCAATAGCTTGGTAAAAGTGGCACGAAACATACTGAAGAAAATAGCAATTAAAAAAATAGAATAGGCCAAATGATAAAAGAGGCACAACAATCCGGTGAAGAGAAGGATGCCTTGAAAAGCAGAATTGCCCAAATGGAAAAGTACATAGAAAAATTCACTGAAGAGAAGAACTCCTTAAAAAGTAGAATTAGCAGCTCTTTTAGTGGCGACGAAGAATTAGAAATTAAGGGGGTGTCCATCAATTGGGGAATGGCTGAACAAGTTGTTATATGTGATTGTGATGGAATACTGTTGTGCTTTAAGAAATGGTGAGCAGGTTGCTTTTAGAAAAGCATGGAAATTCCTACATGAAATGATGCAAAGTGAAATGAGCAGGACCAGGAGAATATTTTATGCAGTAAAAGCAGTATTGTATGAAGATCTACTATGAAGAACTTCGCTATTCTCAGCAATACAATGATCCAAGACAATTCTGTCAGAATTATATGAAAGGTGCTATTCATCTCCAGAGAAAGAACTATATCAAAGATACTATTTCTTTATTTTTTTTTGTCTGTGTTTTCTTTCACAGAATGACTTACAGGGAAATAAAAGAGTTTTTATAACCACACATGTAAAACTTATGTCAAATTGGGGGAATGGGGAGGGTGGGAGAAAATTTGGAACTCAAAATTTGAAAAGAAGCACATTAAAATTATTTTTACATGCAATCAAGAAAAAATAAACTATTAAAAATTTAAAAAAAAATGAAACTTTATTATCTGGTTCCTGCCTTGAAAGGTTTACATCAAGCTAGTGTTCATAACATTCTTTGCATTTCCACTAAATTAACCAATGTGCTTACATCACATTTACCAAACTCTGTCCTTTTGTTCATGCTCCTGGTTATATCCCTCCACACCACCATCTCTTAGAATCCCTAGCTTTTCTCAGTGCTCAGCTTATGTGTCACTTCCTCTTCTAAGCTTCCTGTGGAACCTACATTTTGAGTGTTTTCTTCCTTTTCCAATAATAGCGTCCATATATAGAGGCAGCTATGTGGTGCCTTAAATGGAGTGCTAGATGTGGAGTCAAGAAGACCCGAGTTCAAATCCAGCCTCAGACACTTACTGGCTGTGTGACTCTGGGCAAGTCACTTAATTCTGTTTGCCTCAGTTTCCTCATCTATAAAATGAGCTGGAGAAGGAAATGGCAAACCACTCCAGTATCTTTCACAAGAAAACCCCAAACAGGATCACAAAGAATCAGACATGACTGAAAATGACTAAACAACAACAAAAATGATAAACTGTGTTTCCCCAGGATAATGTAAAGGCCTTGATAAAAAGGACAATTTTGTCTTTTGTCTTTGTGTCACAAGCATCTGGCATAATGTCTTGAATGGTGTGACGAGGGTCAGGTCTTCCCCATCTTTTAAAAACAAACAAAATAAATATAAAGCACAACAAAACAAATTACAATGAACCCTTCACTTGGCCCTACCATTCCTTCAAGTTATCATCTTATAATTGTCCTTCATTTTACATCCAAAATTGTAGCAAAAATGTCTATTCTCTTGTCTCTACAACCTCTCCTTGCATTCACTTTTCAAATCCATGCAATCTGACTTTTGATCTAATCAGAGAGCTGAAACTCCAAAGTTACCACAGATTTTCTAATTGCCAAATAGAAATACACATTTCTCAGTTTTTCTTGATGTTGATAAAGCATTAATATTATTGACCAATACATCTTCTTGCATTCACTCTCCTCTAGATTTTCATGACACTACTCTCTCTTGGTTCTCCTCATACATGTCTGTGCATCTTTTTTTCTAGATTATTTTCTGTATTTCATGCCTCAAAGAGTATCCAGTGATTCTATCCTAGGCCCTCTTCTCTCCTCTCTCTATAAATATTAGTCATCTTACTGATTCTCATAGATTTATTTATCTAGTACATGCAGATAACTACCTTATCCACATATCAAGCCCTAATTTTTCTTCTGAGTTCTGATCTTCTACCATCAATTATATTTGGGGTTGTTTTGAATTAAATGCATCACAGGCATTTGCATCACAGGTATACTCAGTCAGATCTCATAGCAGATAAAGCCGTGGACTTCAGATAACACAGAACCAGTTCAAATTCTGCCACAGACATTTACTAGCTGGGGCAACCTGGACAAATTTACTCAACCTCTTTGGGCTAGTTTCTTCATCTGTAAAAAGAGGAAGTTTGAACTAGATAATCTGCAATGCCTCTTCAAGATTTAAGTAGAAAATCCAATGGTAAAACATGACTAACCCACTCTCTTTTGTTCCCCCCCCCCAAATAATTCCTCTCTTGAGTTCTTGCCCTCAAGATGCTTTCTTTCTGAGACAAGACAACACACAAAAGTCAGTTTTTAGGGTAGCGAGATGGGAGGTACCTTCAATAATGCATGGCAGAAAAATTTGCTAGAGTTGAGTGAGTCCTGGAGATGAATGAAGGCGGCATTTGCCTTGAAACTTTCTTTAAAAGAGAGATTCAGAGAGGAGGCAATTTAAAGAAGGATCCACAGGGGTCAGAGCATATTCCACTCTGAGAAAGCCAATCATTTTCCATATTTTGTTGATTCTATCCCCACATCATCTCTTGAATCCATAACCTTCTCTCTAGTCATATGTGATCATCATCATAGTTCCACTTCCTTCACTTTTTCCCTGCATTATTGCAATAAGTTCCCAATTGATTTCCCTGTGCCTAGTCTCTTTCCTCCCCACATTCTCCTCTACACAGTTTTATTGTGATATTCCTGAAACATAGCACTCACCATACCACTCCCCTCCTCCATATACTTCACCGCCTCCTTGTCATCTCTATAATCAAATAAAATTGTATTTGTCATTAGTCCCTCACAATCAGGGTGTGATATATCTTTCTAGTCTTAATATGGATTATTTCCTTCCAAATATTCCACTGCCAATTTAAACTGGCCTTTTGGGTGTTCTTAGTACAAGACATTTAAACCCTCCTCCTTCTGTTGTATAGGCTCTTTTTCATTCATGGGATACTCTGCACCCTTTCCTCTTCCTCATAGAAACCCCAGTTTCCCTGACAGCTCTCCTCAGAAGCCCTGTAGTATATGAAGCTTTTCCTCATATGCTGGCTACCAGAAATTCCTCTGAAATGTACCTTGTATTAACTTTGTTTGTATTTTGAATACTGGGGTAACTAGGTGGTGCAGTGGCTACAGTACTGGGCTTGGAGTCAGGAAGACCTAAGTTCAAATCTGGGGTCAGTCATTCACTAGTTGTGTGACCCTGGCTGAGTCATTTAACCCTATGTGTTTCAGTTTCCTCATTTATAAAATGAGCTAGAAAAGAAAATGGCAAACCACTCCAGTATCTTTGGCAATAAAATACCAAATGGGGTCACAAAGAATCAGACACAACTGAAAAGCAACAGTTTTGACAAGTTTCATTTAATTGTTTTTCATTATATCTCTCCTATTTATCTATATGTCTAGTGTTAAGTAGAGATGACACATACATGTGAGAAGTAAAGAGAAATCTCTAATTCAATCTTTACTAATGTACCTTGGGCTGGTTTGGGCATGTGCAGTTCACCTATTATCTGGAAATACTTGAGGAGCCTTTGGACCATGTCCAGATACCCTATGGTGGAGGCCTCTATGTTTCCTTCCAAGTGGATGGGGGTAGCTTGGCTTGATGGTCTGCCTGGATCTTTAAAACTGATAAGACTGAGTTCATTCTTTACCACCACCCTAGTTCTTCTACGCTCTTTTTGGCAGCTCTTATCCACAGTGTCCAGAGCATGAACTTCTTCATCTACATGTAGGATTCCATGAACTGAAAAAGTGAGAAAGGCAGGAATTCTTTTCCCCCTGAAGCTCTGAGAAAGGATGGCTGGGTGTAAGGTCAATGGGGAATAAGATCTTCCCTGCCCATCAGTAGACCTCATGTGGAGACCATTAAGGGAAGCTTGCTTTGCTTGTAGGAAGGCTTACACACCTTTTGTTAATTTCTAATTAAGCACTGAACCTATTAGCTGAAAAAGTATATATTGTCGGAGGTGAACTTTTGCTTTGGGGGCTCACTAACAAGAAAGGTCTTGTGATTCCCTGGTCAAGACACTGAGTGGCTGTATGTTCAGAGTTCCCCAATTGCTCAGAGGTAAAATCTCTCTCGGTTTAGTGGTGGATGTAAAACTTTGATTCCGGCAGTAGAGCCCTGTATGTTGGTCTTTGTTTCTCATCTCTATATTTCCTGTGTTTGTATTTTACATGATTAAAAAAAGAAAGATTATTGACCCCGGAAATAGCTATCTTTCCCTAGTAAAGCAGATAAAAGAACCTACACTACCAGCCATCCTAGGTATCCCAGTGTGGTTGCTGTTACACTGGGGGAATTCATTTCTATATCGTGATTTCCCCCCCTCAATTTCAGGCACAAAAGGTAATGCTTATAGGACCTGGGAGTTCAACCATGGAAATATTGGTCCAGGATTATAGGTTGGGTGGCATAGTTAGCCAGCATGCTATGGAAGCCCTGAGAAGCCCAAGGAGGGTTTTGGACTAGGAACTGGGATAGTGCTCTATGGGAACCAAAGTAAGAAGTAATTCCTTTAATCCAGCCCTCTACCTTCCCCTTGTTGAGGGGGGAAAACCCAGGGGTTCAGGGATCCCAAAACTAAAGTTCCCAGGACTGGAGTTCCCAGTTGAGGGGGAGTGCCCCTCAAGGACCTGAGTACTGGAGAGCATTGGGGCCATTTGGAATGAATTCACAATCTCTAGCATTCTTTAAATCAAGGTGGCAGAGATTTATTATGCTTTATAGAGAGCAAGAGTTCTTAGGGAACCTGCAACCTTAGAGGGGTACAGGCAGAGTTTAAATACAAGATTTGGGGGTGAAACATGTCAATTAGATGTTTTGGGGTGGGATTAGGGAGCAGTGAAGGAGTGGCCAGTTCTTAAAGGAACATGTACTTTTTGTATCTACTGTGCAGGTGCATTACCCAGAGTTCACTGGGAAATAGCCCAAGGAGAGGCTACTAGGGGGTGTGGTTTTTACTGTAAAAGTCATTAAGTTAACTATTGGTCAGAGCTAACAAGGAATCTCTATGTAGCTTCTCATCTAATGTCTTGTTAGACAAAATACTATGTGTAGGATGCATATAGAAAGGTCAGTAAGTAGCAAATATGGTCATGACTCAGTGAACAGTCAATTATCAGCATCTGGCAATCAATCTATAGATAGGCACAGCTGCTTACTGAGGAAGGAACAGAGATAAGTTGGGGCGTGTTGCCATTTAGCTAGCTAGAACGTAGCTGGTAAAGAATGTGTTTTAGAACTGGAAGTGGTTTTGGATTGTGGTTCAGGCACAGGCACACAAGAAGAGGCTGTTAGAATTAGGATCCAAGCACAAGCACCCCATCACCCTCATGCTTGAGGAAACACCAACAGTAGAGGCTGGAGCCATTTATGAAAAGGCTAGAGAAGCTCTCCCAAACCCCTTAAGGGTAACAGAGAATCCTGGAGGAGGGGTGAAATGGTAAATTTAATTTACCTGGTCTTCTAGACAATGAGAGCCAAGGTAGTCTGTATTACACTAATTAAAAAGTTAGGTCTAAGCTGGACTAGGGCGTGCTATTAGCTAATCTAACAATTTAATATTTGATGAAAAGGAATGTACTTAGTCCAACTATCATTTATTAGTTGTCAATTATATTTCAGAGGCAGGCTGATTGGCAGGGATACAAAGGAAAGGAAAAGCCAGTACTTGTTCTCAAGGAGTTCATAGTCAGTCTGTTGTGGAGTCAGTCTGTAATCATGCAAGTGTGTGTGTGTGTGTGTGTGTGTGTGTGTGTGTGTACGTGCATAATGTATATATAGAGAGGGGGAGAGGGAGAGAGATGTATGTGTATATATGCACACATACATACATATGTATGTATATACATACACACGTATGTGTTTATGTGTTTGCGTTTATATATAATGTGTGCGCATATAGAGATATGTATGTGTGTATATGCACACATATATACATTATATGTATACATATTCATACACACATGTGTGTTTATGTGTGTGTATATGTGTGTATGTGTGTGTGTCTATGTGTATATATATATATACATATACATACATACATATGTATATATAAAATTGTACACAAAGCAATAGCATTAAGGGGTATTGGAAAAGGTTTATTGCTGATCATGGGACTTACAAGTGTAAGAAATGAGTCCTTTACGGTATCTGTGATGACTAACTTTGATAGACTTGGCTTCATTTTTTGTAATTTTCTTGTATCACTTTCGTTTCTCTTCCCAATGTTTCCTCTATTTCTCTTACTTGATTTTTAAAATTTTTTGAGCTCTTCCATGGCTTGAGACCAATTCATATTTCTCTTGGAGGCTTTGGATGTAGGAGCTTTGACTTTTTTATCTTCCTCTGAATGTGTGCTTTGATCTTCCTTGTCACCTTAATAACTTTTTGGGGTCAGAATTTTTGGATTTTGTTCATTTTTGCAGGCTATTTCTTGACTTTTAATTCTTTGTTAAAGTAAGTCTCTGCTTCCAGGGTGGAGGGCAATTGTTCCAAATTTCACAGGGTTTGTGCAACTGTTTTCAGAGATACTTCTATGGACTTGTAAGTTTTTAGTTCGTCCAAGGTGGTATGATCTGAGGAGAGAGGTTTACTACTTTCCTGGCCTGCGCACTGGTCTTTTCCTGCCCTGGAACTGTGACAAGTTGCTCCATTGCTCCATTGACAACTGCTCCATTGCTCCCACAAGCTCTGGTTTCCTAATGCTCATCCTTGCCCTGAGACTAAGACCCAAGATTGCAATCCAGATCCAAATATTGGCAAAGCAATCTTGCCTCAGTTCTAGCAAAGAGACCCCTGTAATCTCCTTATGAGCAGTTGTTTTACCCCCTTATCTTCTGTGGCCTTAGAGCTCCTTATGACCAGTTGTTTCACCCCCATGTCACCTGTGGGCTTAGAGCTCTGGAATTAGTCACTGCCACTTAAGATTCAATAAGTCCCAAGGCCTGTTCTTGGTTTGCTGAGGCTGGGTCTGTGCTGGGTTATGTTCCACTCTCACCCTGATGCAACAGACCTTTCCTGCTGACCTTCTAAGTTGTCTTTATCTGGAAAATTATTTCACTCTGTCCTTTTTGTAGGTTCTGCTTCTCCAGGAATTGTTTTATGGTATTATTTAAGGGTGTTCAGGGGGGTTTGGGGGAGAGCTCAGGGGAGTTAATGCCTTTTCTCCATCTTCTTGACTCTACCCACCCTGCAAGTTCTTGAACATGGTTTGGGTCTCTGCAGGAGTAGACTTCTGCTAAACTCCACCTATAACAGGCAACTAGAAAGTTCTGTTGGTTCAGAGTAGCAGAATTGTAGACTCCTTTGTTTTAATATTTCCACCCTGATTATTCTTCTGCAGGCTAAGCTAGGTGCTGAAAGTGAGACCAACATTGGGGCTGGAGTCTGAACCACATCACTGCTACCATTGATTTCTGAACTTCTTCCTTACTCCATACACTGCCTGGGATCTCCCTATATGGCAACAAAATTCAAGTCCCCTTCTCAGTCTGCCCAGCATCTGTGACATGGGTTCAGGACATGAACTGTCTGATTCATAGAGATCTGATATGGATCTGGTGGTGTCTGGATTCAGGTCTAGGGCTTCCTCTTGCTTTGATCAATAACCTTTCCCTTAGCACTGGATTACTCATCAGGGCGACTGGCTCCAGGCACAAACTTGTTCCCAGTGTATTCAGAACTCTCTCTCTATATATATATCTACATGCTGACTAGAAAAACAACTATTACTTTTTTCTGGATTTCCCCATCAGGATTCAGTCTAGAGGATTATCTATACCATCTTAGCTCTACCTCCTAAACCACGCCTTTAAACTGATTGATAAGGGAGTGAGAGTGAGAGTGAGAAAATTTAAACTAAGCAACATATCCAAGTAGTCCTACAGTAGGGCTGCGTATTTACTTATTTATTCTTTGGAGACAAATTTGATGATTTTGATTATACAGTATGTCTTCCTTTCTCCTTTTCTTTTTTCTTTCATTATCTTTCCTTCCTTTCTTTCTTCTCTCCTTCTTTCTCTCCCTCTTTCTTCCTTTCTTCATTCCTACTTTATTACAAAGATTTTTAGTATTGTTTTCCTGGTTCTGCTTACTTTATGTCCATTTGCTTATATGTCTTCCCATGCTTCTCTGAATTTTTTATACTTATTGTTTCTTAAAGCACAGAAATAATCCACTCAGCTATCAGTTTTGGAACTTAATAATCAGAAAGAAGTATTCTTTTTTCGTTTGTTTTTCTTTTTTTATTTTTTTTATTTCATATATTTAGTTTTCAGCATTGATTTTCACAAGAGTTTAAATTACAAATTTTCTCCCCATTTCTACCCTCCCCCCAACTCCAAGATGGTGTGTATTCTGGTTGCCCTCTTCCCCAATCTGCCCTCCCTTCTGTCACCCCAATCCCCTCCCATTCCCTTTTCCATTCCTTTCCTGTAGGGCAAGATAAATTTCATGCCCCATTGCCTGTGTATCTTATTTTCTAGTTGCATGCAAAACCCCTTTTTTTTTGTTTTTGAACATCTGTTTTTACAACTTTGAGTTCCAAATACTCTCCCCTCTTCCCTTCCCACCAACCCTCCCCAAGAAGTCAAGCAATTCAACATAGGCCACATGTGTATCATTATGTATAACCCTTCCACAATACTCACGTTGTGAAAGACTAAATGTATTTTGCTCCTTCCTAACGTTTATTGAATTTTCCCCCTTGACCCTGTCTCCTTTCGAAAGTGTTTGTTTTTGATTTCCTTCTCCCCCATCTGCCCACCCTTCTATCACCCCGCCTTTTTTATCTTCTTCCTCCTTTTTTGCTGTGGGGTAAGATACCCAATTGAGTATGTGTGGTATTCCCTCCTCAGGTCAAATCTGATGAGAACAAGATTCATTCATTCCCCCCTCGCCTGGCTTCTCTTCTCTTCCTACAAAACTGCTTTTTCTTGCCACTTTTATGCAAGATAATTTACCCCATTCTATCTCTCTATCTCCCTCTCTCAATATATTACTCTCTCATCTCTTAATTTGATTTTATTTCTTTTAGATATCTTGCCTTCATCTTCAACTCACCCTGTGCGTGCGCTCTCTCTGTCTTTCTCTCTCTGTCTTTCTCTCTCTGTCTTTCTCTCTCTGTCTTTCTCTCTCTGTCTTTCTCTCTCTCTCTCTCTCTATATATATATATATATATACACACATATACATACATACACACTCACATGTATATATGTATATATATACATAAACATATATATACATACATATAT
>CM053626.1:295459239-295474536 GCA_028646595.1 Phalanger gymnotis
TTCCTCTTCCTCTGTCTGTATATGTGTGTATATACACGTACATATTCATACATATATGTATTGTGTGTATATATATATATAATATGTTTTTCTATTTCTTTACATGTCTATAAATATCTATAGTTATACGTCTATATATATGGGCATCAAATGAAGATATATAGATATATACATACACACATGTATTTGCATTTCTTTAGACATTTTTATTTATATATTTACCCATATACATGGACATGCATGTACATTGTACACAATCATGTATACATATATGTCTGTGGGCACATGCATGTATTAATGTGTATGTGTGTAATTTTTTGTTTGATGCTTATATTCAATGGATCACATAAAAAAAGAAAAAGAACATTTTGTTTAGTATAATTAACATAGGTTCTTGAACCATTTTGAAATGAACATGGTGGACATTTTGAATAGAATCTTCAAGACTGCATTATCTTCTATTCAGTCAAATGCTTTATAAAAAAGAAAACAGTGAGGTTTTTTTATTCTGAATTTGATCAGACAGATGACATATGAAGAAGCCTGTGCTGGGGGCCACTCCAAGTTTAGTTCTCAAATCCTGAAACCTGGAAATATTCTCTAAGAAAGGGGGGGCATAACTTGGGCTTTTACAATTTCTGCTTCCAAAGAAAGTGAGCAAGAAAGACACCAACAAGTGCCGACTTTTATACTTGCTTTCATCTATCTTTAAAAGCTTTTCGACTGATTTCAACACACATCAAGGCTATTCGTGATGAAAAGAAGTGCTGGAAATAGTTTTTTTTCAAATGATTTTCTACCCTAGACAATAATACAATACATGCAATCATGCATGTTGCCTGGGAATTGCAGAAAATATGACTGACAAAATCGAGTTTGAAAATAAGCCCTCTCTACATATCCTTAGAATTATGAAATTTATAAATTAATTTGTAGCAATATTTTATACAGCCTATCTAGAGATTAAAGTGATCAAAGATAATTATGATCACCCAAGACAAAAAGTAAAGATTAACATTTTGAAGGATACAAAAAAACCCTCCCCTTGACCCTAAGGGCATCCTTGTCAGTGCTTCAAACAGAAGAGAATTATACATATGATGTAATTTGAGGTCACTACCAGGGGTGTTAAATCTATAAATCAGGTCACATTTGGATGCACAGAAACTCCCTGGGATTAGTGATCTTTCTAATAACCAAAATACTTTTAGAACAGATGGTGCTAAATAAAGATACGCACATAAGTATATATGTATATATATATATGCATAGATATATGTGTGTGTGTATAACAGCTGATTTGCAAGAATTTACCCTTCCCCCAAAAACATCATAACTGTTTTATAGTTTTAGTATGTACATCCCTAAATCATCTCTCTGACCTGGAATGCTGTCTCATTTATTGGTTTTCTACATCTTAATGGTATTCCTATTATACTAGTACCACATAAAAGTTATACAATATTTACCCAAACCATTAATCTACGTATGAATCTACAAGTGGCCAAGACGTCTTGTAAATACTAAGCATGACTCATGGGACCCTTCAATAAGTAGAAATGCTATTATAAACATAAAGTGATGGCAGAAGAATTGGAATAGGGGTTAAAGTGGTTAGAATGTAGTAGAAGAATCATTACTACCCTTTGTCTTATTTCAGCTACGTAAAAACACAATGATCTTACCTGGACCCTCTTTTTCGCTCCGTATGCCTACTCTCTTCTCGACTCTGAATTTGATATTCCTACTCTATTCTTATTTACTCATTTCTAATTGACTATGCAAAGTGAATTATTTAAAACCTTTTCCCCCCTTTTTGAACCTCCCCATAAATGAACATGCATAAAAGGTGATTTGAGTTTTAAGTTTACTGAGAAAATATAGTCCAATTGACTAGAATTCTCTTAACTCTTCTCTTTAAATACTAAAATATCACCGACATTATCATGTTCATTCCTTTTTTTCTTCTTGCCTCATTAATATATGTCACTTGGAGAAGGTTCTATCTATGGGCAAAGGGTTTTAGACTTTCTCTAGTTGACCCCAGAAGAACTAGAAGAAATGTGTAGATGTTGCTAAGAGAAAAAAACAAGATGGATAAAGGGGAAATTTTTCTGAGTAATTATATCTGTCTCAAAGTGTTTTGGGCTGCAATGGAGTACACCTTATTGAAATTACAAGATAAAAATAGGTGGATGAATATATGTTTCTTTTTCAGGTATGGGTTCACCTAGATAATAGACACACAGTTTTAAAAGTGTAAATGAATATAGATGTCATTTCACACTTCCCTGAATTTTATAGCAGAGAAAACTGAGGCTTAGCCTAAGCCTTGACTATGTGGCAAAGGTAAGTCTTAAACCTAGATCTTCTTGACTCAAACTATACCACTTTATCCTCAATGCCATGCTCATTTTTTTCTGTCTCTTTCTAAGTCTGAAATTCCATGATTTTTTTTTTTATTCTGAATGATATCTGGCTTACGACTTCAAGATAGTTGGTTAATCAACAAGCATTTATTAAGTGCTCATTATATATCATCCCAATTCAGAAGCCACTTTACCTTTCACTGTTTTTTTTTTGGTTAAAACAGCTTTACCCAAACCACAGATCATGTCTTTGGAACCCTTCATCACCATTTTAATTGTAGGTGAGGCGAAATACCTCATGGTACAGAAGACAAACCCTAAAGTGGGCTCTCTGTAGTTTCTAGTTGACTGCCAGAAAGAATTAAAGACAACCAATGATCTCAGTTTTAGCCCATATCAATGGCAAAGAGAATTTTCCTGTGATAGTCCACTGTTCATATTTCTACAGATGGAGTGACTTTACAGAATCAAATAATAATATATTTAGCCAACTCATAAGTCAGAATATCCCCATGATTTTTATATTATCATCTCTTTCATGATCATGAGGGATGAAAACCTTTAAAATACCTAATAGCCTGTATATTTCAAAACCAGAAAAGAAGTGAAGCAGCTGAGACATAGTGATCTTACTAACACAATCACAGAACCTCAGAGTTTATAGAGACCAGAGACGCCATCTCTTATCACCTGTGATGAAAAAGAATAATACCCCAGCTACAGAGAAGAAAAAGGGCAACACAATCTTCACTTGAAGCAAAGGAGATCCCAGTATTTTTAAGTCATCCCATTCCAATTTTGAATAGCTCTAATTGTTAGGAAAATTCGCCCTCCCCATTTTTAACAAGAGTCTCAGTTTGCTTGAATGTATCATGGGGACATTAAATTTAAAAAGAAAAAAAAAAGGTAAAATCTTCAAAAAATGGACCAGGGAATTTGCGTTCTATTTGTGGCAAAATTCCATGACATATTACTGGAGGGGCAACTTGAAAGCAATTAGAAAAGCCAGTGGTATTCATGGAAAGCCAAACTGATTTCTTCAGGAACAGTTCATCCCAGAGTAACATTTATTTGACATTTTTGGGGGATCGATAGAGCATTGAAGACAAAATGAACCTGTAGACCTTCAAGGTGTTTCAACTAATCAGTCAGGCCATTAACCATTTATTAAGTGTCTATCATGTGTCAGTCACTATCCATTTTTGGGGGAGGGGGAGGTCAGATAGAATGAAACAGCCTGTATTTTATATAATGAAAAGACCTCTAATAATTAGAACAGAACTTTCTAACCTGAGAGTGGCTGTCTTGTCATGTGATGAGCTCCCTGTTGAATAGGACTAAAGATCCATTTGTATGTGTGTGTGTTTGAATATGTACCAAGCACTGTGCCAGGTAATGAAAATATAAAGGTGAAACAGACAAAGTCTTTGCCATTGAAGAAGTTATATGCTATCTCCCAATCTCTCTCTCGCTCTCTCTCTCTCTCTCCCCCACCCCCATCCCATTTCTCCTCTCTGTCTCTCTGTTTCTTGGTTTAGAAAAAAGGACATCTGAATGATGAGATTGAGGGCTCCTGACTTTGGGTAGAGAATTTGCATATAATAATAAATATATATTATATGTAATATGATATTACATATAATTGTACGTAAAAGTATAGTTACATATATGACAGAAGCATATAACATATTTACATATAATAATGTATTTACATATGCTATCAGCTGTGTGTGGGATGTCCTCCTTCATTGCCTCCCCATTTTTGAATCCCTTCAAAACTAAGCTCAAGTTGCATCTCAAACATGAGTCTTTCCTTCTCCCAATTAGTACTCTCCCTCTCAAATTGCTCCAAATCTACCTTATATAGACTCAATATTGACATATCTGTGCCCTTGTTTCCTTTGTTACTTTGAGTACTAAAAATTTTAAAATAATGGACTGAGAAGGTCTCCAATTATTATGGGGGGGGGGGAATCATTTGGCCCAGACTACTGCTGGATGTGGTCTCCAAGACTCATAAGAAATATTTGAAAGGTCATAGAAATGGGAGATGTTTTATAAGTATGGAAAAGGAAAATGCTGAGGAGTAGGGAGAGGAGGGGAGGGGAAGATCTGAAAACCATACCAGAGAATATGACTCTGATTCTTGTGGAAACTGTAGAATTCACCATTAAAAGGATGGTTGGCAAATGTCTAGAAAAGAAAGCAACGATAATAAGGAGCCAACACGGATGGCTTCGCTAAGAACAGGTTATGCTAGACTAATCTCTTTTTTTCTTTGGACAAAATACTATCATGATGCTCAGATCAATTTGGAGGAAATAAAATAATTAAATTTATCAACATCCAAAAACTTTAATCCTTTTTAGCTATAAAATCTTATAATATGCAATGTGCCTTTCACCTGCAGTGACTTAATTTACATAATCTGGAATTGATTTCATAAGATTTTGACACATATTCTTTAATTCTTCATCATGACACCATACTTTTTATGATATTAGACATTAAAATACATTAATATGAAATTTGGTAAGAATAAATGAAAAATCTAACACTTGAGTGGGGAAGCAATTTAACCATTATAAGATGTCACATGATGATCAGTTGATAGAATTAGGCATGTTTAGCTTGGAAAAGAAATGATTCAACTGATAGAGGTACCTTTCAAGTATTTGTATTAGATAGGATTAGAGGTACCTCCTAACTCCCATATTTTATGTTTTATGAAAAACCAAAAATTTCCTAATAAATACAAGGATAAAGTGAGTACATCTCCTCTTCCCATTTTTGAAATATCTGAGTAAATTTTAATAGTAGTAGTAAGGCAAAGGAAAGAAATCAGAGGATGGTCATAAAGGATACAAAAGTATCTTTATAGATGATTTGATGATTTGCTTGCAAGAAACAAGAGAAAGAAAGAAAGAGAGAAAGAGGGAGGGAGGGAGGGAGGAAGGAAGGAAGGAAGGAAGGAAGGAAGGAAGGAAGGAAGGAAGGAAGGAAGGAAGGAAGGAAGGAGAGTCTATTGATAGTTTTAATATAGTAGTAGATAAATAAAATAGTCATGAAAGGACCTAAGAGACATGGAAAGTGATCTTTCTACTGGTACATGAGAACAAGGAAAAAGACGAGAAAGTAAGCTGTCTCAATCAAAAACCCAACTCTGAGGAATGGATGTTTTACTGATACAACTGGTAATAAGCTTCTTGATCTTCTGTTGTGACTTCCTTGACTTGATGTTTCCTTTCCAAATGATGAGTTCCTACTTCTTTCTCAGCCTCCTGGATTTTGGCAATCCTTTGTTCCTGACCTAGGCTGGCTTATCATTTACACTGATATATTTGTGTGCCGCTTTGTATTATGTTTTGCTTTTGTTTTTCTTTAGTAGGCAATTGACCTCCCCAGTTTAGGGGGATTTAAAATTATGATCTGATAAATTCTAAATGAAATTCTTATAGCCTAGTAAGGATGATGTGTACCTCCCAATGCAGCTCACTTCATTTTCACATGGATCTAATTCTTACCTGGGATTTCTTTTCATTGAGCGAAAATCTACCTTTCTAAACTCTTTATCCTCTGTGCAGTCAGAGGGAAATGTAACGACAGTGGCCCCAACGCTATACTTCCCTCTGCTTGGGTTTGTATGTAGTATGCCAAGCAAATAGTGCTATGGTTAGTCAGTAAATGGTATTTTTAATTCCATATGAAAAACAATTCTAAAGATCATAGGCCTATGGTTACGGTTGCATCATCGGTATCATGATCCCCATAGCAGTGGCTATGTCAAATGCACTTCAGGTCATTTATATTAGCTCACATTTCATTCAGACAAAATCCAAGCCTAGGATTCAAATAGTAATTTCCATTTTATAAAACTTAACACCTCTATTCCGTTTTACATTTAATAAATGGGATGCCATTCTATTGACCAGCTGGTCTCTTTAGAACCATTCAACACTTGTATTCCATATGTCTTCAAAGAATGTTATGTTCAATATTTAATACAGTAATATGAGACTGAACCAATCCATGGCAGCTGGGGACTCCTTTATTTATTATGATTTGTACTTGATTTTAATGGAGGGGAGGGGAAGTTGGGAAAAACGAAAGCTTCACTCAGTCAGACCACTTTCCCTATGCATGAGTAAGGTAATTTTCTAACACTCGATTAATGGAAAGATCTAAGCAAGATTAACAGGCCGCCCCAGCTTCGTCCCATAACCCAGCATGTACTGAAACACTTTAAAGGAATTGTTTGCATCAGAATTCTCCCATGTACTAGGACCTAAATCTTCAAAATATCTTCGAAGACCATCTGCTGTGGTGCTTCATTTTTAATGAAAATGGAAGGGGCCAGTCACAACTAAGTCTAATACAGAAGTTCTTTCATAGAATCCTGATTTGTTAGATTTGGAAAGAAATCTTTGATAGAAAAAAAATCTTCATTCACAAGAAAATGAACATTATAATTGAAACGTAATCAGAAATCATAGAAGATGAAAACTTAAGAACTTAAAAAGTAATTACATATCCTGGCATATCATCTAAGACGATGGTCAGTTTCTTCATTGATAGATAGAAAAGTTACTTTATTGGGCATTCATCATGATTTTCACACTTTAATTCATTTTAGTAAGCAGTAATACCACTTATTTTTCCCCAGAATGATGATCATAAAGTTCAGATGATGTTTCTTTTGTGATACCTGTTAGAGGACTATGTCGCACTCTTTCATTCTTCCTCTGTTATCTTCTTCCCATCTCCTTACTACTTTTTAAAATTTAAATTTGCTGCTAGGTTCTCTGTATATCTACAATGGTTATAGATTTTGAAGAGTTCTAGGAGAATATAGCTACAATCCCATGGACTAAAATGTTGTCTCAAAAGACAGCCCACAAAAGATGGGAGGTGCTCAAAAATTAAATTACAAAGTCATAAAGTAAAAGAATCCCAATTTTCTTCCACACTGGGATTATTGTACTTTGTGTCTTTATAAGTTTATTTTTGAACATCTCCCATTTTTCCTGGGCTCTCTTTTGATATGCCATTTTAGTCCATGGGCCTGTAGCTACATTCTCTCTGAATTCTTCAAAGTCTTTTTTTCTAAAACTAGAGTACATATCAGACTACATCACTGCCACCTCTTCACTATCACAAAGTCTAAACTGGAAAGATCAGTTTTTATCAGGATTCCAATCATTTGTATCCCATTAAACAGTCCCTCCAGATTAGTAAAAATCAAGTTCAGAATTGTTGGTTCCTCCACTTTTTACTAAATGAAATTTTCACTAAAGCAAGGCATTAAGTTATTTGTTGCTGCTAGAATACGTGGTACAGTAGAGAGAACAGTGGGCCTAGAGTCCAAAGAGCTGAATGCCAATCCAGCCTCAGATACTCACTAGTTGTTTGACCCTGGGCAAGTTATTTCATCTCAGTTTTATAACTGTAAGATGGAGATAATAACTGTAACTACCTTGCAAAGTTGTGAGGATCAAATGAGATTTGTGCACCCAGTCAAGTCTCCATCTTGAGTCACTTCCATCTTTCATTACCTGTTTGCACGTTCACTACAAACTTCTCGGAAATCCTACTAGTCTTCTCTTATCAACTTTCCACTATCCACAGAAGTTCTTCTCAACCTTTTTACAACTTCTCAAGCCTCCCATGGCTCTCCCTCCCCCTACTCTCTCAACTGTGAATCTTGCCCCCACTTTACGGAAAAAAATTCAGACCATTCCCTGTGAAGTCCATCTTCTTTCTTCCTCCTCCTCCTATCACCAGGTTACTTTCTACCACTTTTTCCTAATTCATCCCTGTCTTACACGATGAAGTGGCCTCATTTATTACCTAGACTAAACCCTCTACTTGTTCAAGGGATTTCCTTCTGTCCAATAGATTGCCCTCACTGTTCCATCTCATCCCCACCCTGCCCTATCCCCCCAAAATTATATCTCTCCCTCCACTGACATTCACTCAAATGTTCCCCAACATGCTTAGCAACTCTGGTTCCTAGATTTCCTCAATGGTCATGTGCCTTCCTAACATACTGCACTATTCCACCTCCTTTTACCTATCCTATTCTTTTGAATAAAGTAAGCCCTTTTCGAACCATATTCTTATTATTGAATTCATTCCACTCAACTTTACCTCCCCTCCACTGAAGTCTTATGAGGTCAAATTTGCCTCCTTATGTTAGAATCCCTTGTTTCTCATTTGTTGCCTAATCTTTGGACATTTGTTTATAGACAAAGGAAGCCTGTTTTTTGTTTGTTTGTTTGTTTTGTTTTTACTACAGACATTTTTCTTTGCTTTTCTTTTTAGTTTTTTTTTTTCTGGGTATCTCAACTGCTTTCCTTCCTTCTTTGTGTCTACTCTCATTGGTATCTAACTTTGGGAAATACATAGGCACTTTTCTCCTTCCCTCAACCTTTTATAGTTTAAAGAACTTTCAATTAGATTTTTAAGACATATAGCAAATACACTCTTACTAGCCTTTGTTAATTTTTTTGTATCTCCAGCCAGGAATCTGTCATTCATATATTATGAGTCATGGTCAGAGCACCAAATTCTCTTCTTAGGAACTACTTGAATCACTAGAATTGAATATTTTGTCATTTATTTTTGTTAGACTTAGACTACTCTCCGTCACGTGCACAGGAAGGAAGAAAAATGACTTTCTCTTGTTTTTTATCAGGTTGATAGATACCTGCCTCAGCAGTCTCTAAGCAAGAAATCACCAACCATTACTATGCTTATTTCCTTCCTTTGATCCTTGCTGAACTAACTCTCCCTTGATAATTACCATGAACTAGTTGCTATGTCACCCTTGGAGGAGAAGCAGTTTTTCCCCCTTAAAGAATGAAGCCAATTTTGCTCTAAGAAGAACATCAAATCTGTTTTTAAGTTTAAATTGCACTATTCCCATTTTTCTTCCCTTTCTCCTTTGTGCCAAAGTCATTTACTGTCAGATATCTTGATAAGGCTTCACCCTAGCTCGTCCACCAACAGAACTCTCCCATTTAACCCTTGATTCAAGGAAAATATCTCTTTTAAAAACACTCCATTTTCCCCAACAATATGGTAGAGGGAGGAATAGAGACATTCTTTGAGTCCTTTCAGCTTCTTCTCCAGGACAGGAAATAGGTTACACTCCCAACAAGATATTATAATTATTTGACATTGGCCAAAATAGTAGAATTCTTCAGTCTTACGGATATTTTTACATTGCTTGTTTTTTATTTTATTCATTTGTCTGTTTTCTTTTGTTTTTATTTGTTTTGCTTTGTTTTCCATCCATAGAAGTAGTATATTCCAATCTGTTGCCAAGTCTTGTTGATTTTAACTCTCATACATACATATATGCTCCTATCTCTTCTGATGCCAACACAATCCTGGTATAGCCTCTTATCACCACAGGCCTGAGCTATTGAAATAGACTTTTGATTGGTATCCTTCCCTCAAATCTCTTTTTATTCCAATCTATCAACTACTTAATCATCAAATTCTTCTACATAAAGTGAAGGTATGACTAAATGTGGTGTTAATGTGATTAAAGATCTTCCCCAACCATTAATCCCATTTATAGGTCTCAGGTGGAACTAGTTAAGGGAAGCTTGATTAGAGGAGGCTTGTTTGTAGGAAGGCCCACACCCTTTTGCTAATTAGGTCACTAGAGTTATAAAGCCCTCAGGCTCTAAAAAGGGTGTATATATTCTGAGGGTAGCCATTAAGCTTTCTTTCAGAACTGCTGGAGGAGAAGATGCAGGTAAGCAGACAACTGGGATTTGTGAGTAAGTGTTTTCAGGAAGGCCCCAGCAGAGGAGAAGGTTATGTGATGACTTGATTCCCTGCTGTGATATTGTGTTTTAAGTTCCTTACTCTTATGATGAGGTGAACTTACTGGTTTGGGGATATAATTGCTGCTATGTTGAATTGGAGTTTTTGATTTGGGGATTTGATCCTCTGGTGTCTGAATAAATGTTTTACTTCTTCTGCCTTCTATATGGAGAGTATCATATTCTGTGATACAGAACTATACAGGCATATTCATGGTCACCATTGATATTGTGACACTTGCCTTACTGATACACTAAATCACTCACTCCTCCACTCTCCCTCCTATCCCATTTAATAAACTCCAGTGGCTCCTTGCCACATCAAGCATCAAAAATAAAATCCTTTGTTTGGCCATTAAAATCCTTCACTAACTGACCTCCTCCTACCTTTATAAACTTCTTCCACCTTTCTCACCCCAAGTACTCTACTTTTCAATAACTCTGGACCTTTGCCATTCCTCACACAAGATATTTCATCTCCAGATTCTGGGTCTTTTTACTAACTATTCCCTATGTCTGGAATTCTCTCTTTTGCTATCTCCACCAGATTTCCACCTTCTACAAGAAAGATTCTATCCCTTTTACTGCTATTGCCTTCCCTCTGTTGATTACCTCCTACTTTGTTATTCAGTTGTTTCTTTCAGCAATGTCTGACTCTTTCTGACCCCTTTTGGCATTTGCTTAGCAAAGATACTAAAGAGGTTTGTCATTTCCTTCTCCAGCTCATTTCGTAGATGGGGAAATTGAAGCAAGCAAGGTTAAGTGACTTGCTTAAGATCACCAGGTAGTAAGTGTCTGAGGTCAGATTTAAACTCAGGAAGATGAGTCTTCCTGACTCTAGGACAGGCACCCTATTTACCCCATCTCCTACTTATACCCTATATATCTTATTATGCATAGCTGTTTTCTTGTTTTCTCTCTTATTAGACTGTAAGGTCTTTGCAATTAGGGCTTGACTTCTGTCTCTCTATGCCCAGAACTTAGCATAATGCCTGGTATATGGTAAATGCTTAATAAAGGCTCATTGATTGACTAATAAGTATATTTCTGTAAGGTTCCACTTCTCCCTACCCTCTTTCCACAAATGTCTCAGGAATCTACTGCTTCATGGAAATCTTCATAATAGATTTATTACCATAAGTTCATAGCTTTGGAAATAGAAGGAACCTATGAGGTCTACTCACCTGATTTTTTTTCCAGTTGACATAGAGGCTAAATGACCTGTACAAAGCCACACGGGGAGTAACGGGGAAGAGAAAGTGTTTGAAACCAGGTCACAAGATCATAGATTTAGAACTGGAGGGGACCCTCAAAGCCATCTTGGCATGTTTCATCATGTTATATTTGAGGACAACTGTATGGTCAAGGCAATATTCACAGCACTGACAATGACTATGCATAGGCTGACTTGGTTCTGTATTACAAAATATAACAGATTCTCCATATGGAAGACAGAAGAAGCAAAACATTTATTCAGACACCAGAGAACCAAATCCCAAAACCAGTAAGTCCAATCCATCCAAGCAGCGAAGAAATGAATACACATTATCACAGCAGAAAATGACTCCATTCCATAACCTCCCCCCTCATAACTTCCCACAAACACACTCATGGCACAGCTAGCTTGTCTGCCTCTGCTCTGTCCCTTAGCTCTGACTGCTCTAAACATTTTTTGCTCCATCATTCTAGTTCCACTCATTCAGCAAGCTCCTCCTACCACATGTGACTTAGGCTTTCTGTGATGTAAGCAGGTCTCATGGGCCTATTACTGGATGGGAAAGATCTTCAAATATACATTACCATTACAACCACGAAACTTTGAGTGATTAAGTGACTTGTTTATGGTTTGAAAATAGGAGAGCCAAGATTTGAATCCAAGTGCTCTCACTCCAAATCCAGCACTCTTTTCAATGGACTTGGCTGCTTCCAAATTGGCATTTGTATAGAGCTTCCAATTTCTCTTAGGGCTTTTACATACATATTTGGTCCTTTGAAACAGATAGCATAGGTATCATAAGCTACATTTTGTAGTGAAGGGAGCTGAGACACAGCAAAAATAGATGATTTATTCAAGGTCTGATACTACCTCAGTGACAAATTCAAGATCAGAACCCTGGTCTCCTTATTATTCTATTAGTTGTAGAGACTAAACAGGAGCAAAGCAATGAAATCCTCCCTAACTAGTTCTTTTCATATCAGGAGCATGTGATGAAAGAAAATGTCATATTGGTCTCTAACCCCCAGATTTGAAATCCAAATAACCATTTTTATTCAGAATTTTCTGTATATGTTCATAGGTGTCAATAATTTTCATTAAATTGTTTACAATAGCTCAACATCTGAATTGGGCTTTATGGGAGTAGGAAGACATTTGAAAGTTTATTTTTTAAACTATTCATAAACTCGATGAGGAAAAAATTTCCAGAAAGACACAATAGTGAAATATATTACCACACAAAGAAGAGAAAAGCTTTTGCACATTCTTACTTTAGCTTTTTTTGTCTAGGGCTGGAATCAAGTTGTTTGTGGCTAAATGGTTTATCTTGTCTGAGAATGGAGATAACTTGTGAGAGCATCCTTGGAGGTCTCAAAGAACAAATAACAACAGCTTTCATAACACTGCTCTAGAAATGATAATTCATGACACTCTAGAAATGAGAGAGGAGGAAGAATAGATTTCCCATAAGTGATATAAAAATTCATATGTGTCCACAATGATGAAAAAATTTCCAGTTTTAGGCAGAGTGAAAGGGTCCACATGATGTCAGCAATTGAAAGTTATACTTCGCCATACTCAGGCCCACATCCCACAGTGATTTCACTATCTTCTGATACCCAAAGACAATTATTATCCATAATACTATTTTATTATTATAGTATTATTATAGTATTATAATATATAGTATATAGTATTATTATAGTATTATTATAGTATATTATAGTATAATACTATAGTATAGTATTATAGTATTATAGTATAGTATTATATAGTATCCATAATACTATTTTATTTATTATAAATAATACTATTTTAGGTTCATAAATCTGGTTTCTATCAATAAGGGATTCAGTTCATTGATAGCATGTGTCTTGCCTTATATTTCTTTTAGATCTTCCATTGATGAGGGTAGTGTTAGTTCCATAGTCAATATTTCATTAATATTTCACAGATTTACAAAATCTCAGCATTAGATAGGACCTCACTTTAGTCCAACTTAAGAATAAGAATAGTCTGTACTATCCTCCCCCCCCCCAAACTTGTTTCAATTCGCAAACAGTAATGGATGGAGTGCTGACTTTGGTGTCAGAAGACATGGGAATGAACCTTTACTATGGAGCTTAGTAGTTGATTACATCACTTCGTGTCACTGGATTACAGTTTCCCCATTTGTAAAAGAGAGAGAGGGAGAGAGGGTTGGCCAAAATTTCTTCTAAGTTCTTTTCTAGTTTTTTTCTAGTTGCACATCAATGATGGTATGAACGATGTAATAAAACCACCATGAGAGGCAGTGTTTCTGAGTTTATAGAGAGCTCTCCACCAATTAAAGACAATCTGGATTCCAGTTCTATCTCTGACGCATACTGATTGGATGACTCTTTACATGTGACTTACAAGAGAATACACACATACACACACACACACACACACACACACACACACACACACACACACACACACACAGAGGGAGAGAGATTGATTCGCCAAATACTTAATATCTACTTCTATTCACTAAGAAGAGCAAGTCTTTTTACCACATCTATTACTACCTTCTCTATGTTGTTCCCAAGAGTCTACCATCTCATCTGACCATTATCCCAGATCTTTTTATTCCTCCATGACCTTCCTAATACTTCCCTTGGGTGAATGAGCCTCTTGTCAAGAGAACATTTCCTCTCCTGCTAGAGTTCTTCCTATTTATTTTAGGTGAGACCTTCATACTAAATCTGGGTTACTTAATTCCTGTTTAAAATGAAAAAAAAAACTCTTGCATGTTTCACCCAATTCAAATGACAAGACAAGGGAAAATCCTCCTGAATCTGTTGGATAAAATAAAATCATTTCTCATTAATTTTACTCAGTTATAAGTTTTGTAGCTCAGACTGGAACAAGAGATGGTATTAGATACTGCCTTAAAGTAAGACCCCCTTATTGTGTCAGAAGTGACTTGATTTAGTTGAAAGCACCTATATGGGCAACAAGATATCTCAGTAGGGACCATTGAGCCTCAACTCAGGAAGACCTGAGTTCAAATCTGGACTCAGACATTCACTAACTGTGTGACCTGGCTAAGTCTGTCTTAATCCACTGGAGAAGGAAATAGCAAACCATCCTAGTACCTTTGCCAAGAAAACTCCGTGGACAGTATGGTCCATGGGGTCACAAATGGTCAGACGTGATTGAACAACTGAAGAACAACAACAACCCATCAGTCAAGGCTTTTTAACTAACAGACTAACCTTAGAGAACAATAGAGGCAATGACAGATAGAAGGTAAAATTGAGTGAGGCAGAAGGAAGAAGACCTAGGAAGGCAAAAGTCTTTGCCTTGTGCCTGAGGAATTTCCGAATTCATCTCTTGGCACTGGACTGTCCTAGTTGGTGAGCTCTTATTTTTAACTGGTACCAGAAATGACCACCATGACATTTCACCCTGGACATTTTCCATGCTGCTTTTATATGTGTACTATCCCCTGACACCATCCCGTGGGAACTATAATTGAAATAATACTATGATTGCTTCTGGAAAGGAAAATGTCAGCTGATCATTCTATTGTTCCACTTGTAGTCCTTGTGACTTCCCAGGTAAAGGCCCGTGCTTTTCCCTGACTGCCATTCACCAATATGTGTTATCTTCCCCTATTAGAATGTGAACACATTGAGAGTAAGAGTTGTCTCATGTTAATATTTTATCCTCAAAACTGAGCATAATGCCTGGTAAATAGTAAGCACTTAATTTTCTTTTTTTCATTTATCCTTTCAATGAATAGAACAGAGAATAGAACAGTCAGGTTGATGAAGCAAAAAATTCAGCACAAAACACATAGGTATATAGTGTCTGGGGTGTAGCATAACAGAAATGCATATCTGCAGAG
>CM053626.1:295475036-295492536 GCA_028646595.1 Phalanger gymnotis
ATGAAGCATGTATCGGTACATTTTCAAAGGATATACAGCATATATTGGTTTGGGATTCCTCAAGAAGAGGAGCTTGCTGTGTAGGAACTTCTATTCAAATGTAGATTTGGCTTAGGTCTCCCTTGGCTCAACCCTCTAGAGAATCACCTGAAACTAAGAGAAGTGAACTTAGTCACCCAGTGTAACATAAGAATCATAGGCAGGATTTGAATGTAGGTCTTCTTAACTCCAAGCTAAATTCTCTGCAGTACAGATTCAGAATCCAAAAGAATTTTGACATGCTAGAGCATGAGGCTGAATCTATAATGTGAAATTCAGTAGAGAAAAATGTACACTCTTGAACTGGGATACATAAAAACAAATCCCAAAGAATGAAATGGTGGGGATAGGGGATATGGATAGAGAGCAGGGGTTTTTTGGGGGGAGAGGGTTGCGGTTTTTTTTTTCTTAAGAAATTCTTGGATTTTAGTGGAAACAAGCTAATGCTTGGATTGGATTAAGAGGGAAACATTTATTTTTTTTCCAGGAAGAGGGAGGCATTAATCAGACCCTAATCTATTCTCATCAGATGTCATCTCAAGTATTGCATTCAGTTATGGCCATCATAGCTGAACAAGGACGTTGATTAGCTGCAAAGCATCCAGGGGAGGGGATCCAGGATATTGAAAGTAATTGACCACATGTAACATAAGAATAAATTGAAAGAAAGAGGAAGGTTACTACAATCCTTGAGGTGCTCTTCTTGAATATGAAATCAAGGTATCTTTGTTTTGCGGATTAGGAAAAAACTATCCTTCCTGTCTCTGTGTCTTTTTCCTCTTGGTCCTAGCATAGCACTTAATCTCGTCAGAAATTGTGTTGACTTGCCAGGTGTTTTGCCAACATATGACTTTCTTTGGTTGTAGAACTTTATTCTCTATAGTCTTCAGAGGGGAGGTTCGAAACTAAGGGAAAGGTTAAGGATCTGGGGGAATGTAGGTCAAAAAGTTAGTAATTGTGCCCCATATAAGTAGATTTAGAGAGATGGTACCTTTTGTGTAACCGTTGTGAATATCTGCCATAAATCCGCTTAAAGCTCAACACGTCACTTATTTTTTGGCCTGAATCTCCCTTTCCAAGTAGGTTATGTTACATGCTAAACAGCCACCCATGCAAAGGGAGAGAAAATTCAAGAGTTATAATTACATTCACATGTTGGCTAATTGGGCCCTTCGGGGCCTCCTTCCTAATTATAAGAGGGCATTCAAAGAAGAAATATCACTGAAAGCAAGTATGTATAGAATGAATATGAGTTTAAATGGGCAGCACTAGCCATATAAAAGCTGTAAAACTTGATAGGAAAGGAATGCAGTTATTTGCCAGATATCTTCTGCTCATAAAGAAAAAAAAAGAAAATCCCCAAATTGGTGTTGTTGACAGAAGATGTGACAAGATTGTGTTGGCTTTAAGGAGGACAAATCTAAAATAGTGTCCTAGTATATACTTTAGACTTAAGTCATTTCTTATCACTCAAAGAAATATAAAGGAATTCTTGGCCCATGGCGCCACTAGGGATTAGAAATTATATCTCTCCTTCCCCAACCCCCTTCCATCCTCCAAAAATCTCCTCAAAGTGAAGAATATTTCAGATAAGATTTTTGGAGAGGCAAATTAAATATATAAATTATGCAATGTGAACTTGAAAACCTTTTGAGAATCCACAGGCTAGTAATGCATATGTTTTAATGACATTGTTTATTAATAAAGCCAAAGGTAGATTTTTATCACACGTTGGAGAAGTGCATTTTATTGCTTTGCTAAATCTCAAGGTACAATTTATCGTTGTTACTCTGTTCTTTTTTAGCTCTCAGGGATCAGGGCTGGCAGTGGATGGGGAAAGAGCATGCCCATTCCTGAGCAAATTAGGGAACTTTTACAAGGTTGTATTTCATTTTGCTCCATATCAAGTGGGATCCTTTTGACATGCCTATAAAAGTCTGGATGTTTATAGTAGATGTGTACGTAATATTACATTACACCTCGTAACAGAGATAAACTGGCAGGAACCCTAAAGCCAAATAAGAGCAAGATTGTCTTTATCTCTTAAACCTGTCATTTTAATTTTCCACACTCAACGATACCATAGAAGCAGGCTGACTTAAGTTCCTGGTGGCTGTTAGACCTCAGTCTTGTAATGTTTTGAATTTAGGACCTAATCAAATTGCTTTGCTTTTAGTATTCTTATCTTGATTTATGTGAATGGGGCTGTGGTACCCAGCTAAGGATACCCGAAGGAATATTGTATTTTACAGCATTCTAAATGCAAATGCTGCTTCTAGATTTATGCCACGGACAATGTAACCACACCATTAAAAATGGATTTAAAATGAAACAGAGGGGGAAAAAATGGAAATGACAATTTTAGTGTCCAAAACCTCGAGGTCCTAGCCCTGATATTTTAGCAAGAGGCTTGTGCCTGAGCTTGAGTACCAGAAGTAGAAGAACAGTCAACAGCCAGTAATTTCAAAGTCTACCTTCTGCAGAGTTTAAATTAAATGCCCAGTTAATACAAAGGAAAATTTCCCCCATGCAAATCTAATCAAATCTAATATGTCTATATTATAACTACCATTTCTATAACTATTATAATTCAACTTCCTAATTATGAGCTCAGTTCACAAAAAGAAAATTGGCTTTTCTTTGTACAACATTTTCCATGAGAAACGAGGAACATGTATTTAAGTATACAGGTTTGCAATTCATTATTTTCCTTATTTAAATACCCATTATGGGCCTGAATCAGGCTTTAGACACTGATGTTGAACTCCCATTTCAGGCCATGCTGTGGAGGTGCCTGGCTCAGCAGTAAGCAGCAAAAGGAAGAAATGATTTTTGGGAAACAGAATGCCCACTGCTTAGTTTGTGCTTCAATAATCTTCCCTGAAGCAAGGCTAAGTGTGTGGAATCTGTTAATTACTACCCATTCAGGTTTAACTAGAAAAAGAATCAAATTCTGTGGTTCAATTCCTTCCCCATGATACTTTGGTTTACTTTCCTCTACAGATGAATGTTTTCAACCCTCTCTAGATTTAATAGGACATGAATCTGAGAAATCTTTTTGTGTCTCTAGAAAAAGGGGTCTACTTTTTGTTTGTGTGGGTGTCCTAGATTCCTTTCTCAGTCTAGTGCAGTCTATGGCTTCTTTTTTGTTAAATACATAAAACATAAAATTGCAATAGAAACAAAAAGTTAGTGAAAATAAAGATACATGTTCATACCTATCTATATTCATGGATCTCATGAATTCTATTCACAGATGCTTTGGGGGGGCAGGGAAGGACCCCAGACTAAAACCCTCTGCTCTAGAATCATAAGGGGTGTAAAGGAGTCCATAGCAAATTTTTGAAAATCTAGAATGTGTTGATTTGAAACAAATGGACAGGAAGTTATCAACCATGATAGGATTATGTTCCAAAAGTTCCTTTTTAAGTCTGTTGCTTGAAAATTGGAATGTATTCTACCATAGAAACAATCTTACAAATAGTGGTTAGGTTCATAGACCAGTGCACAGAAACCTAGCTAAGCCATAGAAACTCATAAAGGCCATCTATGAACTCAACGAGGAATTGTGAACTGCTCCCCTGGAAGTAATAGCAACGACTACAGAAATAACGTGTGAGAGATGTTTATGACACTTCAATATCGCAAATCGCTTTACATACATTTTCACTGCTAAGCCTCAGAACAATATTATAAGATAGATACTACAAGCAATAGCATTCTCATTTAAGCACTAGAAAGCTGAGACTCACAAGATTTAAATGGCTTACTTCTGGTCAAATAAATATTAGAAGTCAGGGCAGAAACTGAAACCACATTGTTCTGACTCCTTAACTAATCGTTCTAACCAACACTTCCATTATCTTCATAGGTAACCACTAGTGTATGCTTCACATCCCAAATACCTGTCCACACAGACTATCTGTTCATTTGCTTTGCCACCATGAAGATGCTTCCCTTGCTACCCCCAACTCTGAGCACTGTAATCAACTAACTATCACCATTGCCTCTGGGAAAAGAGAGTCAGTTGTCATCCCTGTGCCTCTCAGTCTAAAATGTCCTTTTTTTGGCTGCCATCCATTAATTTGTATTTCTCCCTCTAATAGAATGTAAACTTGTTGTGACATACATAGACTATCTCCCTTTTTGCAACTACATCCCTGGATCATAGTGTAGTACCTGGCACAGCATAACCTCTTAAATGTTTTTTCTATTTATTTGTTCATTCATTCATAAGCATAGATCCTTTAGTTAATAATAGGAATCAAAACTAGTAAAGCAGTTGAATAATACTAATAATAGCTCAGATTATGAATTATGCCCCTTAAACTCCTGGCCATGAGCCCCCTTGAAGACTGAGACTCAGCCTTGGCCCTTTGAGAGGCAGCTTGACGCAATGACAGAAAGAACACTAGATTTATAGTCAGAAGACCTGGGTTCAAATACATCCTTTGTCAAATCATACGTGTGATGGTTGGTGTCACTTAACCTATTTGGGACTTATTTTCCTCATCTGAAAAATGGAATAGAGTAGATTAGATGGCATCTAAGACCAACATTAATGCTATTCTTATGTTTCTAGGAATTTTTTTTCAAACCTGTGCTCCAAGTTCTCTGATGTTTCCACTCTGAGTTCCAAGTCCTGAAAGTCAAGATGTGTAGACAGATTCTGGTGAGCCTTATGATCATCTGAATCATGAGTTTGCAGAAGATTTAGTTAAGAGGAAGGAAATAAGTATTAAACAATGCCCACTATGTGCTAAGTACATTTTTTTTAAAATATTATCTCCTATGTTAAGTGAACAGTGGTTGGGTGAGTGGCCCAGTGACTGTTCAGCTCAGCTCCCATAGATGCAGGGGGGAAATGCTAAAAGACTCTAGACATAAGGAGCCTGGAGGGACCATTCAAGAGAATCAGAGACTTCCCCAGCAATGCCACGGCAAGGGAAGGAAACATCACTAGCAGGGAATACCACGGAATAAGAAATAAAAGATGGATTAGGTGGAAGGTGATGTATGTGTGGGTCAGCAATGTATGTTCATATATTTAGATGAAATAAATGATATAATCATATATTTAGAGCTAAAGGGACACCAGAGGCCAGATCATGTCCTTTCATTACAGACAAGGTACTAGGTCTCAGAGTAGTGAAGCTACTTGCCCAGTGTCAAACAGGTGGTGAAGAACGGAGTCAGGATTTGAATTCAAGTCTTCTCTCTCCAGATGGAGGTCTTCTGTTTTGAAGAAAAGTACTGCCTACAGATGCAATATTTGGAGACTAGCAGGAATCAGCAACTCGCATGCAAGGAGAGTCCAACTTGTGGTAGGCAACTTGGGTTTGTGTGAGTATCTGGCAAATAAAGAATCTAATTCTAACCTGGTTGTTTTATAGCTGCCCCTCGGGGAATCATTACAACTCTATTGCTTATCTATAACCATTTTCTACTGATGAAAAAAAAACTGCAAATATATGGACAGAGTTGTACAAAGGAATTACATAGTTTCTTGAAAGAAGACATTCTGAAGGAAAGAAACATTTTTTTTTCCTCCCAGTACACTAATGGGTAAACCGATACTGATTGTTCCTCTCTCGCCATGCTGAAAAACACACAAAAAAAATTTATTATGAACAAGGACAGGCTACACACTTAATGGGAAGGAACAGTGAAAGTATTGGGTGCTGGGAAAATGATTTTCAACTCAAATGTATTTACATAGTAGGTTCCTTTTGTCATTTGGGGGAACTAATTGTGATCATTAAGATGTTTTTAACTAACTCAGTCACTTTGGATAGATAAAGCATATTAATTATTACCTATTATTTGGGGGTTATTTTCTTTTCTGGCCATGCAATCCCACTGAGCTGCTGTTAGGTCAGCATTCCTTCTCAGTTTAAAAGGAGACATTCAATCTGACTAAAGATGTTGGGGAGATATATCAAGATGAGAAACTAGGTAATTTTATTTATCATTACTTTGGTTAATACAAGAAATGAAAGAATGTTTATCAGTTACCAGGATAATCAGCCCATCTTGTTTACCTGATCCCTTAAAAATGTCTTTTCTCTGTCTCATCTGTTCTTTTATTTGGGAAGCATCTAGGGGAAAGAACTGTACTGATAAGTAGTGCTCAATTGGCCCCCTTTCACAGCAATACATAAAAAAGAATGAAAGCATGGAATACCCAAGGCTATTGTCTTCTCCAATCTTAAGACAATCTTTTATTTACTCCTGTTTGACAAAAAATTAATACTAATAATAGTAAACATTTGAAGTGCTATACTCCCAGAGTTTTCAAGAAGTCAGAGACAGAAATAGAGACAGAGAAGAAGATGATAAAGAGACAGAGACAGAATGGAGACTGGTACTGAGAGTTCATTGGAAATGAGAATTACTAGGTTAGAAAATTCCCTCTACACAAAACTTCTGGTTTTAGAAAGGTTCTATATAGTAATCCACTTATGTGTGTATATATGTTTGTTTGTGTTTATTTTGAGAGAGAGAGAAAGAGGGAGGGAGGGAGGGAGGGGGAGAGAGAGAGAGAGAGAGAGAGAGAGAGAGAGAGAGAGAGAGAGAGAGAGAGAGAGAATGTGTATGTTTATATATATACGCAAAAAAATTAGTGGATAATCTAATGTATTTCTATACAATATAGACTGTGTGTGTATGTACACATACCATATATATGTTGTTGTTGTTATTGTTTTTTTTCCAAACTGGAAAATATCTTGTTATATACCATGTTTCTGGACTACTCCGTGTATCTGTCTGTGTCTATATGAAGGCATTGAAGGCATGCATATCCACACATGTGTGTTTAGAGAAAGTAAATAGTTTTGAATATTACTTTAAAAGTATACTTAAGATAAATTGCCACAGGGTAAAATCATGAATGGAGATACATGGATAACTGAAACATATCTATACATGCAAACACATCTATGTAAAAAAGCAAGTATTTATACACACCTATGTGCATAGAAGGAAAAATAGTTACATGATAGGTAAATATGTAAGTTAGATAAGAGTTAGATATGTTAATAAATACATAAGTTGATAGTTGATAGAGATAAAGAGATAAGAGATATAGATAAGTAGATATGTAGATAAATAGACAGATAGATAGATAGATAGATAGATAGATAGATAGATAAATAGAGTTTGTGGCAAAGAAAGCTAAATAAAATTTTGATATAATTGCTGCTAATGCTTTTCTTCACTCATTTATAAACATAAGAAGTAAGGCAGATAAGCATATTGAGATACATTGCATATATACACTCTAATCCACAATCTCACCAAATAGGTTCCTCCTTCCATTGGCACAGATGACAATCAATCCATATCTTATATCTTATTTCCTTTGATCTATATATTTTTATAATTCTTCCATAAAATTTCTACCAAATACTCTTGAGGTTGTCCTCCTGTCTTGTACATATTTTGGGGATACTTATTTAACACTCAGGCCCTTGATTTCTTTCTTTTTCCATCTTAACATAAAATTGGTCCACTTTTATGTTCATACTTGTTTTTGATGCTATCTTTTGTGGCAGGCCTTGAATTTTAGTTATACTTGGTAGTATGCCATGATGTAACATATGCCATTTAACTGTCCTTTGACTTATCAGTAATTTGGATTTCTTTAAGCATGATGAAGCATGAGAAGGAATAAAAGAAATGTTAAAAAGAAGGACTTTTTTGAAAAGAAGTGGTTTGGGGTGACTAAAAGTACAATGTAATTTCCTAAATATGATTCAATTTTAAACTCTGTGTTTGCCTGCTGTGCAAAGTACTGACTTTCATTGGTTACTTCTACATCATTTACTTGTGGTAATAACATCATCAATATTTTTCTACTCTTTGGAAATTTTCCCCCATTTAAGCTCTCTTCTCTTCTAAAGTCCTTTGATCACTTATTATGGTGGAGAGTTGACTTTGGGCTCTCGAAGGCACTGAGGCAAAGAATCATGAACTCTTTCCAGCTTCGAATGTGGGAATGCTGACTGAATTTGTTTTCTTTGGATTAGTATGCTAAAGTTTATATTTGCATCATCTTCTCGGCCATAAGGTAATAAATTTGGGTGGCCACAGCCATTCTCAAAGATCATATACTAAGGCATTGAGCTCTTGTGATCTCTATACTTGAAGTGACTATCAGACCTAATAAAGCCATAGCTTCCTGGATTTTAAAAGCTTAAATTAAAGCCCTGAGAGATTAATTTTTATAAATGTACACATGCATACACATGTATACATATATATGTACATATACACACATTTATATACATATGTGCATATGCATATGAGTGTATAATTTTTTTTCTGAATGAGTACCTGTGAAATTGCTGTGCCTCCAGTGTGAATTTCTACTTTCTTTTACAATGAATGGGTAAAGTCACTAGAAGTCAAATGTAATGGTTTTACTGTCATTAAGGGTGAGAAAAATTCCAAATACACAGAGTTAAAATAGCATACATGTGAAAATCTTGGCCTCATTGAGTAAAACACACAATCAGGTAATTGAGAATATCTGTGCTTATACACGATGTCTCTAAAGTCTTAGTGCAGTTCTAAGCTTCACTAGCTATTAAAGTTCTAAACTATTGAAGCTTAGAACCTCACTAAAAGTTCTGGAAGTTTTTGGAGTAAATATATACTATTTTATTTAGCTTTATAGATCATGTTGTTTTTTTTTTTATCATGAGGTGATCAGTTCAATTTTATGTGGAAAAAAATGGACTTATCATATAGCAAAGGCCAATGAAAATATGTGGACAGTTTGAGTGCTTCATTGACATTCTTAGGATTACAGGAGAAGTCATCATATTGTGTCAGGCAATAGGGATATAAACACAGACAGACAGACAGAGAAAGAGAGAGAGAGAGAGCCATTTCTACCTAATGGTAGACTTCTCTTGGTTAGGGAGGAAGAAAGAAAAAAAATTTACACAATAATTTTGTTGTATATTTGAAAGGAACAGCAAGTTGTGCATAGCAGATTTGAAGTTACACCTAAAATCATCTTTTTTTTATTCTACCATGTTATGGAAATGCTTGTTTTATTCCATGAATTAAAAATTAAATTAAAAAAAAAGACAATTGCAGTAGTCTCATAGAAGTGATATGATCTCAAAGTAAGATGGTGCCTGTATGAATATTTTCATGGGTCTTAACTCTTGGCCCATGAAATTAAAAAAGTGCTTTTTAATATTATTTGTTTCTTTTCTAATCCATAGTGTTCTAATCTAAATGTAAGTTATTTTATTCATTTAAAAAAATACTCTGGCAATGGCTCCACAGGCTTCGTCTGACTGGGAAAGGGATCCATGAGACAAAAAGGATAAGAAGCCTTAGAGTAGAGGGTAAAGCTGATCTGAAAGATACTGAGGAAGTGGCAACAAGATTTGGCTACTAATCGGATATGTTGAGTAAAGGTGAATGAAAAGTTGAAGATAATGTTGTGATTGCAAATTTGGTATAATGGAAGAATAGCTTTGCCTTTGACAGAAACTCAGAAGTTTGGATGAGAGCTGGATTTGGGGAAGATGCTAAGGAGTTCTCTAGAGCTCACCACCCTCATCCCAGTCACCCAGGCTCCTAACTTTGGCATTATATCATTCTCACTCATCCACATGTCCAATTTGGTACCATATTGTATATATGTCCCTAGTCTCTCCTTTCCCTTCTCCCTCTCCCTCTGTCCACATATCAAGCCCTCACCTGTGGGCGCTCAGCAAAAAGGAATTTGAACTTTGATGGTTGAAATCTACCAAGATATCTTGGTGTTTGCAGGCTAGATTTCTTTTCTAAAGAATGTGACTTAAACCCAGTTCACTCTGACTCTCATGGATTGGCCAAAGATAGGTCCCAGCCCAAGCCCCACTTAGTGGTTATTGTTTGGGCCTAGACGGCTCAGAGTGAATGTCAATAGTAATTGTTTCTGTTTTGGCCAAAACCCCTGAGGGTCTTCCCCTGCCAGGTTGATTTTTCTTTAATTGGGTAAATGGGGCCATTCCTTGTATCATTTTTTTACCTAGCCTTAATCACTGAATAGGTGTTGCCTTTGTCAAAGGGAGAACTCCAAAAGACCTTAATATAAAAAGGCCAAGGTTTCCCACTGCATCTGGGGCCATCTCTAGTCCTCTTGATCTGTATCTTGCCACTGGACCAAGATGGCTCTGGAGGAGAAAGTGAGGCTGGTGACTTTTCGAAGCCCTGCCTCACTTAAATCCAATTCACTTTCAAGTCATGGTGATGGAATCTTGATAAAGCTGACCCTAGTTTCAATATTCTAACTTCCTTATGGGCCCTACTGAACAACAGGCATGCCTTAATTTGACCACACAATCTGGCTTTAACCACACTATAGGCCCCCAGACTCAATACAGCCACTGCCTCTAACTAGTCTGTATCTCCAGATCCAATTCTCATGTTTAAACAGGTATGTCCATGTACTCAGCCACAATCACATCATCCACCTAGTCCAAGGAAGGACCACAATACCTAACTATCTATCTTGACAAGACAGGACCACAATAACTAGCCAATCAGAAAGCAGCATGATCAGCATGTTTGACCACTGAACCAGAGAAGGGACACCTCCCACATTACCTAATCCTTTAACAAATCCCTCCTGCTATTTTAATTCATAATTTCTTTTGTGTAATCAGCTTCATTGCACTATAAAATTGCCTGTCTTGTCTTACTAAGTTGCTTGTTCCTCTTGAAACTCAGCCCAATATTGGTGTCATTCCAATAAATGCCTATACTTAGATTAGAGGTAGTCTGATTCTGTGAATTCATGTGAGATGATCCCCAAAACAAACCATGAAGTTGCAACAATGGAATCACCTTCCTGATGTCAAGGTCTTCTTCAAGAAAAGACAAACAACAACAACAACAATCTTACAGGTACCTAATTATTTACATATTCCTTCCCCAATTATATGTGAGAACCTTGAAGGAAGAGACTATTTTTGCCTTTCTTTAAATCTTTTACTTTTAGCACAGGTCCTGGCACAGAATAAGTACATAACAAATGCTTATTGTTTATCTATTGTAGATATATTGAGATGGAGATGTCTATGGGGCCTACAGTTCGAGATATCTAATAGGCAACTGGTAACATGGGACCGAAATTCAGGGAAGCGACTGGGGCTGGATATATAGTTCTATAATACAGTGACATAAAGATGGTAATTGAAACCTATTTCACCCAATGAAAGAGTGTAGAGAAAGAAGATGATGCAGGATGGAAGCTTGAGGTCCACCTGCAGTTAGGTGTGGCCAGGGTGATGAACCAGAAAAAGTGGTAAAGGAGGAATACTCAAAAGAAGAATAACTAGGCAGACAAAGAACTAAGATAGACTAGTGTTGGAGAGAGAGACAGAGAAAGAGAGAGACAGAGAGAGAGACAGAGAAAGAAAAGAAAGTACAAAGAACACTAGAAAAGACCGTGATCAACACTATCGAATATATTAGTGGTCAAGAAGGATGAAGACTGAGAAAAGACTATCAGATACAGCAATTAAGAAGGAAGACTGGGGCAGCTAGGTGGCGCAGTGAGTAGAGCACCAGCCCTGGAGTCAGGAGAACCTGAGTTCAAATCCAGCCTCAGACACTTGACACATGTACTAGCTGTGTGACCTTGGGCAAGTCACTTAACCCCAGTTGCCCTGCCCCCCCAAAAAATGTAAGGAAGACTATGGGAGCACTCTGATGACAGGAGACATAGAAATATTTTTCTTGAGAAGGAAAGAGACTGGGGCATATAGTGGCACAGTGGAGAGAGCATTGGCCATGGAGTCAGGAAGATCTGAGTTCAAATTTGATACCGGACATTTGACACTTACTAGTTATGTGACCTGGGGCAAGTCACTTAAGCTGATTGCCTTACCGAAAAAAGAGAGAGAGAGAAGAAGGACTATCTTATTAGAAGTATTAGGAAAATAAGAGAGAATGAGAGATCATGCAAAAAGGTTTTTAGATGAAGATAAGAGTTGAAAAAGGAGCTCATTCTGAATGATGTCATTTTGTCAGTGAAGTAAAAGGTGAGGTTCTCAGAAGAGAAGGTGCAGGAAAGAGGAGTTGTGGGATGGTTGAAGAGAAAAGATTTGGAATGACTTCTTAGGAGCGTGTGATAGGAGATCAGTTATGAAATAATAATATTACTTCCATGCTATAGTGAGAAGATGATGAAGTCCGTTAGTATGTAGGGTAGATTCTACTAAAACTAATTAATGCAAGGAAGGAATTGACAATTCTATACCATGGTTTGACATTGATTAGTTGTGAATAACATAATTGAAGGAAACAATCAAAATGGATGAGAAGCACGATCACAGATTCATTGATCTAGAGATAGAAGGGATGTCAATGGGCACCAAATCTAGTTCTCACATTTGAAAATGAAAAAGTCAAGGCCCAGACACATTAAGTGTCTTGTACTTTTGAGGAAGCAGCAGAAATGGAAACTGAAGCCAAGTGCTCAGAAACCACAGCTAGTGTTATTTCAATTTTTCGACACTGCCACCCTAAATTTGGTAAGCTACTTGAGTGAAGGGGCTGAGCCGTTTACATAGCTTTACTCTCTCAAAACCTTGCTCAGTGTCTTATACATAAGGTAGGGGCTTAATAAATGATGTTAGATTAAATTACATTAACTTCCCAATTTGCTTATTAATAATACATCTTCCTGGTTTGATATACACAATGCTTTTGAAAAATAGGAATTAAAATAATCTATGATTTGAGCTTTATTTTTCACTAATTCAACTTCTGCTTATACATTTTAATTAGTAATTATTTGAATTAATACAGAGATTTTAGTTTCAGAGTCAGACTAGATCCATGCCCATCCTCCTTTAACAGAGAGGAACCTCCAAAAAGGAAATTAAGAATATTTAATTCTTTGAGGTTCCTTTATTCACCCTCTGTACTCCCAACCTCCACCAGCCATTTAGATACATGGTTTCATGAAATATTCCCATTTTTATCTGGCATGAATTATCTTTTGCTCCAAGCTATACTACCATAAATCCATAAAATAACACGTTTTCCCCTTTATGATTCTTTGAAGAAAATGTCAGTTGAAATACAAATATACCCAAAAGGCAGAGTAGCAGTTGGTGAAGCACCAGTGTTTATGCTTAATCTACACAAATTCAGTAAAGCTCAGGGTTTAAATCATTCTGGTGGTCGAATGATAATAATACTACAGATTTCCACTTCCTACATTATAGCAACAATTTCAAGGATGCTCCCACTATGAAGATGAATGTGGAATATTCTAGAAATAAAGGATCAGAGTTCATAGGATCATAGCATTAGAGCTGGAAAAGACTTTATAAGACATTTACTTCAACTTCTTCATTTTATTGATGAGAAACCTAAGGCCAAAAATATATTAAGTGACCATTGTAGAGCTAGAGTATACAGGTATACCATGCTTAAAGGGAATGTGAACCAATTAATTATACAAATTAATCAAAATGTGTTTCATTCAGGAAGTTAGAAATTTTATGGGTAATGTTCTCATCAAAATGAAGAATCATCATATTCTTGACCCCCAAGTGTTTTCAGATGAAATGATAACAAAACTACTTTTATCATCAGAGTACATTTATTGTTCACTCTTTTTTTCTATCACCTTTCTTTATATACTATATCCTAGTCATAGTAGTTTAATTGTTATTTCTCAAATAGCATTTCTTTTACCTCTGATATTTAAATTAATGTTTACCATGCCTGGAATGCACTCTCTCATAAGCTGTGCATTTTAGAATTTTGGGTTCACGTGCCACCTTTGGTAGGCTAGGGAATAACAGTAGAACTCTTTCCCACCTCAAGTTGTATTATTTTTATGTGTAAAGCACCCCATATCCTCAATTTACTGTAAGATTTTATGGGCAGAGGTGGTTTTTCTTTAATCTCTATGTCCTTCAGCATCTAGTACAATTCCTTCCATTTAGAATGTGTTAAATGAAAGATTATTTGAATTGAAGACATTTAAATTTATAGAATACTTTCAAATACCTTAGGCATCAAGCAAGATTTAAAGGTTAATCTAAAAGGGGACTATGACATTCTTGACAATTCAAGTCAACAAATATTGATAAAGCTCCTAACCTGGCTTAAACAATATAGACAATGGAGATATAAAGAGGGCTATGCTGGAGCCAGCTCAAACTGACTCACGGAGCAGATTGTTAAATTATCAGCATGAGCATTTACCTACCAATTGGTAATTGACATTGTTTTGTTGAATGGTTAGACTTGAGAAAGTAATGGGGAAAAGGTTAATGATACATATTAAACTTAAAAATGTGTCCGTGTTCATTTTTTTTTCTCTGAGAGATGGTAGCCAAACATTTTCCAGCACACTCCCATCACACACACACACACACACACACACACACACACACACACACACACACTTTCAAACAAGCCCTGCCTTTAAGGAATCTATATTTTATTGGAGGAATAGAGTACATTTGCGCAAATAAATACAAGGCATATAAAGTAACACAAATTTATTTTGGAAACAAGATAGAGCTAATAATTGGGGGACTATGACCACCCTGGATAGAAGATAGTTCCTGAGTTGTGTTCTGAAGGAAGCTAGAATTTTATTGTGGAGAGAACAGGACAGAATAAATTTTAGTTTTAATGGACAATTTGCATAAAGAAGATTCAGGATACAGAATGTCTTATACAAGGACAGACCATTTTGACTGGAATGGAGAATTTGTGAAGGATGGATTAGAAAAATCAGTTGGAATCAGATTGTGGAGGGCTTTAGATGCCAAACTGGAAAAAATATATTTCGTTGTAGAAGTAATAAGGAGACATTGCCAGTTTTTCAGCAAGGAGCTGACATAATCAGATCAATGTTTGAAAAATATAAATTTGGAAGTTATGTGGAGGATTAGTTGGAGAAGGAAGGGATTGGAAGCAAATGAACTGATACTTTAATAAAAAGGCCATTGCAATAGCCTAGGAAGAGGTGATAAGGACCTGAACTTGAGGAGATGCTGTGTGAATGGAGAGAAAGGAGCAGATGTGAGAGATGTGGAGATAGCATCAACATGACAGAAAATGATTGGATGTGGGATTCGATGTAGGAAAAAAAAGAGAAGTGCCATTCCAGGGTTGCAAACTTGAATGATGAGAAGCATGGTGGTCTCTTCAACAGAAATGGGGAGGGTTTTGTAGAAAATATAATGAGCTCTGACTTGAACATTTTCAGTTTGAGACACATGACTTCCAACTGAACATGAATCTCAGAAGAGGAAATAAATCTAGATATATAGTTTTGATAGTCATTTTCATAGTGCTGACAACTGCACTCATAGAATATGATCAAAATCTACACTTGCTAAGTGTATGAAGGATTACAAAGGGACCTGAAAGAAGTGATCCTGTAGGTAAGAGCCATTGAAAATGACAGGAAAAAAATAAAAGTCTAAGACAACTAAGGGGATAGGAGATAGCATCAAATGTGCTAGTTAATGGGTGAGCCTAATAAAGAAGATCCACTTCTTTATCAAAGATTGGATCAAATGAGGAGAGAATTGGAGATGATAAAAAGGGTTTTGAGGTATAAGGTAAGGAAGAAGGGGAAATATATTGAATATGCTCTATTCTTCTAGTAAAGTAGAATGAAAATTCCTCTTCTAAAGGGCAAATGGAGGGAAGTAGTATGGTAGTATTGAGCCTTCACACACAGTGCAGTGACTTACCAGGCTATAATCCAAACTTCTGCATGAGTTCTGAAAGCCTCTTCATCCATCATCCTCTTTCAGCCCTGAAATTCATACTTTGGAAATACTCTCTGCTTCTGAGACCATCTCTCTGATTGTATGACTCCTTGTATGAACATCCTTTGTACATCCTTGTTTGAACAATCCTTGTATGAACATCCATTCAAGAAGGGCACTCAGGTAAACCATCTATTTTTCACCAGGCTGCAATAGCAACTTCTTCTTCCTTCTCCCACACCAGGTGCTTCTCTCCTCACTCCCACCATTCAGCTCCCTTTAATGTATTGCTTTCATTCATTAGAATATAAGCTTACTGAGAGTTAAGGATTGTCTTTCTTTCTGTGTATCCATATTCCTAATGCTTAGCACAGTTTCTGACACAAAGTAAGCCCTATCCCAAATCCACCTAACACTGATAAGTTGGATCCCCAGAGCAAGCCTCCCTAGGTCTTCCATCAGGATCTAAAGAGTAATCCTCTAGAGATTTTTTTTTAAAATACTACTGCTAATGAGCCTCTACCAAGTATACTTTCCCCCATGATTATCATTTGATATCATTAAGAGACTTAACGAGCTTTTAGAAATGTGGAGGTGGAAAGAGAATAAGCATTTATATAGTTCTAACTGTGTCAGGCAGAGAACTAAGGGCTTTACAAATATTATCTGATTTGATCCTTACAACAACCCTGTGAGGGAGGTGCTATTAAGGAAACTGAGGCAAACAGAGGTCAAGTGAATAGGCCAGGGTCATAGAGCTACAAAGTATCTAAGGTTGGAATTGCACTAAGATCTTTTGACTGCAGATCTAAATCTTTCTTTTGCCCAATCTAGATGCAAAATATTTGACACATTTTCACACAAGTACACAAATAGTTCAGGAAAAAGTGGGTCTGTTTGGAAAGTACATGTGTCAAAAAGGTAACTCCCCTCTGAGTGAATGTTTATGAAGCTGTGGGTTTTTTTAGAGAACCATAAATCTACCTTTCATTTTTGAGGCAAGTCTGATAGTGTCAATCAGGGAAGAAGAAAAGTTGTGTAAGGCCAAAGTGAGAACTCAATTGAGCTCAGAAAACATAAATTTGTAGAGAAGCTAGTCAGTGCCCTTTGCAATTTTCTCTAGGAAAACTCAACCGTACATGAAGAGGTCTAGTAGAGGCACATATTCAGGGTAACCTGGGGATGTTATTGGGTATGTTGTGGTATGTTTGAATTGGTTAACTGTGGTGAAAAGGACAGGAAGCGAGGCCAGAATGATGAGAATAGTGAGGGTTAGCTTACAATGAGAATGAAGCAAGAGTTTTGGGTGGTTGAAGTAGGAAAGATTATAAAACAGGAGGTCATATTCATGGAAGTGAATTTTTTAGTTCTAAATTATGAAGGCAGAATGATTTTGGATGACAACAAATTTGAGGATTTGGCCATCCATGGATATAGTGGATTTTGAGTGAAGATTTTGATGATATTGGGCATCTAGGTGGCATTCTATATAGAGCACTGGGCCTGTAATGAAAATAAACCTGAGTTCAAATCCAGCCTCCAAAACTCAGTAGTTGTGTGACCTTGGGCAAGTCATTTAACTCCTTTCATTTCAGTTTTCTCATCTATAAAATGAGCTAAAGAAGTAATGCAAAATCAGTTTAGTATTTTTGCCAAGAAAACCCCAAGAGGGGTCAAAAAGACCGAAAACAGCCAAGTAA
>CM053626.1:295495036-295506971 GCA_028646595.1 Phalanger gymnotis
TTTATTGAGAAAGAAAACTTCTAGGTAAGAAAATGTCCTCCACCAATTCAAATCAGCACTTTCTTCTTGGTGACCTATACTCCTAGAAAGTTGATTTGAGCTCTAAAAGATTAAAGAAATTGTCCACAGTCATACAGCTAATTTTTATCAGAAGTAGGAGTTGAATCAAGATCTTTCAGGCTAGTATACAATTTCTAAAACAATATTTTAGCATCTTTCTCTACCTTTACCAGGTTTAACAATATATTCCCAAATTTTGTTTCTGTTCTCAGTTTAGTGACTGATTGTAACCATCCATGTTATTTAAAGTTATATCTATGTTTGAGGACTTCTGCATTAATGTTTGTCTGGTGTGTGTGTGTGTGTGTGTGTGTGTGTGTGCATACACATGCACGTGCATGTACTTCTTGCTAGATATAGTTACCTCTGTTGGTTTAGTAACTCATGTCAAGACTAATAGAGGGCATGGGGGAAGAAAGGGGAAACCTTCCCCTTCCCCTTGCTACCCTCTGGTTTATTAATTTCTTCTAACTTGCAGAATTTCTTCTAATTTCTTATCATCTCTTTCTTCACTCAAATATCTACTATATCCAGGGATGGCCAAATCCTCAAATTAACCTACATCCAAGATTGTTCCATCCTCATAATCTAGAACTATGAAATTTCTCTCTATAAATATGACTTCCTATCTCATAATCTCTCCTAATTCATTCATTCAAAACTAATGCTTCATCCTCACTGTCACCCACAATTCCTCTAGCTGTTACCATTCTTTTTGCTCTTTCCTCACTTCCTAATCTTTTTGCCCCGGTTAACTAAGTCAAATATACCATATGTTACTCTTAAATTCCTTTTTTCTCCTTATACTATTGGGTCAAAAATTCACCTCTGACTGAAGTTCATATAGAACTCAGTCATTGAAACACTAAGAGGATTGCCTAACCCATTTCCTGGGCCAATCACACTGTTTCATCTTTGATCCAAACAGAAAAGCATTCACATCTAATGACTGGATCACGGACTGGGAACACTTCTTCACTTAAAACTTCATCACTATGAATACATCACATGAGGTACAGGTGACTCCTTTACAGCAGAAATAAAAGTTAATCCTAGGGGTTAAGAAGGTGAATCCGGTTGCAATCTGCTTGGTCAAATTGAGTTCTCACACAAGTGAACTTGTTGGTCCATTGAAGTATCTAGGTAAGTTTGATTAAAAAAATAAAGTAAATCACATTGCCATCATTCTTGAAGGATCATGAAGTATTTACCACACAATAGGCCAATGATATGGATACCACCAATAATACAGTTTACATTTAATAAATCAGGAAAATGTAATTTAACAAGGCTGTGACGTTCATAATTACACTTTTGGTGCCAGAACTTGAATGCAAGCCTTTTGATTCCAAAGTCAGTGTTTGTCCTATCAAACCATGTCACCTTTATCTATAAATAGCTTCATATAAATATGTTGTAAATTGTATTTTCTAGTTACTGACTAATTATTGACAGAACAGTGATTAAATCAGTTTAACACAGTCAGATCATCACAAAAAATATATTTTCAAGAAATATACCTAGGATGCCTTCAGAAATATCCATTTTAACTTCTTTTGATCTATTTTTATAGTCAACATACATTTGCTTTCCCCTTCCCTCCCTCTACCCCCCCCCCAATAAGAACAGATGAGCACAAAAAAGCACTCAACAGAGAAATTTCACTTCTTATCTCTGGAAGAAAATGCCAATCTGTATTCCATAGGTGTTTGTTTCTAAGTCATCTTGAATGAGCAAACCTTATTCCCTTTGGAATATAATAAAATGCAATTAGTTGATGGTAAATATCCTACCCTTCTCTCCCCCAATCCCGTCTCCTTACTTCCTTTCCCTGGGCAATCTCTGTCGAAGTTTAATTTGAAAGTTTACCTTTAATCTCTCCAATCACTGTCCCACTATCCAAAAATTTTAGACTCTACCCATTGCTAAAGCAGCATGTAGAGAAGTCTTTATCCATGTAACAGAACTGAATGAAACTAAAGCTAGCATAGATTTAAGTTAGCCTTGAGTGTAAGCAAAGGGTCCAGTTTAAGATGGAATTCTCACTTACACTTGAACATCATATGCAAAGTAAACAGAGGGTATGCCTGGGAAATTAAGGTACATGAATGAAATAAGATATTATTTTGCAATAAAAAATGGAAAGATGAAAATATTCATATGAACTGATGTAAAGCAAAATAGGTATATTAATTGAATTGCCAGGATAAATTTGCTTTGTGGCTTTCCTTCATTATAAAGAATGGTTCACACTGAAGATGGTGAGAATTCATAGTTATCTCTAGAAACGACTATGAAATAAAACCCAAATTGACAAACAAAATGTATTAGGAAGAAAAATCTGGATTTAATGAGAGAGAATGAGAGGGGAGAGAGGGAGAGACAGAGAGAGAAGTAACTTGAAGTTTACTTTTCAATGAGAAGAGAAAATGATTTTTCCCTTAATAACAAAAGGTAGTAAATTCTTTCCTATACTTCTCCCAGGCAACAGGATCAAAGCATAGCAGGGTAGGTGAAAACATAGTAAAACCCCTACCATTTCTCCCTAGCCAATTGCATTTTAATGCTTCCAAGCATACCTTGACCTTGTCTTTCTCCTCTCCACATTCTCTGTTCATGAGCAGTCTTTGTTAAACTGGAATTAAAATGTTTATACTGAATCCTTTCATTCACTGACTTGCTATACAGGGATCTCAGAAGGTAGCCATAGCAGCAGTACCATATAGTGATGCCTTGGAAACTTTGGACTTCAGAAGAGAAGAGGTAAGATCACCTGTGGCTGTGTCAGAATCACAGATACGGAGTGGAGAGGTCAGCATCATGAATCTCTTGATGTAGGTTCAAATAACAGAGAGAGGTCAAGACAGCTCAAATCCTTCTTTCTCTAAGATGTCTGTCCCAAAGCATCAGTCCACTCTTTACCCCAACTGCTACTGCTTTCCAAATTACCTCCAGTTTTCTCTCTATATATAATTTATTCACTTGCTCATACATAGTTATTTGCATGTTGCCAATCTCAAAATGAGAGTTAAACAGGAGCATTCTTATAGGGAAAAGAGAGAAGGGACCCGGTAATCAAATCTGAGCTACCTTAGGGTTGGCCCATCTGAGCCACCTGCTTACTTGGCAGAGTCACATAGAAGGGTAGTGGAAGATTTGTTTATTATTACCAGTAGGGACACATAGCATAAGTCTGTTTTGTCAAATAAAATGATGTCCATGTCTAGTCTTTTGCTAGTCTATGTTTACATCTCTCTATATATTTATATCTATCTTTTTATGTATTTGCACATAGAATGGTCCAATGGTACAACTGGAGTCCAAAGGCCTTAGGTCAAATCTTGGCTCTTTTGCTTGCTGCCTATGACAACCTATCAAATCAGTTTTCTCACTTGTAAGATGAAGGGGTTATACTAGGTGACCTCTGAGGCACAATAGATCTGTAAATCTATCAACTTATATACCAATGACAGAATGGAGCCTATATATAATATGTATATATACATATGTATATATGTATACATATATATACGTATATATGTAAACATAATGGATGAAGCTCTTGGTTTGGGGTTAGGGTGGTCTAGGCATTCAAATCCTGCCTGGAAACCTTACTTAGCTATGAGACCTTGGACATGTCACTTAACTTTGGTATGTTTTAGGAATAACGCTGGAACCTTAGTACTGAATCAAAGGTGGGTTATGATACTTGTCAGGAGAAAGAGTTACCTCAGTGGGAATTCCCCAAGCTGAAGAAATCCCAGATTCTTCATGTACTTGTACATATGCACCTGACACATGCACATTTTAAAAAATCATTCAGGACACAACATTTCAAAGAGCCCACAGACAGATTAATTTTTATTCTTCACTCTGTAATATTTAGATTCGACTTGTGTGCATAACACTTTCCCACTTCTTAGTTTTTGATTTGATCTCTACCCTTGAGTTCTGACACCATACCCTCTTAACTCTACTCATCTCTCTACCTGTCGTTCTTTCTCCACCGCTCATTCTTCCTCTTCTTCTTCCTTTTTCCTCCTATAGGCTTAACAAAAGTGTTCCTCAAGGTTCTATTTTGAGCCTCCCCTTTTCTCTGCATTCTTCATTGTCAATCTCCCGTTTGTTTTAATTGTTTCAGCGACCATCTCTATGCACATTGTTTCCAAAGTCATGTCTCCAGTCTTGACCATTTCTGAATTAGCCTGGTCTCTTCAACTGTCAACTTAACTTCTTTCCCTGAATATCACAAAGGATCCTCAACTATCCTCTCAAACAGGGCTCATCATTTGTCACTTCCCTTGGCCTACTTTGGAATTCATTCTTTCTGTGAAACTATCATTTACCTTTTCTTTCATATTTCTGAGCTTAGGATTATTTTTGATTCTTTCTTCTACCTCTCTCCTCATGTCTCATCAGTGTGATAATGTAGAAACAGCATTGGATTTGGAACCAGAATAAATGGAGTGACAGTTAGATTGTGGTAGACAGCTCTGCCATTTACGAAATCACTTCATTCCTTTGAGCACATTTCCTTATCTGTAAAATGATGTGATTAGACTAGGTGACTCTAAGGTCCCTTCCAGTTCTAAAAGGGTAGTAATAGAAATTACCAACCACTACAGATTATACTTTAGTGAACTGTATTAAAACTGTCTCTTTCTTGTTAATACTATCTTTAGCACATTCATCATCATCATCCTTGATCATTATAGCCAGTTTATAAGATCTCTTCCCATTTCCATTCTCTTTCTTATCCAAATCATCCTCAGTGCTATTTTCTGAATATTTTTTTTATCAAGCATTTTGTTTATTTTATTATTGGCTTTCAAAGCTTCCCATAATCAGGCAAATGTCTTTCAGCACAAATGGTGCTCTTTATTATCTTACTCTGTCTCCCTAAACCTGGAATGGCTGCCTTCCTCTTCTTTCCTGTTGAATACTTACCCATCTCAAGTGTTCAGATCTCATGTCACCACTTCCAAGGATCCTCTCATGAATTTTGGGATGATCTACTCCATTACATTTTGCAGCACATTTTTCTCTCAACTTTTTAATGAAACTACTGTGTAATGTTACAGATTATAACATTATGTATTTATAGCTAGAAAGGACCTTAGAGGACATCCAGGTCAGCTCATTCATTCTTCCATGAAGAATCTGAATCTTAGAGAGGTTCAGTGATTCAATCAAGGTGACTCAGTTAATAATAGGGGTAGGATTTGAATTTAAATCCTCTGATTCCAAAGCTATTTTTTTCTCCTATTCTACCATGTTCCATTTATAGATCACTGCATTTTTTTTTCACTTTAGCTTGTATTGTTTAATTAGCTTCAAAGGGCAGATACAGTGTCTTAACCACTTTTTTAAAATACCTTTTGACAACTTCATAATACTTTGAAAGTTAAGAGAAAGAATTTACTACATGTAAGGCAACTGTATTATATACTAAGACATTAAGCCAGATTCTGGACAATAAATTATTAGAATTAGAATGGTATTTTTTTTCTTCTTATTTTTTTCTGTGTCATTCTTAACCTTCCTCAGTTCATCTTCTATCTACCCACTAGGTCCTGTTGGGTTTAGAAGTATGAAAATATCTGTTGGGAAATTATTTCTGGTTGTTCTTTTCCCATGTGACCTCATGTTAGAACTTCTGGATATGGTTTTCAAAAAATGTTTCTTTACTTAGGGAGAGAGATAGAAAATAGGTGATTTCACTGGTGTAGAGAACTCTCAGGTGATGTAACATTTTCTATCAATTCGAATTGACACTGTTTCTGCAACTTCTTTTGATATTCAGTGTAAATTTATTCTAGAACTAAATACTCAATTTGAGAGTGAAATTATATTTATTGATAATTGGAGAAGGAACAAGTTCCTTGATTAAAGTATTACTATATTTAAAGAATTGTTTTCGTATTTTTAAAATATGCATAAATATAAAACTCAGTTAATTCATTATTTCATTCAATAATTTGAATTGTATACCTTGCATTGTGAAACATTGTGTTTTTTTTAAAAGACATTTTCATGATACCGGACACACATAAATGCCACATCTTATTAAACTGTCAATATATGTGTATGTGTATGCATAAATACATTCATGCAAATACCCTATGACTTTTACTATAATACCCCTTTCTAAAGAAGTACCAGAGATTAAATTACTAGTAATGCAGATCATTGGAAGTGGAGAGGAAAAAAACATAAGTAAAAAATAGAAATGAATAAATTACATATGAAAAAATATATATTATATATTTAAATAATATATAATGAGAGTTAATATGTATATTTGACCTATGTATCAAACACTGTGTTGTTCTTTACTAACATTATCTAATTATCTAATGTTCTTTGCTAATATTATCTTATGTGATCTTCACAACAACCCTGAGAAGTAGGTGCTATTATTATCTCCATTTTACAGATGAGGAAACTGAGGCAAAATGTTAAGTGATTTGCCTAAGTTTATACAGCATGTGTCTAAGGTTGAATTTGAACTAAGCTCTTCCTTACTCCATCAACTATGCACATGTAACTGCTCCATACATTTTTTTACATCTATTATGTCATTGGCTCTTCACAGTATTCTTGGGAAGTGGGTACTAGAGTAATTAGGGGCAGCTAGGTGGTACGGCAGATATAGTGCTGAGCCTGGAGTCAGGAAGAACTCAATTTAAATCCGGCCTCAGACACTTGCTAGCTGTGTGACTATGGAGAAGTCACTTAACTCATTTGTCTCAGTTTTCTCATTTTTAAAATGAACTGGCAAAGGAAATATCAAACCATTCCAGTATCTTTGCCAAAACAAATCAAAACTCCAAATGGAGTCATGAAGGGTTAGATATGACTAAAATAACTGAACAACAGTAACTACTATAGATATCCCTCATTATAGAGCCAATAAAACTGACTCAGAGGAATCGAGTGAGTTTTTCATGACTATTCAGTTCTTAAGCATTTTCATCAGAATTCAAACACATCTTTTCTTATCTTGGGTATTTTACACATTCTGCTACACCAAGATTAAACTCTAATAATGTCAAGAACTACAAATTAACTCATTCTATGTAATCCCCTTGGACAGACTGGAATCGTTAAATTAACAGATCACACTCTTTTAAAAGGACATTTTTTGCTGAAAATGTTGGTCACACCAATGGACACTGAAATCAGTAGAGGTGATAAGACTGTTCTTTTGACTACACACTCCCTCTTGACACTGAGGGTATAGAATAACACATCGATAAGTGTGAATAAAAATAATTCAAATGTTTTTATAGCATTTTGTGGGTTGGATAAGCACTTTACACCTACTATCTCATTTTATCATCAATACAAAAACTAAAGACAAAAGCTATTCTGGTTGATCTGCATTTTATAGATTAGGAAACCAAGACTTAGTTGTCTGAAGTGAAATCCTGGAACTAGCAAGGACGGAATTGAAACCAAAATATTTCTGAATTGTCCAAGTTTAAGGCTCTGTCCACTACACCATGTTGTCTTGCAGAGAAAAGTGGCAATAAGTTTAGAATGAATGGATGTAAGAAAATGTTCATCAATCTGACCCTGAGTGAGGCATAATCACTAGTTAAATAATACATATGAACCTAGTTCATACACACCCTGCTTTATTTTTAACGAAACCACACAGAAGTTTTAAGCTCTCACTCCCGATTTCTTTTTGTCCCTTTGTATCCATAAGCCATCTTTCAAGTAATTGAATTAATGCTGAAACAGCATAATCTGAGAAAAGCGGATTCCAGTCCATTCTAGTGGTATCTATCCATACTTTTGATTGAATCTAGCCTTTATTTAATTCAAATGCTCGATTAGCTCAGGACAAAAAAAAAGAGAACAAGAACAGGAAGAAAAGAAAACGAAGAACTCAAACAAGAGAATTATTTAAATTATTTCTTTTACTGAGTTTGACAAATTATTTGATTGCTTGAGCAATGTGGAGATAGACCTTCTATCTTAACAAGAAGATTTTCATGCTATTGGGGTTCGGTTGTTTGTTTTTTCTTTCAGAGTTATGGAATCCTTCGACTTCCATTCTTGAGGCTCTTTGATTTTTCAGGTAATTCTTTGTTCTCTCACCAACAGACCTTTGAAATGGGAGCCCTTCATAATCTTCCTTTTTTTCCTTCTAGTAAGGAATCATATGTCCCAATCCCATTTTCCAATCCTTGAACCACCCCAGGAAAGCTCTTACCAGCCACCATCTAAACTATAAATATATAATGTATCAATCCCTACCATAAAGAAGGAAAGAAATGGTGCATGTTGTATGGAAGAGAGACATCTTCACTTTCTGGCTACAAATAGAAGAATAAATTCTTGAAAGGAATGAAGTCATCAAAAAAAAAGCAAAGAACTTAGCACTGAATCATAACTTTATCACTCCTTGATAGTTTAGGAATATTTAATTGAGTAGGTGAGTTTTGACCCTCAGCTTCCTGTCTAAAATATAGCTAATGATATTGTAAAACATATTACAAAATCATGGTAAAGACCAACCAAAATTAAATATGTAAAGAGTTTTTTGTAATCACAATGAGGCATAAGTGAGACATATTAATTTCTTTAATATCTAATAAAATAAACCAACTTTTCTCCAACCTATTGATCATCTATTGTTGCTATGATTTTTTTTCCCCTTAGAATAGGCTGGTAAACTCGGCTGACCTCAAGTTTAATACTGAACTCAAAAAGCATCATTTTAATAGTGTATCAGTCCTTAAAGATTACTAGTTAGGTGAAACCACTACTTCTGCAAGCAGACAATACCCCTTTTGAATAGCTCTAGTTGTTAGTAACATTTTCCCCCTTTTGATCTTTCACATACTACTTGTACTCCTTCTTGATAATAACCTTTCAAATGCTTGAAAATATCTATCATCTCTCATCTTTCTTTGAGTCGTAATTACTATGAGAAGAATGACTTCTCTACTTCCAAATGAAATACACACACATAAAACATATACATATATTTTACATAATATTATATAAAATAAAGAATACATCCTTTTGTCTTTGACAAATGAATATAAGTTAGAGTATTTATAAGCATATGGACTAGCAGGATTAATCTTTCTACTAGAATAAGATACTGGATTTTAAAGTGTTTATTCTAGTCTTGGATGTAAAGACTTGAGAAATGAGGAAGAACATGGAGAGGAAAAAATGACTTCAGCTCTTAGCTACTATTTGTTAAGATACATGTATGGATAAAGTGGCCAGAAAAATGTGGCATATTTCATGAGAACCACTAAAGGATATGTTTAAGTAGTCAGCTTTGTTGTCCTTAGGAAGTTGCCAACTTGAATAAACTAACTTCTCTTCTCTTTGGCCAATGTTTCTTTTGTTTGTTTTGGTTCCCCCTCTTCCTCCCACCCATATTTTAACTTTTTAAAGGACTTTATATTACTAGGAGTTACTATAAATGGGAACATAGATAAGTAGATGGAAGTTAGATGAGAAGAGAATGAACACCAAGTCCTGGTTAGCTCAGCAACGGTTTCTAGTAAGAGTTGACTCCTGCCTTGATCCTTGAAGAAAATTAAGATTCTAAGACAAGAGGACATATTGTCCATGCATGGGGTACAGGATATGCAGAGATGCAAATATGGAAAATGAAATGCTGAGACTGGGGAAAAGCTGGCAGGTCAGGTTTACCAGAGCACTGAATAACTGAAGGGAAGTAATGTCAAACAATTCTGGAAATGCCTTCTGGCTGAAACCAGATCATTAAGGACTCCATATGCTAAGTTGAGATGTTTATATTTTATCAGAAAGGCCATAGGGAGCCCTTGAAGCTTTTTTTTTTTAGTAAGAGGAGAAACATGGTAAGACTTCTGATTTAGAGGACTATCTTATCATGTCTGAAGGGAATGGATTAGAAGAGGGAATTATTGAGAGGAGTGCACTACTGAGTAGTCATTATAATTACATTCTTCAATGTCCTAAAATGTCTGACGCAGCCAGAGTACAAGGTGGGAGAGCAAACAACTGAACCAATCTTCCAATATATTTAACAATCCCGTATAGCTCCACTACGGAATAGGAATTAGGAGGAGTTACTAGAGGGTATGATGAAGGGATGATGACTATTCCATGTCCTCCATGTCATATGTTCCTTTGTTCCTTAGGTGGATGTGTTGTGATTTGTTGTAACATCTGATATATTTGTTTTCTTGTTTTTTGTTTTAATTTAATATATTTAGTTTTCAGCATTGATTTTCACAAGAGTTTGAATTACAAATTTTCTCCCCATTTCTACCCTCCCACCCACTCCAGGATGGTGTATATTCTGGTTGACGTGTTCTCCAGTCAGCCCTCCCTTCTATCACCCCACTCCCCTCCCGTCCCCCTTTCCCTTCTTCTCTTGTAGGGCAAGATAAATTTCTACGCCCCATTGCCTGTGTATCTTATTTCCTAGTTGCATGCAAAAACTTTTTTTTTGAACATCTGTTTTTAAAACTTTGAGTTCCAAATTCTCTTCCCTCTTCCCTCCTCATTCACCCTCCCTAAGAAGGCAAGCAATTCAACATAGGCCACATGCGTATCATTATGTAAAACCCTTTCCACAATATTCACGTTGTGAAAGACTAACTATATTTTGCTAACCTATCTCCTTCCTAACCTATCTCCCTTTATTAAATTTTCTCCCTTGACACTGTCCCTTTTTGAAAGTGTTTGTTTTTAATTTCCTCCTCCCCCTATCTGCCCTCCCTTCTATCATCCCCCCCTTTTTATCTTCCTCCTTCTTTCCTGTGGGGCAAGATACCCAATTGAGTGAGTATGGTATTCCTTCCTCAAGTCAAATCCGCTGAGAGTAAGATTCACTCATTCCCCCTCACCTGCCCCTCTTCCCTTCCTACAGAACTACTTTTTCTTGCCACTTTTATGGGAGTTAATTTACCCCATTCTATTTCTCTGTTTCTCCCTCTCTCAATATATTCGTCTCTCGTCCCTTAATTTGATTTTATTTTTTTAGGTATCATCCCTTCATATTCAACTAACCCTGTGCCCTCTGTCTACATATATATGTGTGTGTGTGTGTGTGTGTATGTGTATACACACACATACATATATACATACATACACACATATATATATACACATATACATATATATATATATGCATATTCCCTTCAGTTGCCCTAATACTGAGGTCTCATGAATCATACTCATTATTTTTCCATGCAGGAATGTAAACAAAACATTTCAACTTTAGTAAGTCCATTGCGATTTCTCTTTCTTGTTTACCTTTTCATGCTTCTCTTCATTCTTGAGTTGGAAATTCAAATTTTCTAATCAGCTCTGGTCTTTTCACTGAGAAAGCTTAAAAGTCCTCTATTTTATTGAAAATCTATATTTTGCCTTGGAGCACAATACTCAGTATTGCTGGGTAGGTGATTCTTGGTTTTAATCCTAGCTCCATGACCTCTGGAATATCCTATTCCAAGCCCTTCTATCCCTTAATGTAGAAGCTGCTAGATCTTGTGTTATTCTGATTGTGTTTCCACAATACTCAAATTGTTTCTTTCTGGCTGCTTGCAGTATTTTCTCCTTGATCTGGGAGCTCTGGAATTTGGCAACAATATTCCTAGAATTTTTCTTTTTGGGATCTTTTTGAGGAGGTGATCTGTGGATTCTTTCAATTTCTACCTTACCCTCTGGCTCTAGAATATCTGGGCAGTTCTACTTGATAATTTCTTGAAAGATGATGTCTAGGCTCTTTTTTGATCATGGCTTTCAGGTAGTCCAATAATTTTTAAATGATCTCTCCTGGATCTATTTTCCAGGTCAGTGGTTTTTCCAATGAGATATTTCACATTGTCCTCCATTTTTTCTTTCCTTT
>CM053626.1:295507071-295543282 GCA_028646595.1 Phalanger gymnotis
TTCTTCTCTCATTGGCTTTTTGGAGCTCTTTTCCATTGAGTTAGTCCATTTTTAAGGTGTTGTTTTCTTCAGTATTTTTTTCAGCATTTTTTGTGTCTCTTTTAGTAAGTCTTTGACTTGTTTTTCATGGTTTTCTTGCATCATTCTCAGTTCTTTTCCCAATTTTTCCTCTACTTCTCTAACTTGCTTTTCCAAATTCTTTTTGAGCTCTTCCATGGACTGAGACCAGTTCATGTTTTTCTTAGAGGCTTTTGATGTAGACTCTTTGACTTTGTTGACTTCTTCGGGTTCTACATTATGGTCTTCTTTGTCACCAAAGAAAGATTCCAAAGTCTGAGACTGAATCTGAGTCTGTTTTCACTGCCTGGCCATGTTCCCAGTCAACTTACTTGACCCTTGAGTTTTTCATCAGGGTATGACTCCTTGTAGAGTAAAGAGCACTTTGTCCCAAGCTTGAGGGGATGCACTGTTGTTTTCAGAGCTATTTCTATGCAGCCAGCTCTGCCATGCCAGCACTCCTCCTTCCCGAAGAACTGCCAACCTGGACCTGATGCTCTGCACTCCTGCTCTGATCTGCCACTTAATTCCTCCCACCAGGTAGGCCTGGGGCCAGAAGCAACTGCAACTGTAGTTGTGTCCTCGGAGCTGCACTACCTCCGCTGCCTCTGTGGTGGTGCCCGAACCATGAATTTCTTCTTTTACTCTGTCCCCTGCAGCTTTTCCCACTGACCTTCTTTGTTGTCTTTGGTGTTTGTGGGTTGAGAAGTCTGGTAACTGCTACAGTTCACTGATTCAGGGTGCTAGGGCCTGTTCTGCCAGGCTCCCATTCTGGTTGGTCCTGCTGCCGCCCATGCTGGGCTCTGCTCCCCTGCTCTCTCAGCTCCATGCGCAATAGAACTCACCCAGCGACCATCCAGGCTGTCCTGGGCTGGAGCCCTGCTTCCCTCTGCTATTTAGTGAGTTGTGCAGTTCCAGAATTTGTTCAGAGCCATTTTTTTTATAGGTTTTTAGAAGGACCTGGCAGGGAGCTCACACAAGTCCCTGCTTTTGAGCTGCCATCTTTGATATATTTATTTTCAAATCCAAATGACAAAAAATGCAAATACAAATTTAAATTACCAAAAATACAAATTACGTAAGAGTTTTCTTCTATATGTATTATCCAAATAGTAGATTCATATGATCATAGGAACATAAATATAAAGTTTATAGCATACTTAGAGGTCATTCATCCTTATTTTATAGTTGGGGAAAGAGACTGGGAAGGCTTAGATAACTTTCAGGTTAACATAATAAGTGGCACAACTGTGATTACAACTCATTTCTGGAGAGGTACTCCTAACATGTAGTGCCACATGTAGTCTCAAATTGGAATTCCCTTTAGTAAGACTGCTAGAAATGACATGAGAAGAGCAATTTTGATTCAGCTCTGCTGATCTTTATTTTATGATCTTTGGAAAACCTCTTCACTTATAGTGGCCTCAGTTTAATAATCTTTAAAATGTGAGTTTTGGATTAGTGACCTCTAAGTACCCTGTCATCTTTAGCCCTATGATGATATGACATGACATGTATGATTCAAAAAGGTGGTGATGCTCTCCAAAAGACAGTGAATCATTTTTGTTTAAACTAATTTATAAAAATTTTTTTAATTGCTTTATGTAGGTGGGGGCATGGTGGGGGAGGGGGAAAGAGAGAGAGAGAGTGTTAGTTTTCCTGAGGTGCCAGCCATTATATTTTTACAAATAATGATTATGAAATTCTTGCTTATATCAAGGCAAAGTTTGCCTTTTGGCATCTTCTATCCATTTCAAGACAAACTGGACAAGTCTACTTCTACTTCATGTTCCATGTGACTGTTCTCATACTATTTGAACACAAGCCTCTGAACTGATGGTGTGTCATGGCAAAATCATTTACTTCCTATGAAAGTGATAGCATAATATACCTACATACTGTATGAAATTATGATTCTACATTGATAATTAGGCTAGTAAGTGAAATATGCTTTTTTTGTTAATGTTATCTGCCTGAAGATTGGTACTTTGTAGGAAAAAGGTTATCTAACCAGGGGATGATTTGACTACCTCATCTCTTGTTGGTTAAGTGCCTTGGTTAAGTGCTGGTTAAGTGCCTTGCTTGATTCAGTGTCATTTTATCCTATTCTCTAGTATATATGTAGATTTCTTTTGTTTTCCCTTTTGTTGTTGACTTTGCTGGCTCCTACTACTTATCTTACAGGGTGTTTATTTTTTCATAATCCTTTTAGTTCTGCTCCACAAAATTGTTTTTACACTGGGAAATTGGATGACTTTGAATAAGTTGATTATCAAGAATGAGATACAGAACCATGCAGGATAAATGTGGCATCTTTGAGTACAGGGTATCTGATTACCTAGAAATACAGACTTCTTGGGGGCATAGTGTTTGAATTTCCTAGCACCAAATGATGATAATAACAAGTACACTAGCACTTAATGTTAAATGCTCTTAAAAACAGGTGCCAACGACCAGATATGTTGGCCTACTATTCAATTAGAGAACTACAAATTTTAAAAGATACACAAGAAAATTGGCACTGAAGTAAAAGTAGGCCTACCGATTTTGAGAATAATATCAAAGTATCTTTAAATTCAATAACAGATCTAATTTTACACATAGAGATAAGCAGAAATTGATCTGATTTGGTTTTAAGAACTCTAAATGACTCCCTTGGGTTAAAATGATCTTGCCCAGCCATTTGCCATTGTGTCTGAAATTCTAACAAGTCATCTCTTAGGACTTTTAAAACAATCCCCCCTAGAGATTAATTTGAAATAAAACTGACCCTGTCCACATCCCTTGGATTATAATAATTTCCCAATAAATAGGACAATTTACTGGCTAAAGCACATTTAACATGCAGGCAATTTTACATGGGAGAGAGATAGTCATTGAAAATTTAGAAGGATAGGAATTTTCTAAGAAATGTCTAGCTTAGTATAGTGCAAAATTCTCCGGTTCTGGAAGCAGAAGAGCCAGGCTCAAATCTTTCACCTGTTCTGACTACTGCTGTGACATTAGGCAAATCAGTTATCCTCTCTGGCCCTCTGTCACAATGACTTCTCTACTGATATAAATTGAGAATACAATTGTTAACAGTAATCTTTAACAGATGTAAACATATTCTTGCAAATAAGACCAACAACTATTTATTAAATGCCTATTATGTGCCAGGTACTTTACCCAATGATGAAGACATGAGTCCAAAGAATGAAATAAACCCTATTCACAATGACCTTACCATTGGGGGGGAAGTGCATATAAAATATATGAATAAGTCTAAAGTTAATAAATCTACATATGCAGCATGGACACAATTGGCATAGACGCACAAGTTAATATTGTACTAATGCATTTATTAATTTTAGATTATGTATATGTATATATGAAATGTATGTATTATGCATATATGTGTATAATTTTAGAAGGAGGGCATTAATAGGTGGGGTAGGGGGATCCGTTAAACAAATGGTACCTGAGCTTCATCTTAAAGAGAGGGAATCTACGATACCAAAGTAAAGAAGGACTGTATAAAGATATAGTAAAGATTTTAAATGTATACATATGTTGGTGTTGTTATAATTTTTGGTCAGTCATTTCAATTCTGTCCAGCTCCTCAGGACCCTATTTGGGGTTTTCTTGACAAACCTGGAATGGGTTGCTATGTCTTTCTCCAGCTTATTTTATATGAAGAAATTGTCTTTCTCCAGCTTATTTTATATGAAGAAATTGAGGCAAACAGGGCTAAAAGACTTGCCCAGTGTCACACAGCTAATAAATGTCTGAGTGCTCCATTGTGCTACCTTGCTGTATGTATATACACACACTTACATAATGCACACATGCATATACACATGCACGTGTGTGTCTATCTATGCCTTATATGCCTGCATTCATGTTTATATATCCTCATATTCTGTTTGTGTGTGCCTATGTGTATATCTGACTTTTTACTAGTCATCCACCATGGCTGGAATGTATTCTTTCTCTTCCTTCAATGGTAACTGCTTCTCTTTTGACTAGCCACCCTGAGATCTTCCCCTCCGAGTTTGATTTTTTTTCTCTTTTTTCTCCTTAAAAGGGCCATCCCTTGACTCACTTCTTAAAGAAGCCTAGTTACTGAATGGGCTTTACCTCACTCAAATTGAGAACCTGGAAAGGCCTTAGCCTGAAAGGGCCAGGGTCTCCCATTGCATTCTGGGCCATCTTCAGTCCTCCCGATCAATACCAGGCAACTGAACCCATATGGCTCTGGAAGAGAAAGTGAGGCTGGTGACCTTGCCCAGCCCTCCCTCACTCAAATCAAAGTCAACTGCAAGTCATGTCATCATTTTCCTGATGTCATGGTCCTCTTTGAAAATGGAGGATGAATCCAACATGCCTTTATATACCTGCATGCATATGTTTATATATACACATTTCTCTGTGTGTATGCGTGTGTGTGTGTGTGTGTGTGTATCTGACTTTTTACTAGTCATCCACCATGTGTGGAATGTATTCTTTCCCTTCCTTTGGAGGCAACTTAAGTACCAGTTTCTGCATGAAGACTTTTTTTAATCTACTAGTGCCCTCTTTCAAACCATATACATACCTGTTTATGCACATAATTATGTACATAAGCAAATTATAATAAATATAGAAATCTAAAATTAATTACTACATATGTATGTATCTATACACATATTATGTAAATACACATGTGTTTATTAACTTCAGATATAGATATTTGTATTTATATATACTTGTTTTCTCCCCATGAGAATGAAAGCAAAAGATTATCTAAAGAAAATTCTCAGAAAAGCATTTATCCTGAAGGGTGTTGGTATAAAAAACAACTCTAAGGTTCTTTTGCTGTCTGTAAGGTACATTATAGCTCTGAAACTAGGATCCTAAGATAGGTTTATCAGATCAATGAAATATATATGAGACTCAATCTGCACAGTATTGAGAAGATGGAAACTGGTAGCCTATTATACAACTTAATAAAGAATAGTATTTAGCTATTAGATTCATTCAATCATTGTTTTGTTCACAGCTTTGCTAATAGATGATTTTGTGTGATTGTGGTTTGTCCTTCTTTCTGAAAGAGGACCATAACATCAGGAAGGTGATGCCAGGACTTGCAAGTAAATTGGCTTTAAATGAGGAAGGGCTGTGCAAAGTCACCAGCCTCACTTTCTTCTCCAGAGACAACTGGGTCCAGTGACCAGATACACATCAGAACCACTGGAGATGGCCCAAGAAGCAGTGGCAAGCCTTGGCTTTTTAAGCTAAGGCTTTTCCTGAGTTCTCACTTTTGACTGAAGCAATATCCTTTCAGTGATTAGGGCTGTTTAAGAAGTGAACCAAGGGATGACCCCTTTAATCAAAAGAAAAAAAAATCAAACTGGGAGGGGAAGACCTTCAGGGTTTCTGGCCAAAAGAGAAACAATTATGATTTACATTCATTCTGAACCTTCGGGGCCCAAATTGTAAGTATTATAGGGTGCTTGGGTAGGGACCTATTGTTGGCCAATCAATGAGAGCCAGAGTGAATTGGGTTTAAGGTGTGGTAGGTTTCAACCATCCAAATTTACCTTCCTTTGGGCAGAATGCACTCAGATAAGGATATGAGAGAGAGAGAGGGGAGGAGAGAGCAGGGAAGTGAAAGGCCTCTTATTTGGTCTTATGTAGGAACTGAGCTAAGTTTTGTTATGCCTCCAGAAACCAAGTTTGAGGTACTTTCTGGAGAGTATGTCCTGGAGGTATTAGGTAAAAAGAGTTTATCTTTGTTCTTATTCTATCACTGAAGTAAACATTCCTTTGTGAAAGCTAATAGATGTTCAGTGGTGAAATGAAACCTGTACTTGTCAGTGACCCAACATAACAATACAGAAAACACAATTAGGGAGGTCTTGAACCAATGGCCCTAGTGAAAAAGACAGTACTCAGGGTCTGAGACATTCTGTAGAGACTAGTTTTCTTTTTAAGATAAAACCTGGTTTTCTTTGTGGGTTTTTTATTCTTTTTTTTTTCTTTTGAAGTGATTAAGGCCATTTGAGCATGAAATCAGGCACTTGAATACTGAGCAAGCATTAATCTATGGTAGCCTTTATGAATGTTCTTTGTTGAATCTGCAATAATTGGTGATTGGGGACAAGTTTGTTTGTTTTTTTTTTCGCCCTGGACATGTGAGACTATTACATATGATCATACTACACATCAACTATTTTGAGACTCTTTCTCAGGGATCAAGTCGATAAAGGAAAGAGCTAGTCCCAGAAGTATTAGGGGGAATGCTTGTTTGTTTGTTCTTGCTCTGTCTTTGAAGTACATAGCCCTTTGTAAAACCTTTTGAAAACAAACTATATTTAATGGGTTGAATCCTTTTGGGATCATAAGGTCATTGATTTAAAGCTAGAAGAGAACTTAGAACCCATCTTACCTAACCTCCTCATTTTACAGATGAAGTACTGAGTGGAGAAATGTTAAACCACTTGCCCAAGGTTACATGGTTAGTAGGGATATATGGCAGGGATTCAATTCAAGTCTTCCCAATGTAGTCTGTAGTCTATCTAATGCTCTATTTTTGTCCTTTGCAATGCTACCTATTGACTTATTTTAGAACATCTCCTCCATTTTTTCATAAGCTTTTCTTTCCCTCTCCAAAAAGCTTTCCAAAACCAGGCTCTTTATTACCTTTCCAGTTTTCATATACTTCGTTCTCCTTTTAGTCTCTGATCCAGCTAATTGTCTTTCTTGCTGGTCCTCACAAATGCAACTCCATTACCCATTTCTATCCCTTTTCCCTGACTGTCTGCCATAACTGAAGCAGCAGCCAACTATATAGGAGCTAAATCTAATTTAAATGGGAAATCCAAGCTCATCTGTCTCAGCCTACATAATGCCACGACCTCTTCTGTGAATAGGGTCTTTTTTTCAAGACTAGGGAGGGTGTTGTTTCCATCGTCAATTAGTTATTCCACCCTACTCAATTCAAATACCTTTATCAGGGGAGAATACATTTCAATTGAATAATATGAAGCTAACTGTGAACATGGTCTAGACATCTTTAGTGAATCAGCTAAGGGCATGTCACATATGGTGGGATTGGCTGAGGGAAAAGGTCACATCCAATAGGACCTAGTTTGGAAACAGAGATTATAGTGTTTCAAGCTTAGTAGTAGAAGGCTGACAGGCAAACTTCAGAAGAAGAATTATTTTGAAGTAGGGAAGGTAGGAGAATCCTCTTGGCAGAAGGTATAATTGGTAAAATTTTAAAGGTAAAAGAATTTGTACTTCCTGGTTCCAGAAACAACCCCAGAACAGCTGACCCAGAAACTGATGGCTGACTCGTGAATGGTAGCTTCAAAACTCTTTGAGAAGTCCAACATGAAAGTTACAATATATCTAAGGGAAATATCATGAGTATACCATGAAGGGGTGGGAAAAGAATTTGGAGCAAAAAGGACTTCCACAAGTGTAACAACGATGTGGCTTGCTGCTACTGTGGCTGTGTAAGGCCAACAATGCCAGCACACAGAAGGGCTGCCAGCACAGGTTCTTTGATCTGCTTTTTTGAGGAAAGCAACTTGAAGGGGTTAACAATCTCACTTCAATCACACACACACATATGTATATATATGTATTTCACTTAGTTCAGGGGGAAAAGCTAGCACCCTGAACTTCAGAGCAAATACAAACAGAAATTACACACAGAAAATATCAACAGATCAAATAACACAAACCAGTAGACAGGATGCTAGCCTTCTATCCGACATCTCAGTGCATAGTTACCAGGGAAGTACTAACATCTAGGTTTTCAAGCTGAGTGGGGCTCCTTAACAGCAGTTACCCAGAGTCTCATCTGGTCAAATCACACAACACTCTACCAGTGAGTGAGAGACCCAAACAAAACACTAAACTCTGAGTTTATATACCGTGTTCAGGGTCAAAGGGAATCACGACCATGCAACTCAAAACCATGTGATGCTTCTTCAGGCATCACAACCATGCAAATCAAACCTATGTGAACTAGGCTTGTTTCTTAAGCAGGTCATAAAAGACTCTCAGATTTAATCAAACAAAGAAAGACCAAACTCATCAAAGGTACTTGATTAGTTCAGTGCTCCAAAAGGGAAAACAGTAAAAAAAAAAAAGTCCCACCTTAATTACCAATATAACAAGCTGTCAGTTACTTCTTTGCCTAATGTGCTATCAGTCTGAGCCCATATTTCTCTGACTCTGTAAGTCTTGCTGGAAGTGTCTATCACATACTTTGGGGGGGGGGATATCTTGTGCCTGACTAATTGATAGCAACTAAAAAAAATCAATGGCAAAAGCACTGCAATGGGGGTTTATAAACTACAGAACTAGGGCAAAAATATTTTCCCGGTTCCTAAGTGTCCTCTAGAACCCCTAGAGGAGAAACAAAGAGCAGTGATCTGAGGGCACAAATTGCAGTTAGTCAGAATGGGGAAAACAATCAAGAGCTTATATGTGTTAGTCTGATTGGAAAAATAAAATAACTCAGAATAGAGGAGGCAATTATAATAAAAGGGATAAATCACATTTAAACAGTTTAATGTTAGGAGGTAACATCATGTTACAAAATAACACTCAAAAAATGTGACTAAATATGATAATATTGAGCAAGAAAAATGTCTTCTCATTATTCCATGTTAATTAATTAAATTGTTTGTCAATTCTCTGAACTTTATTTCAATGCTTAAGGGTAAATGGCGGGGGTGAAGCCAACATTTAAAATATAAAACCTTGTCCTACTTTCTCATCTATCAAGGGAGCTAAAAATCCTTATCTTTGCTTACTTTTCAAGGAAATGAATATGTATGAAAAGTCATTTGAAATTCTTATAGAACAGATCTCATCAAGTCATGGGATGTACATATAGGAAGGACTTAACGAACCTTCTATTCCAATCTCTCATTTTATAGATGAAAAACATTTCACAGTTTAGAGAAGACTAAAGACCAGAACGGTCAAGTGGCTTCCCTTTGTCAGTCAGGTAGAGCCATGATATAATTCCAGATCCTTTGACTCTAAATCCACCATTCATTCCATTATCAGGTTACAGATTGGATAGATAAAAGATACAGAGAGAGAGGGACAGTGGGAAGGAAGAAGGAGGGAGGGAGGAAGTGAGGGGGAGGGGGAGAGAGAGAGAAACAGAGACAGAGAGACACAGAGAGACAGAGAGAAAGAGGAAGGGAGAGAGGGAAGCACTTTAATATTTGTAAATCATTTTAAATATATTTTCTCATTTGTTCCCCATATAAGCCCGTGAAGTAGTTGTTATTATCTATCCAGCTGCCCACTTTACAGATGAGGTAATTGAAGGTGAGAGAGGTTAAGCAACTTTTCCAGGGTGAAAAAGGGGGCAAATTTGAGACAAGATTAAAACTGCTTGAAAGACTTTCTCCATTATGCCACCTAGTTCTGTCTTATCACATATAATAGGTCAGTATAGACATAGACATAGACATAGACATAGACATAGAATAGACATACACATACACAAAAGCTTACACTATGCAATTATCACTATACCCCTATATAGGAAGAGCTAGAAAAAATATGGATTTAGAGGTATACGTACATATGGGTGTTCTATTTATCTATGATCAATTGATCTATCAATCTATCTATAAATCTATTTGTCTAAAGGTCTAGTATAAATAAATGAAATGTTTTGTATTTATTTCCAGGCTTTGTGAACAGCTTCCTTCTTCACCCTTTCAACATTAAATGCAGTCAGATGAGTGTTGAAGTACCAATTATGTACCAACTCTGGAACTACAAAGACAAAATTTTAAAAAGTCTGAAGGAGCCAACATTCTTCTAAGGAAACACAAAGTGTAATAAAACAAGGACATACATGATTATTTGAGTGGAAAGTAGACAGATTTGTATTGGAGAAAATTGAAAATGTCTCACAAGAGCCAACTGCTAAATTTTCAATGTGAGCATTTACATATTGGAAACTGGCAAATGTTATATATGAGGTCTTAAATTTGTTGATTTGGTTTTCCAAGGTTAAGTAATAGAGAAAAATTGAATAATGCAAATTATACTTACTAGTACGTCCTATGTACTTTTTTCCCCTAGATATTATTATTATTGTAGTTATTGTTGTATGTTTTACATATAATATACCACTACACACCACTTAGAACCAACCACTAAGGAGATTAGGAGAGGCTTCCAAAGGGAGCTAAAATAGGAGTTGGGCCTTGAAAGAAGCCAAGGATCCTAAGATAATCATTCCCATAGATCCCATTGTCTCCTGTTAACAGGCTCCTTTAAAACTGCTAGTGCAGTGCTCTGAACCTTTACTCTTACAAGCTCATGTATATCCCCAAAATACTGATATCAATAATCTTCCTCTCCTCTCTATCAATCTGAGTACATTGGATTTTAAAAGACCCAACTTAAAACACATCTGCTACAAGGATTCTCTAATTGACTCAGCTTTCATTCTATGGTAACTTCTTTCCCTTGATATTAAAATAGCTAGCTGGCAGCAGCTTTTATTTCCACTTATTGACTGTTACTTTGTAACATGAAGTTGCCTCTTAAGAACATCAAGCTATTTAAATATGCTTTGTTTCCAGATTTTGTTTATAATTGCTTCAAGGGCTTGGGTCATGTTGGCTGTTTGTTTTACACCTCTACAACAGCTCTTAATATAATGTTTCAAACTTGACAACCATTCAAAAATGATTTTTTAAAATTCCTTTTCAACTGTTTATCATTAAAGTAAAATTTAAGCTAAATAATGGCTTTGCTCAATATTGAATTAACCATATCAAGTGAGGGATTGAGGAGCCAAGATGGCAGAATTGAAGGAAGAAGTATAGACATTTCTCCTTCCAACCACCACCACCACCACCCTACCATACTACTCTTCGAAAGAGACCTAGAAAACACACCAAACTGAATTATGATTGGATTATGCAAGAAAAATAAAATCAAAGTGAGCAATTTCTTTCAGACCAGATCAGCATAGAGAGATAGACAGAGTAGTACAAATAGGGTCTCACCAATACTGTTCTATCTAGAGCATTCCAACTTAGTTAGAGACTGTGCTACAAAGCAAGAAGATGAGCTAGACCCAGCATGAGAGCCTAAATATTAATAGGGTAAAGGAATAGGTGCCAACTTACATTTTTGCCACTCACTACAAGCTCCAGGTCACAGATCTATGGACAAAGGAGACCTGTATGTAGGAGTCAGGCTCCTGGGAGAGGAGCTGGTAAGTTCTATGATCTATATACCCAACAAGGAGCAAGTTCTGAAGCAAGCAACAGCTACATGATCCCAAACCCTGGAGTAGAACAGAGTCTCAGTTCCAACTTCTAACCTAGTCCAGATCGTGAAGAGGAATAATCAGCAGAAGAATCCCATACCAAAGGTGATCCTGAAGTTCTATCTCTCAGAACCAGCAGAGGTTTCCCACTGTTTCGAAGTGACCAAATCCAGCAGCAGTATACTGAGAATCCAAAAGGATTTGCCCATATGGGGCAAATCTATAAGCCTCTGGCTTGAACCCAAACTAGCAGAAACTATCAGATTTCCAACTAGAGGAAAATTGGTCACATTGCCAAGGATCAAAGTGATTGGGAGCACTCAAAGCTGGCAGGTCCTTAAGCTGAGTTACAGATTAGTCAAGAAAGAGTATGATTAGAAAAGACCATTAGATCTGGCAATTAAGAGATCAGTGGTAACTTTAAAAATAAGGATGTTAAATCTAGTTAGGAGTTTGGATGTTTTTTCTTCTATCACATCATACTATCTCTTTTTCAACACATCTAGGTCTCACAATGGGTACCGAGTCCTGGTTCTGGCATTTTATAACTCTGTGACCATTACTATTACAAGGACAAAGAAGAAGAGGAAGGAAAAGAGGAGGAGGAAGAAGGAGGAGGAGGAAGAGGAGAATAAGAAGAGGAAGAAGGGGAAGAAGGAGAAGAAGAAGAAAAGAAGAGGAGGAGAACAAGATGTACAAAAATAGCATATGAAGGACTGTTAAATGTTTTGCTACAATCTAAGGTGAACTATGTCACTCATTTCCCTGAGAAATCAGTTTAGTGATACTGTCAAGAAAACAAAATAGGTTAATTTGGCATGATCTCTTCTTGTTGGTGCCATGCTGAATTCGTTTTGCTCACTGCTTGTTTTTTGAGATGTTGACTAATCACTCTTCTAATCTTACAAACTGGAACAGACAATAAATTCATTGCCTCCATCATCTAAAGACTCAATTTCCTTCCCTTTTAGAAGGGGAATGAACAGTGATAAAATTTGTCTTTGGGACCTATGGCATCTCTTTAACACAGTAATCAAAGAAAATGTTTCAGCAATTGCATCTACAAGTTATTTCATTTTGATAGGATGTAGTTGATCTGGGCTAGGTGACTTGAACTTAGCAAGGGATGGAGGAATTCTATTACTACCTCCCTACTTGCCTTGGTTTTCAATTCCCCATAAAATTATTTTTCCTTTGCCCCCCCTTTTCTTTCCTCCCCCTCTGCATGTCAAATCCCTACAAGCCACTTTTTTCTTTTTAATTCATTTTGTCCTTTCTAGTCAAATTTTACAAGGATGAATAACATAATAAAAATCATTTTAGTTGTGTTTAATTTTAGTTTTTAAACTGAACTTGAGACAGTGTAGTGCCAGATAAAGCACTGGGCTTAAGCTTAAGTTGCAGTCCAGGCACTTCTTCTAACTCATTCTGTGATCAAGGCCAAGTACTTCATTCAGTCTCAGTTTTCTTATGTGACATTTTGGGCAAGATCTTTGCTGCTGTTCCTTTCACTTCTAATATTCTTGATTCTTTGATTATAACAGTTTAATTTTTCTGCCAAAAGATTAATGAAATTTCAGTCCACATTAATAGAAATATGATGTCTAGATATATCAAAATAATCAATCAATTTGGGAGTGATTTGACTTTACTTAGGGTATTGAGTATTCTGATAGCACGCTTTAGGTCTGATATTAAGAAAATGGTAAAAATCAATAGAATTACAATGAGAATAGGGAAAGGTTATAGAAACCTTTCCATATGCAATGTGATTGAAAAAAATACCACCCTTAAAACAACAAAGATAAGCAAGGGTTGTTTAGCCTAGAAAAAATGAACACTTATCAAGTTAATAATGTCTTATAACGCTCCATTTTTTTAAAAGAATTGTAATTTTTCCAAACTAGGATGAATGGGTTACAGTTTTCAGGAGATAGATTTTAGCTTAAGAAAAAAAGAAATCTAATGGTTAAATAGGGCTGTTCCCAAATCACGAATTCCCCTTCAATGGAAGAGTTTGAAAAGAAACTGACAGAAAGGTTTAAGAAAGTTAAAGGTATGTGAGGTGTGGTGACATACAACTGTAAACTCTGTTACAGGGGAGGCTAAGGATGTTGCATTTCTTGAGCTCAGGAGTTCTGAGATGGAGTGGGCTAAGTTAATTGGGTTTTTGCATTATATTTGGCCTTATTGTTGTATCTTAAAACGGTAGCTGGGGACTGCCAGTTTTGCCACAGAGGAGCAGACTGGCCCAGGTAAGAGAAAGAGGAGATTAAATCTCCCAGGTGATCAGTCATGGGATTGGATCCGTAAGTGGCCATTGTACTCCCTGACTGGATCAGAAAGGCACACTAAGTCTCTAGTATCAAGAAATATATACATATATATACATATATATGTATATATATGTGTATATATATATATATATACATATATACGTATATATATGTATATATATATATATTTACAGAAAGTGGAAGGATAGAACAAATGATCTCTAAAGTCTTTTCCAAGTCTTAAAATTTTATGAGTCTTTTGAATAGAAAAAAAATAGGATGACATATAAATGTAGTAATGCTTGGTGCAAATTGGCTAAATATTGTCAAATCCCAAGAACACTTGCTCTTAAAAATAGTCACACATAAAACTGTATGAATGTTGTTAATAAAATAGTTACATATCCAACAATTAAATTAAGATAAATGATAACATGCTCTAAGCAAACTTGGCACTGAAAACAACATTTAAATGGTAAAACTGGAAACTATTTCCTTTACTTGTATATAAGGCTCAAAGTAGTACAAAGGAAAACACAAATTTATAGCCATCCATAAAATTTCTTAAAATAGGATCAAAAGATCAGAGGATTTAGAACTAAAAGGGCCATTTTAAAACACACATTTGATTAAAGATAAGGAAGGAATTACCCCTTCAGTTTATAATAAGAAAAAGTAATTCACCTTATATTTAATTTGGACAAAATATGCTAAAATAATATTTAAAAACAGAGAAATTACAAGAAATAAAACATTTTCAAATTAAATTGAAAATGTTAGGGAAGCAGAGTTGTTCAAAAATACATCTAATAAGTTTATACAGAGAATAGGGGTGTGTGATTTGGAATTTAGGATAGCAGAGAAAAGGCCATTTTTCCTCTGGAAGAGAGCTTTCAGTAGTTGGGGGTGAATCCCAAGACGGTTTAATTGTATCCCACTATTTTGGGATAGACCATTTTTGAAGGAATCACCTGTGTGATTGCCAATTAAAATGAACATCTTTTTAAAAAATTATTTATTTAGTATTTTATGTTTCCCCAATTATATGTACAAATTTTAACATTCTTTTTTTTAAAATTTTGATTTCTGAATTCTCTCCATCCCCTAATACCTCATTGAGAAGTCAAGCAATTTGAAATAGTTATGCATATATAGTCATGCAAAATATATTTCTCTGTTCACGGTGTGAAAGAAAACAAAAATAAAAAAAAAGAATCAAGAAAAAAAGTTAAAAGAAAGTATGTTTCAGTCTTTATTCAGACTCCATCAATTCTTTCTCTGGGGATGGTCAGCATTTTTCATCATAAATCCTTCAAAATTACCTCGATCACTATATTCCTGACAATAGCGAAGTTATTCATAGCTTATTATCATACACTATTGCGGTTACTGTGTACATGTTTTCCTGGTTCTGTTCATTTTACCTTGTATTTGTTCTTGTAAGCTTTTCCAAGTTTTTATGAAAGTATCCTGCTCATCATTTCTTAGAGCACAATAGTATTTCATCATAATCATAAACTGCAACTAGTTCAACCATTCCCTGATCAATGGTCATCCTCTCAATTTCTAATTTGTTGCCACCAGAAAAGACTGCTACAAACATAGTTTTGTACATCGAGGCCCTTTCCCTTTCCCCCTCTTTTTTAATCTCCCTGGGATATAGACCTAGCAGTGGTATTGCTAGGTCAAAGGGTATGCATAGTTTTATGTCCCTTTGGGCATAGTTCCAAATTGCTTTACATAAAGATTGAACTAGTTCACAACTCCACTGATTGTGCCTTAGTGTCTCATTTTACCCACATCTACAATACTTACCATTTCCCTTTTCTGTCCTATTATCCGATCTGATAGGTATGAAGGGCTACCTCAGAATTGTTTTAATTTGCATTTCTCTATCAATAGTGATTTAGAACATTTTTTATGTGACTATAGATAGCTTTGATTACTTTATGTGAAAACTGCTTGTTCATATCCTTTGACCATTTATCAACTGTGGAATGGTTCTTACTTTTTATAAATTGATTTGGTTCCCTATATATTTGAGAAATGAGGCCTTTATCAGAGATACTTACTGTAATTTTTTCAGTTACAATTACTAACTGTATTTCCTTCCATCTTATCTTCCATCTATTTAATTTACTTTTTCTCTCATTTCACTCTATCCAGCCTCAAAAGTGTTTTGTTTTTGACTACCGCCTCCCCCAATCCAGTCTCCCTTCTATCTGCTCTTTCCCCTAATTCTCCATCTTTTACCCTTTCCCATACTACTTTTCTGTATGGTAAGATAATTTCTATACATAAATGAGTTATTTCCTCTTTGAGATAATTCGATGAAAGCAAGGTTCAAACATTTCCCGCTACCACCTTCCTCATCTTCCCCTCCACTGTAAAAGCTCTTCAAACATCTTTTATGTAACATAATTTACCCTATTATTTTTCTCCGTTTCCTCTTTTCCTAGTGGATTCTTCTTTCTTACTCTTTACTTTTATTTTTTAGCTGTTATTTCATCATATTCAACTCACACCCATGCCCTTTTTCTACGTATAATCCTTCTAAGTGCATTGATAATGAGAAAGTTCTTAGTAATTACATACATCATTTTCTTATAAAGAAAGGCAAACAGCAGTTAGATGGTGTGGTGGCTAGTGCACTGACCCTAGAGTCAGGAGGAACTCTATTCAAATCTGGCCTCCAACACTTAGCAGTTGTGTAACCCTATCACTTAACCTGATTGCCTTGAAAAAAAAAGACAAACAGTTTAACCTTATTGAGCCCCTTATGATTTTTCTTTCCTGTTTTCTTTTTTATGCTTTTCTTGAAGGTCAAATTTTCCATTCATCTCTGGTCTTTTCATCAGGAATGCTTGACAATCCTCTATTTCATTAAATTCCCACTTTTTCCCCTCAAGGATTACATTTAGTCTTGCTGGGTAAGTTATTCTTGGTTATAATCCTAGCTCCTTTCTCTTCCAGTATATGGGTCCAAGCCTTCTGAACTTTTAATGTAGAAGCTGCTAAATCTTGTGCTAAGCCAACTGTGGCTCCATGATATTTGAATTGTTTCCTTCTGGCTACTTATAATATTTCCTCTTTGACCTGGGAGCTCTGGCATTTGGCTATTATATTCCTGGGAGTTTTTGTTTTGGGATCTCTTTCAGGAGATGATTGGTGGATTCTTTCAATTTCTATTTTACCTTCTGATTTTAGATTACCTGGGTAGTTTTCCTTGATAATTTATTGAAAGATTATGTCTAGGCTATTTTTTTTTAAATCTTGCCTCTCAGGTAGTAAACTATTTCTTAAATTATCCCTCTTCAATCTGTTTTCCATGTCAGTTGTTTTCTCATGAGATATTTCCTATTTTCTTCTATTTTTTTTCATTCTTTTGAATTTATTTTATTCCTTCTTGATGTCTTATGGAATCCTTAGCTTCCACTTGCCTAATTCTAGTTTTTAAAGTAAATATTTTACTCATTGAAACTTTGTACCTTCTTTTTCATTTGTCCAGTTTTGCTTTTTAAGGCATTCTTCTCTTCATTAAATTGCTGTGCCTCTTTTATCATTTGGCCTATTCTGTTTTAAAAGTGTTGCTTTCTTCAGCATTTTTTGTGACTCCATTGCCATGTTTTTGACTCTTTTTTGATGATTTTCTGGTATTACTCTCATTTCTTTTCCCAATTTTTCCTCTATCTCTCTTATTTGATCTTTAAAATATTTTTTGAACTCTTTCCTCACCTGAGACCAATTCATGTTTGTCTTTGAGGCTCTGAATTTAGCAGCTTTGACTTTTTTGTCTTTTTCTGATTTTGTGTTTTGATCTTCCCTATCACCTTAGTGACTTTTTTATCTTAGTTTTGCTTATTCATTTGCTCATTTTTCCAGCCTATTTCTCGACTTTTAACTTTATATTGATATTGGGATCTGCTCCTGACACGGATAGGGCACTGTACCAAGCTTAATTTTTTTTTTCATTTTGTATATCTGTTATCAGAGTTAGTTCTGGGGGGTTGTTGTAGCAATCTTCCTTGCAGCTGCTGTGGAGGTGTAAGATCCATCAACAACCAGCACCCAGAAAGCTGCCAACACAGGTTCTTTGATCTGCTTTACCAAGGAAAGTAACTTTAAGGGGTTAACAATCTCGGTTTTATCAAACATATAAATATCGTTCACAGTTCAGCGGGAAAAGGTCAGCACCCTGAACTTCAAGGCAAATACAAACAGAAATTACAAACATCAATGGACAGACCTTGTCCAATTCAAATCACAATACATAGCTACCAGTACCAACATCTGGGTTGCAAAGCTGGGGGGCAGTTTGTAGCTTGCCCAGAGTCTCAACACTCCTTCCATCAGTGTGTCCCAAAAAGTCAAATGCCAATCTCTCCTCAATTATATCCAGTTTGGAGTCCTGAGGACTCTGACCTCACCCAGGCTGGGTCTGGGAAAGTTCTCCATCTCCAGGATCACCTCATATACAAATCAATGACTACCAATTGTCTTAGTGCTGAGAAATACTCCAAGACAAAAAGATCCCACTTTATCTGCCCCATTCAAACAAAGACCAGAATCATTAAAGGCACAGAGAGAAAAGCAAAAAGTCCCACTTTAATTACTATTACAGGGGTCTGTAAATTTTCAGTTTTTCCAAGGTCTTATGATCCAAGAAGAGGTATATTCACTACTCTCCTGACCTGTGCTCTGGTTTGTGAGCTATCACAAGCACTCTTTTCTGCCCTGGTACTGTGACCAGGGTCCACCTTGCCCTGAAAGCACAAGCTCTGATGTGCTAGTGTTTCTCCTCATCTTGGGACTGCAACCTGAATTCAATTATGAGAAATGTAGCAGAGTCTTATGCCCAGTGCCATCACTTGGTCCCCTGTAATCGCCTTCCGACAATTATCTAACCTCCTTAACATTTGTGAATTGAGAGCTCTGAAAGTAATTGATTCTGCTGATTCAGTCACCCCCAGGGCTTGGTCCTGATTTGCTGAGATTCAGTCTGTTCCTGTAGCCTGTGCTCAACTCTCATCCTGGTGTGATAGACCTTTCCTGCTACCTTCTAAGTTACTTTCACTAGAAAATTATTTCACTCTGTCCTTTTGTGGGTTATGATCATCCATAATTTGTTTTGAGTCATTATTTGAGTCATTAAATGACATTGAGTCATTTAATATTGAGTCATATTTTTGTAAAGGAATTTCAGAGAGTTCACATCCAGTGGTCTTCACATTTTCTCTGTCATCTTGGCTCTACTCCATGCAGACCATGTTGCTCATTTTTTCTTTTCTTTCTTTTGTTTTTTTTTTCTTTTTCTTTTCTTTCTTCCTTTCTTTTCTTTCCTTTCTTTCTTTCTTTCTTTCTTTTTTTCTTTCTTTCTTTCTTTCTTTCTGTTGGTCTGTCTGTCTCTCTGTCTGTCTGTCTGTCTTTCTTTTTGCTGGAGAGATGCAGAGTTTGCATTGCAAGTGGGGTTATTTCTTCAATACTTTCCTGGCACAGAAGCTTAGAAGATTAGATATGTTCTAAGCCAACATTGTCAAACTCACTTCCTCCAGTGGCTCCCAAGTACAGCCAGAAACAGCTTTAAATGTAATTGGGAGATATTTGTCAAACAAATTAAAATGTAGTACAATATAGATAATATGAATTTGTGGTTTTCAAACCCAATATATTTCTGTTTGAGCTTGACTCCACTGCCTAGCCTATGAAGAATCAAAGGAGAGTTCCTAGGTGCCAGGAACTAACACACCATCCCCTGCTCTTTCTCTGAGATGATAGCCCAAGAGAAAGCAACAGCAAGTGCAATAATAGAGTATCGGAGTTCTGGAAGGGGCATATACAACTGTGTGCTTCCAATGGTGACCTAAAAGAAGTTCCTAGGGAAACACTTCCTGAATCCCAGCCTTTTTCTTAGAGAAGTGTGATTCTTTGAGCAATGCGTCTTCAAATCTAGATCTTGTGGGGATGGAGAGAGGATGTTCTGGTTAGCCAGTCAAGCAATAAACGTTGAATAAGTACTATGTACTTGCTAGGCACCATGGTAAGAACTGGAGATACAAAAAGAAGTGAAAAAGTCTCTGTTTTCAAGGAATTCACGATCTAATATTGGAGAGAATATATAAGCAAATATGTGCAAACAAGCTATGTAAGGGATAAAAAAAGAAATAATTAAGAGAGGGACAATATTGGAATTAAGAGGTGTTGGAAAATGATTCCTGTAAAAGGTAGGATTTAAATTGGCACTTGAAGGAAGCCAAGAAAATCTATAGTGGGAGTGAAGAGGGAAGAGTATTCCAGGCTTGGGAAGACAGCAGAAGGAAATTCTCAGAGGCAACATATGACATGCTTTATGCCTGGAATAGCCTGGAGGCTAGTGTTCCTGGATCAAAGAGTATGTATTAGGGAATAAAGTATAAGAAGAATGGAAAGGTAGGAGGGGGCCAGGATGTGAAGGGCTGTCAATGACAAACAGCATTTTGCATTTCCTTCTGGAGGCAATTGGAAGCCACTGGAGTTTACTGAGGCCATCATGTGCAACCTGTTCATTTTACAAATAAGAAAAGGGTATAGAGAGTTTAAGTTACTTATAGGGTCAGACCACTAGTGAGCACTGAAGTTGTAGTGAAACCCAATTATTTTTTTTCCCAACACTAACTCCAGTACCCTTTTCAGGGATAGCATTTAAAAAGCACCTTAATGTTGCAAAAATGCTTTACAAATCTTGTCTCATTTGATCCACACAACCCTGGGAGGTAGATACTATTATCATCCCCATTTTACAGATGAGGAAATTGAGCCTGAGAGACATTAAGTGACTTGCCCACAATCACCCGGCTTATAAGTGTCTAAGGACAGATTTGAACTCAGGTTTTCCTCCTTTCAGGTCCAGTGCTCTCTCTATTGTGTCCAACCTGCCTATCTATTACACTCAGGGCTCTTGAAATTTGACTCACAAATGTGTCACATAGTTTGCCTTTGAACACTTGGCACCTATAACCAAGTAAGTAACAAGTCTATCCCAATAATTCAGATAGGTTATATTGGTGGTGGTTGTTATCAATGAAAGCATGACTAAAGTGAGTTCAACGTATTCTCTATATTATGGTTTATATTATTATTTTTTTTTCCTTTAGTATCAGAGAATTGAAAATGGCAAGGGTCCTGAAAGCTCATCTAGCCCAGATTTTTCAAACACAGGCCTGTAATACTCCTAATTGTAGCCAGAACTAGATTAAACTCTAATTGAGAAATATTTGACAAAATAAATTAAAATACAACAGAAAGTAGATAATGTTAATTTGTATTTGTTTTAAGTCAATATGTGGCCAACAAGGTTCCTTACATACAGTTTAATAGTCTCTTGTTTCTATTTATTTTCAATTTATTTATGAAATAAATAGCATTTCCATGAAATAGAAGAATTAAAAAAAATGTTTGCACAGGAAACTGAAAATCTATTTTGTACAACTTACTATTCCTCTTAAATATATAATAAAGTTATCATGTAACTTTTTTTCTTCTCCTCTTCCTCCCCCTCACCCCCATTCCAGAGATGCCTACCATTAGCTTCTGTTTCTATATCACTTTGATACCACTGCTTTTGTCACCCTCCTTGGTTATAGATGAAGAAATTGTTCAATGTCTCTAGGCTGAGCAACTTGGTTAAGTCCATCCAGCTAATAAGTAAGAGAGCCAAAGTTCAAAAGCAGGGACTCCAATGACAAATTTTATTATCTTGTCATTGCAATATGTTGCCGCTTTATGCCAAGTGAATCTTTTACTTTGAATAATAATTTAGTACTAACTGAATGCAAAGATTCCTGAGCATACTTTTCCAGATTTTCTTGTTAATCCTATTAGATTCCACCATTGAGACAGTATCCCCTATTATCATAAAAGTACATGAGATTCATGCCTCATTTTATGATTGAACTAAAGTGACTTCCAACCGTGATGTTCTTCCTACTTCTCTGTCCCTCCTAGGAGCAAAGAACAAATTACATGGCCTCAGGATCAGGTCTAGAATTTTCATTGTATATTGTTTTCCCATACATGACCAAAATCTTAGGAAGAAGCTCCCTCTGCCTCTTAAAATAATATGTCAACAAGGGGTTAATTTAAAGATAAAAAATTCCATTTTAGCCATACTTTTGTCTTACATGTATTCATTTTTAGAATTATAGCAATCCCTTAGTTTGTTCTAACATTTCATATATTCATGGAAGCATTTTTTTTCCTTTTAAAAGAGAAAACATATGTAGGAATTTGTAGAAAAAGGCAACAACACTTTTTGGGTCTGTATGTTTTTCATCATGCTTTAAAATTAATATAATTAGAGCTGATGCTTATAAAACATTTTGTATAAACATTTGAGTTTTGCAACAACACTTTTCTTCCCCATCTAGTAAGTGAGAACACTGAGGCTGACAAAGTGTGAGAGATTTGCCCATGGTCCCATAGCTGGCGTCAAAGACAGAATTAGAATCCACATCATCCTGACTTTGACTTCACCATGATTTCTCCTATGCTATACAATGTATCTATGAATGATAGCTTCAAGGAAGCCTGGGAACACTACAGGCCATAACCTTCAGGAAAGTAGTATAATGTTTACCATAGAGTCATTAAAAGTAATAAGTACTATATACATTATCATCTTAGGCTAGGCAATGGGATAATTTTTTCTGTCAAGTTCATTAAATTTTTGTAATAGACAACTGTATGAAATTTTGGTTGAGACTGCTGCCTGATTCATTTTCTAAGTAATGTCTCTAATTCTCCATAATCCCTTGAGTCATGAATCAATTCTATGGGCTACAGCACTTTATTTGAAACAAACAAAATCATTTTTGAACTTTAAAAATAAAAGAGAAAATCACCGGACCCATACATCTCTAATTCACTTCATGCATTTTATTTAAAAGGGTATACTTAGACAATAATTTTAAAAACAACATTTAAACAAATGACAAGGGCTCCTTCTTTGTATTATTGTTATTTTCTGAGGTGCATTTCTTATCTGTTGCACAAATAGAAATGTCACAAGCTTGAGACTATAACTGAGGCTGTTTTTATATGAACTTGCTTAAGTGGAATACAGTCATTAATATTGTCCATAAAAATGGCTGATGGGGATTGCTATTTGATGGGGTAGCCATGAAATTCAAGTTTGAACTAAATAAAGGATTAGCAGGTAGAGAATACACTAAGAGGCAATGTGACTGGGTAGAGTAAACTCTGATTTTGCTCTTAAAAGATCTGAAGTTTACTCTGGCTCACTCACCTTATGACCTTGGTCTAGTCCCCTAGGTCCCAGTTTCTTCCTGTGTGAAATGGAAATATCAGTACTTCATCCAATTCATTGGGTTCTATTAAAATGTTTAAAATAACATAAAAACTATATAAATACGATTTCTAATTGTTAATACCTTTAGGTATGATCTCTTCCATAGTGTCTACACTGTCTAAAATGGAGTACAATTTCAATATTATTTCAATAAACATTACAATATTATTCCAAACCCATAAAATATTTGTGTATATACAGGCATACACACACACACACACACACACACACACATATATATACATGTAGAGATAGTTAGATATCTGGTGTCCATATATAGGCTTATCTCATACATACACATCTATCTATTATATAATACATACATACATAGGCACACACACATATATACACATAGATTTGTTTATCTAAAATATGTATATGTGCTTTTATATATGTGTATGTCTGTATATACAATATGTACATACATCATATGTATACACAATATATTTAAATGTTAATAATTTCAAATATAATTGTTTAAATGTTATGTATGCATTATATATATATAATGTAAATAACTGAACACTGGAAGGAGACAGGAAGCTTAAGAGAATCACGAGAGCATTGTAGACAAGGGGCACAGTTTATGCAAAGCAATAAACATAAGATATCGAATGTCATTCATAAGGAATGGTAAGTAACCTCATTTGCCTTGAATGTAGTTTGCATTAGAGGTAGCAGTGTGAAATTAGTTTAGAAAGATCAGTTGGACCCTCACAATTAATGGCATTAAATTCCAAATAAATGAGTCTGTAGAATTTTGAAGAGAAATTGAGGAGGCACTGAGTTTTCAGGAGCAGAGGAGGGACATGATCACACCTACAATTTAAGATTATTGGTTTTGCAATTGTGCAGAGGATGGATTATCGAAAGGTGGGGTAGAGGCAAGATTACCATTATTAGGCTATTTATTTTATTCATTCAACAAACATTTTGCAGTAATGTAGGAGAGATGAAATGATGGTCTAGATCAAGGCGGTTGCTATTTGAATGAAAATAAGTAGCAAATTCAAGAGATACTGTACAGGTAGGATTAATAAAATTTGACAACTCATTATATAAGTTCAGGTTGGGGGAGGAGTGCAAGGAAAAGAAAGAATGCATCTGAGGTTCAGAATATTTGTAAGTAGAGATATTATGGTACCCTCAATAGAAATGAGGAAGTCAGAGATGGGGTGGCTTTGATATGCAAAGAACACAAGTTGTTTTTTTCTAAATATGTTGATTTAGAGATGCCAATCCAAGTGATGTTCAGCAAGAACTTGGGAATAAACTCAGGAGACAGATGAAAATTATATATGTAGACATGGGACAGTGTTTACATGCACAGAGAAAAAAGGAATAGACCAGTGATTGAGGAAAAGAGAAAAATATTTGATATCCAAAATGCAATATGTGCCTCCATGATTTTAAAGGAACGATACTTTCTTAAAAGACCAAGAACCTGAGTCTATGTAAACACATCTATATGTCCAATTATCTGAAACCAAAGACCTGAAATGTTTTAAATTTCTATTTGTTTTCCATGAGACAATTTCCACACCATTAGTACAGACCTTGGAGTCATTTAGATACCAAATGGAATACATTGGGTGAAGTCAGTTTATGGTGAGTCCACAAGGACAGTTCTTTCTGCAACTCTGGCTTTTCGAAATCCTGCTGGAAACCCCAGAGAGCTTAGTGATGACTAACACCAACTGCTGTGTCACAACAGACATTTCACAGCATGAAACAGTCTAGCTATGTGGTCTGTTGCTCAGGCTTTAAACCTATTTACTTTGCTTTTTCATGAACATGCTCGGTGACAGAAAGAAAAATAAATCATAAAACTTAAAATAAATGAATTGCAATATAATAACTTTGGATATACATACATACATATTTGTATAGGTGTAGATAGATAGATAGATAGATAGATAGATAGATAGATAGATAGATAGATAGATAGATATATCCTGGTGGTGGAGTTAGCAAAGAAAAGGAGGGAGTTGTGTTAAGCATAGTCATGAATTAGAATTGAAATAATTCCAGTTAAATTGAAAGACCACATACAAGATAGAGTATTGGAATGAGAATCAGGTTTTAGTTCTTTACTTATCTGTATTACAGATCATACAGCTTCTCTGGTCCTTGCTTTTTTACATGTTAAAAAAGGTACTTCCAGGAAAGAAAATAAGGCAAAAGGTTTCACACAAAACTATTTGCTTTCAGCATCACCTGAGGAACAATGGGATAAAATATCAAATTAAGTCTAAGACTGACAAAGAAGAGACTTTAGATAGATTGAATATTATTGAAGTAATACATACATACACCCCTATACAAATATACTGTAAATAAATATCCCACTCTAAGTTCCACATCCGAACCACTGTGGCAAAGTTTCTCATCATCCTGTCCATAATTTAATCTAGAACTGTGAGATAAAGAATATTCAGAGACCAGGAGCCTGCTTCAGTATCCTGTCATGAAGACCTTGAACTCTGTCTTCTGTCACACACCCAGAATGTAGCAGAGGCTAGATCCTGGCATTGACTCTTCCTTTCCTCTTTTTCCTCCTCCTCCTCCTCCTCCTCCTCCTCATCATCATCATTGACACAGTAATAGCTAGAATTTATATGGCATTCAGTTTGCAAAATGGTTTACAAATATTATCCCATTTAATTCTCACAACAACCCTGGAAGGCAGGTGATATTATTATCCTCATTTTATAGATGAGGAAACTAAAGCTGACTGGTTGACTAGCCCAGGGTCGCACAGCTTTTAAGAGTCTGAGGTAGGATTTTAATTCCAGTTTTATTGAATCTAAGTCTAACACTATCTTCTGTACCAAGTAACTTCCCAGTCCTCTAAGATATAAGGGAAGAGAAAGGGACCAGGGAATATGTTCTCCCAGATATCCCTTCTCAGCAATGTTGGATAGATCAAGGAATGGCCTGGGATTTAAGTAGTTTATTAACAAAGCCAAGTAGAAAGAGATTTTTAAATATATGATATATATATATATTTAAAATAATATATATTTAGTACATATTATATACTTACTATATATTATATATTAACATGTATAAATATATAATATGTATTTAATCATGTATATATTTAAAATAAATTTAAAATATGTAGACTATATAGAATTTAATTTGTCAAGATATACTCAGGAATTACATGAATAAAATTACATAAGTGAAAAATTAGGGATAATAAATAATTGATTGCATACTTATTGTTCATGGTTGGACAGCACCACTATAAAAAAGATAATGCTAACCCAATTTTAAAAACAATGTGTCATATCGAACGATCAGTCATGGAATTGCTTTATAGGACTAGGAAAATAATAACATTAATTATGAAGCTAAAAAATTTTACATGGAAATAATGAAAAAATAGAAATGAATAGCTTAAGTATCACCAAATCTTAGATTATATTATAAAATTATCATCAACACTTTTTGAAATTCGTTTAAAGGTAAATCAGTGGCAGAGAGTAGGTAATGAAGACTCAGATGGAATTATACATAGCAGCCTATTTAACAAATCCAAGAAACATCAACTACCAGGAAAATATTAGCTGGCATTAATACAGTGCTTTAATGTTTGCAAAAAAAAAAAATCACATGATTACTGTCTCAATTGGTCTTCACAACAACATTGGAAGGTAGCTACTCTTCTCATTTTTGCAAATGAAAAAAAATGGAATTTATAAGCAGTACCCATTGAGTGACTTCCCCAAGCTCATACATTAAGTATCAAAGGCAAGATTTCAACTTGAGTCTTCTTGATTCCAGGTTCAATACTCTGTCTACTGGAGAATCTAGTTGTCCCATTCAACAAAAGCTATAGGGAAAACTGGAAAGCAATTTTGGAAAAAAAAATAGACAATACCATATATAAAATACTATAGTGAGCTCTAAAATTGATATTATACTTAAGCATAAATATAAAATAACACACAAATTGAATGAAGTTATGGAGAATGGGGTGTGGGGTTAACTTGTATCACAATAGCTAGGGAAATAATATATAACTAGACAATGAGTAGAATTGGCAATAAAAGATTAAAAAGGTAATTCTTATTTATATAAAATTAAACAGGTCTTGTACAAAACAACTGAAATAGGAAAGTAAAGAATTAATTTTGGGAAAAAATCTTTACAACAGTTTTATGGGGTGAAGTTCTAATGTTTGAAATACATATGGTCTCAATACATTTGTAAAGACAAAAACCCACTTCATAGTAGATAAATAGTCAAATAATGTGGAGAGGTATTTTTTAAAGAGGAATAATAAACTACTAACAAGTGAACTAATTATTTTTCAAATCATTTATAATCAGAAAATCACACATTAAAACAACTCTGAGGTTTCACCCCCATATTGGCAAAAACACAAAAAAATGGTATATGTTGAAAGGGATTGTGTGCAGATTGGTATATTAATGTAGTGTTTGAATCATAAATTGGTCCAACCATTCTGGAAATCATGTTGGATTTATAGTTTGTTTTGTTAACAGTTTTTATTTATTGTAAATGAAATTTCTATTTGAGGATAGCTTTGGAAGTGTAATAGATAAGAAAGCACATCAATGAAACATTAAAATAAATAAATACAAGAAATAAAATGAATGGATCCCTTCCTTTGTACTACTTACTGTACTAACTAGTAAAATACAATGAGAGACAACAAAATCCCTGTCCTCAAGAAACTCATATTCTAATGGGGGGATAACATGAAAATAGTTAGGTATATATACTATACATATAGAATATATGGAAAGTAATAGGAGAGAGGAAGGCACTAGCAATTAGGAGGACCAGAAAAGAACTCAGAGAAGGTGAAATTTGAGCTGATACTTGAAGGAAGCAGGGGAAATTAGAGGCTGAGGGACAGAGTTACAAAAAAACATAGGGGGGTTAGGGTGGGGAGCATCAATAAAAAGGCAGGGAGATGGGAGATGGAGTATTATATAAAAAATGACAAATAGGCTAGTATATCTAGATTGTGGATTATGAAGACTGTAGTAAAGTGTAAGAGGACTGGAACACTAGAAGACAGATCAGGTTATACAAAGATTAAAGGTCAAGCAGAAGATTTATATTTGATTCTCCAGGTAATAGGTACTAGCCCTTTTTTTGATTAGGGGATTGACATGGTCTGACCTGCCCCTTAGGAAAATCACTTCGCTAGCATATTGGGGAAAATATAGGACTGGAGAGATACTTGAGGCAGAGAGACTAATTATAAGGTTATTGCAAAAGTGCAGATAAGAGGCAATGAGGGCCTGGATTAGTGTGCTGCCTAAGTAAGTGGAGAGAAGGAGATAGATGTATTTAACAGATGTTGTGGAGGTATAAATAAAAAATATTGTCAATGAGGTTGATGTGAGAGACAGGTATGAGAGGTAGTTGAGGATGGCAACAAGATGGTGAGTCTGGGTGACTGGGATGATTGTGGTGCCCTTGACAGTAAGAGAACCTACCCTACTTATAAAATGTCATACAGAACTATCATATACACAATGCATAATGACAGGGTGCACTGTCCTGTTAAGATTCAATCAAAATATATTATTTCAGATTCACCAAATTAAATAAGTATGAAATAAGTTTAAATAATTAAAATTAATTTTTTTTGAAATTTTGCAACATTTATACTTTTGAAATTATTAAAGTTAAAAACTGCACTAAATTTTGGGGACATTTCTTATGTCCTCTGTGTAAACAATTCTGATCTGTCTGACTAGCTAGCTAGCTAGCTAGCTGTCTGTCTAACTATAACTGGACATATAGGAGTTGATAAGATCACTAAGAAACAGTATAGAGGGAGACAAGAAAATCCAGAATAAAGATTTGGGGAATACCTACAATAAACCAATGTGGCAAAGATTAAGAACCAGAAAGGGAGACTGAGGAGTGGTCTGCCCAATAGGAGGAGAACCATAAGAGAGTAGTATCATGAAAATTGAGGGAAGAGAGGATTTTCAGGAGGAGATGCTCACAAAGTGTCCAAGGCCACAGAACAATCAAAAAGCATTAGAATTGAGAATAGTGCACTAGATTTGGCACCTAAGAGATTATTGGTAATTATGGAGGTATCAGTTTCAACTGATTGATCAATTTGAAGCTATATTGAAAAGCTTTTAGAACAAGGATGGGGATAAGATGGTTTACCAGGGTGCTAAAATCACTTTTTTAAGAATTTTCCAATGATATAATATACATTTAAAACTTGAAAGTCAATAATAGTACACACCATTATTATTGGCTCAAGTGAGCCTTCGACAACCCAATAAGATAAATACACTAGTTTCATATAAAGAACCTACAATCAGAGAGGGTGAGTTATTTGTCCAAAATCACAGAAGTAGCCATTGTCAAAGGTATAATTGGAACCCAAATCCACATGGATCTAGGCCTAGCATTCTTAGGCTCATAGACTATGTAGCTGGAGAAGACTTTAGATGCCATTTATTCTACTCCCTTCATTTGAAAGATAAGAAAACTGAAGCCAAGAAAGGTCCAGTGACTTGTGCAGCACCACACAAAGTAAGAATTTAAATTGAGATCCTCTAACTCCAAATCTAGAGTTCTTCCCATGACATCACACTACTATCTATAGGTGCCAAAATTCAACACCATACATTTCACTTTGTTTTTTTTTTAGATGTTACAGTAGATTCCGTGGTAGCTTTGGAGTAAGGAAGATGTGTGTTCAGATTCTGCCTCAGACTCTTGATTGCAGTAAAGACTCTTGGCAAGTCACTTAAATTCTTTCAGACTCAATTTCTTCACCTGTAAAAAGTGGGTTATAATACCATATATCTCACAAGCTTCTTGTGAGAACAAAATGACACAATATTTTTGCAAGTCTAATAGCAATATATAAATTCTTATCATTATCATGTAGAATCTTGTCTGAATGTTATTTTCATGAAGCCACTAGAAAAGAAAGAAAGAAAGGAGGGAAGGAAGGAAAAAGGGAAGGAAGGGAAAAGGGAAAGAAGGAAGAGAAAGAAAGAAAGAAAGAAAGGAAGAAAGGAAGGAAGGAAGGAAGAAAGGAAGAAAGGAGAGAGAAAAAAGAAAGGAGGGAGGAACCGAGAGAAAGAAAAAGAGAGAAAGAAAGAAAAACGGCAAATGAAAATTCAACAGAAAATTCACAGGGGAAAGAAAAACTGAAACATCAATAAAATGGAGGTGACAGAGCATTGCAGCCTCCACTGGGAGTGCCCAGAAGGAAAGAAAAATGAAAGTGGTCTTTATCAGCATGGGGATGGGGTGGCTCCTCAAAGAGAAAAAAAAATAATACCGATTGTTTCTTTGTGATAAACTAGACAAGTTATTTGAGTAGTGGTTTCCACACACCCAGATTGCAGGCTTTTTGTCAACTGAAGGCTTTTAAGAATAGGAGGGGTGAGCTCTGAGAGTAATGGGACATTTGGGAATAAAACATCTGAAAATGGACTGTGACCAGGGGTTAGGGTGGCCTGATGTAAAATGAAAAGTTTTGATCTGAAAATCTACAGGGATTGGCAAGGGACCCACCTCCATATAGACAAGGCATGTTTTCCTCTTAAAGTCTTTTAAGAAGATTTGAGGGGAGCAAAGGGAATTTCACAGTCTCCCAGAACTTTGGCGCTTCGATATGCTGACTTTCCTTCACAAGGGGCCTTGGCAGACTATTAAGACAAACAAGGGGAAATGCGGTGCAGGGAAAGACTGTTGGAATAGAAGGTAGGAGACCGTCATTCAAATCCCAGGTCTGCTGCTCTCTACCTGTCTGACCTGGGCCAAATCATTTCATACCTCCCTGGGCTTCATTTTCCTCCTTTGCAAAAAGGTGTAGTTAAGTAAATGATCCTCCCTTCCTGCTCAAAATCAATGATGTTATGAAGTACCATCTTACATCTTTGAGTTTAGAGTTGGAAGGGGCCTTGGAGGTCCTGTAGTCTTATTCCCTCATGATACTGATATGGAAACTGAGGTCTAGAGAGTTGGAATGACTTGTCCAAGGTAGTAAGTGACAGATTGGAGATTTGAATTGAAGTCTTCCGACTCTAAATCCAGACCTCCAATAATTATCATAACTATAAGAAAAGGTAGGGAGCCATGAAGTCAGAGGTATATGTTTGATTTGCTTAATGATTGTAAACTTGGTCTTATTTGGCGTGCCCTGCTTTAGGGTCTGCCACAAGACATCCACTTACTCTTTTTCCTTTTAGTCTTAATTCAAAAGGTTCATTGCTCATGCATTCATTTAACACCTGTTATAGTAGATTTTGGTATTCTATGTTTTACATGCTTCTAATATCAAAATCAAGTGAGGATTTTTTAAAGTATTATGAAACCCATCAACCACCTGACATTTAATTTAAATCAGCCATGCTATTCATTTTTAATCACATTTATGAATCTCTGAGGTGGAAGAAATCAATATGCATTTTTAGAAAAACAAAATCAGCAGGAAGTAGAGGACCCTCAGCAATACTTTGATTTTCTTCTCAAAAGGCAGCAAAGGATATCGGCCCGTTGTTCTTGTTATCTAAATGTTCAGGAATTCTTTTAGGTGTCTAGGAGTTTGTTCTTAGAGAGAATTTTTTTTTTACACAAAAGCCGAAGGCTTCAAAGGGACTGTTTGTTGTGATCTTTTCACTTTTTCCTGTTCCCTTCCATTTTTCTTTCTGTGCCTTAGTTTACCTAGAAAGACAAATGCAGGAGTATGAAAGAGGACTCAAATCTCTTTGTTTTTCCAAGACAATGATCCCTCCTTAATTGGAATAACACAAGATCAAAGCAGCATATGGTAGAATGTGAGTATACCTATGGGGAGGGGGAGGAGGAGATGAATACAGATAAAGAGAAAGAGCCCAAGGAAATTTAAATCCAGATTAGATTCCATATATAATAAGAAAGACTTTCATGGAAAATTTCTGATGACAGAATTATAGATCTAGAGCTAGAAGGAATATTAGAGAACATTTAGGCCAAAGATGAGGATACCAAGGCTCAGGGAAGTTATATTGAATGGCTGGAGATTTCATAGATACTATTAAAGGCACCATTTGAACCTAGGTCCTCTGACTTTAGCGTTAGTACTCTTTTGGGTTCTGAAGGCTGAAAGGAACCATTACTAGGAAGTAGATGGAAAGACTTTTATCTGATATTAGCAGTGAATAAGAGATTCTCGGATTCATACTTTTACCGAGTGATAGCGAGATCAGATGTTATTGCTACTATTTTACAGATGAAGACATTCTGAGAAGTTGAGCACCTTGTCCGAGGAAATAGAGATGGGTCAGAGATAGATTCAAAAGCAGGTCTCTCTTGACTCTCCATGACCAGAGCCCTTTTCATGACATCAGCATAATTTCTGCCACATTAGACTTTGTCTGATCACCACAAATGTTAAAATTCTTTTCTATATCCTTTGCATTCATTTATTTGTTTATATCTGGGTTATCCTGATAGAAATTAAGCTGCTGGAAGGCAGGCAATGCTTCTTTTTTTTTCTTTCTTTCCCTAGTGCCTGGCACATAGAAGGAACTTAACAAGGGCTTGTTGAAATTGTGGTACGTGAATGAAATCAATATTACAATAATATATATGTAAACATATACTACATTACTATATATAATTCCATATATGTTATATATATATTATATATTATAATACTGTATATATTACATATACTACATTACTATATCTATTATGATGCTAGGTATACATATATACATATATCTATGACTATGAGTAATTCAGACAGGCATAGGAAGACTTACAAAAACTGATGCAGAGTGAGATAAGCAGAAGCAGGAGAAGAGTAAACCCAATGGCTAAAATAGTGTAGATGGAAAGAAGGAAAAAATACACTACTGATCACTGAACTTATAATGAGCAGGCCTGGCTCCAGAGTAGAAATGAGAAAATGGACTTCTGTTCTTTCTTTGAATACTTGACCTTGCATATACTGTCAGAATCATTTGAAATGTTGGATAGTTTGGCAAAATTGCTTTTCTTTCTTTCTTTTTTTTTCTTTTGTTGTTATTTGTTACAAGGGATGGTTCTCCAGGTAGGATCTAGAGGGGGACATATCTGAAAATTAAGATAAACTAGAAACAAAAGATGTCAATGAAAAAGTTAAAAGAAATTCGTATTGATTTGAATTGAGTTAAGATAGAATGAGCATCTCACATGAGAGTGGAGAATAAGGGCAATGATTTCCTTGACTAGAAGAAAGGCCCAGTAGAGACTATGGCCTTTAGACCAGATGAGGTAAAGTGATTAAAACCCTGGAAGCCTAGGGTCAGGAAGATGAAATCATACCAGGCATGTGGGAGAATGAGTGAGATGAGCCATTGTAGGCAGTGATAAGGAAAAAATGACAACCTAGCTAGATGATGTTGGCAGGACCAAGACCTTTGAATTATAATGGAAATCAGAGTTTGACCTTAAATGGCCTAACAACAAGAGTTGCCATTTATTTAGCATGCTAATTTGAGCCTCAGAGCTACCCTATGAAGGTAGATATGGGCCCTGAGGCTCAGTGATTTGTGCAGTCTCACAATAGCAAATATCAGAGGTCAGAATCTAAACCCAGGTTCACCTGACATAATAGTTAGCCCTCTCCCCACTACATCCAACAGAGACTTGATGATATACTTGCAAAGAAAGTGAAGATCCAAAGACAGCTATGCACAAAACATCAGGACGGAACATTTCATGGGATGTGGGGTAGAGGGGTAACAGAGAGCAATGGGGAGTCAAAGACAGGCAATCACAACTGCACAGAATTGGAAAATTGAGGAAATTATTGGAATTCAGGGAGGAAAAGCTTCCTTTTATCTAGATCACACAAAGCCACATAAATAGCTTTATTCTCCATTGACATCAATACCTCTCCAAGCACTGGTTGCCTGAGCATTAAATTATGGCTTTCTCATCTCTACTTAACCTCTGAAACATTTTCTGTCTCAAATGAGAAGGGATTTAAGAGTCAAATGCACTCCCAAATTCACTTGCCTGTGGTAGCAGGCAGTCTTAGAGTCCAAGAGATATAAGGAGTAGAATAAAAATGACATTGGCAGTGTGCTCCTTTCTATAAGAAAAAGAAATCAAATAACATTTTAAAGACACATTTAGAAATTCATTAAGATCCTTCACCTCCTCCTTTCTAAATTCACTATTGGAGTTAATTTCACAATGAAACGCAAAGCTTTTTGGACAAGCTGGTGTCTATTTAAGGCTAACCTTGAAATTCTCTGCTGTTCTCCTAATATAAAAATGCATAAAGGGTTGAGACTATCAAACCCCATTCTTCCCTTAGGTGTCTTTGTTTGCAGATAACATGATGTACGGGAATCAATGGATTCATGTTTTAAATGTAGAATATTTTCAGAAAACCCTTTCAGGTACAGAAAGAAATAAGACATAGAACTGAAAAATCAAACTCGAAGGGCTTGAGTGTTTCCTCCTCCTATACCCCTCCCCTGTCTTTTGAGAATAGCAATACACCTGCTTTTCAGACAGGGTCTACTGGAAGTAAATGAATGGAACCAGGACAATCAAACATGATTTAACTGGTTTACTGTGACCTATCTAGGTACCCAGCTGTGCAGTATAATAATGACCTTCAACTCCTGGTCTGATTAGCTTGCAATTATGTAGATGTGGTCTTAGCTCCCAGAATCCTAAAATCTTAGTGCCAGCACCATATTCTTCAATCCCCTGTTTTAACTTAGTGGGGTATGGAGATGCAAGACAAATCACGAATCTACTGAAGGCAGAATTTAATATCCTTGAGTGTCCATTTATACTATTTGCTGGAAAACACACACACATACATACATACACATTTGACTACTGTTCGTATCATATATGAGCTAAATAACTGTCATTAACATGATTGGCTAGGCTCTTAAAAACCACCTGTCCCCTCTCCCAATATCTACTATAGCATTTATCAAAATTTTGCAGATTTCAGAGTTAAGGCATCATATTCCTGGAAAGCCCTTATATTTTATATTTTGATATAAATGTCTTATCATGGATGATGAATACATGATCTCCATGTGATTTCTGTTCATGTGTTCATTTTCTTTTGTTTTTTATAAATGCGAGCTCCACCTTTACATAGATACACATCTATACTTTTTTATTTTGCAATTTCCCATGTTAGAAAATTGCACTGGGGCTAATAAGAGGTGAGGAACATGTCCAGAATATATGTCAGAGGTGAGACGAGACTGGAACCCAGGTATTTCTGACCGTGATGTCCCCTCTCTACGCACTATGCCAATTTGCCTTCTAGGATCCAATTTCCAGGTATGCAACACAAGAGAGGCATGTTTTAATTGCAAATCAAGTCAACATCTTTTATTAAGTACCTACTCTGTGCCAAGCACTGTGCTAAGTGTTACAGATACAAGACAGAGATCAACCGTCCCTGCTTGCAAGGAACTCGTGATCTTCTAAACAACACTGTACCAATGAGATAAATACAGGATAAATTGGAGATAATAAATGATGAGGAGACAGTCTCAGAGCAGGGAATGACATAGGGGGACAGCATCATAGTGATGATACTAGGTAATCAAGGTATGTTGTGAGGGCACTAGGAACAGAGAGGCATTGAGATGCTAAGAAGTATAAGAAGAAATATAGGGGTCTGGCAGGGAGGTGTTAATGTTAAATATCACCAATTCACCTTTTTACTGTGGTTATTTTTGTTTATATATATTTAAATTTTTGTCACAAATCACAAAATTTTAGATTTGGGAGGAAAACCAGAAAACACATATAACAACGTGAGTTCTAAATAGGGTGGTGACCTCAATATTTGTCCCAAGAGAGACTTTAGAGAATTTAGAAGATGCAAAGAAATTTAAAAATTCAGAGTAGAAAGAGGTAAGTCTAATATAAACCTAAACTATTCTGAAGAACCTGGAGAGAAAGCTTAAATTTTGGCAGTTGTGGGGAAAGAAGATTGTAGACTTTTTTCTTCTATTCCTCTCTCACAACATACCTAAAAGAAATCCACAACATGACCTACCTCTTACTCTTCGAATAGTTCCCCTTTCCTTTCCAGGCTGACTGACTTCTGCAAGTCTCTCTGCTACCCTTTTACATAAATGGTGACATTATCCCACTCAAGAATGAGTAATCCTGACACTTACCTCCTTTCTATGCTCAATGAACCAGAGGGAGCCATAATAGGAATCTCTGTCTTGTGAGATACACCTAGAAATT
>CM053626.1:295543782-295589439 GCA_028646595.1 Phalanger gymnotis
GAAGGAAGGAAGGAAGGAAGGAAGGAAGGAAGGAAGGAAGGAAGGAAGGAGGGAGGGAGGGAGGGAGGGAGGGAAGGAAGGAAGGAAGGAAGGAGGGAAGGAAGAAAGGAAGGGAAAGATGGGGGAGAAAGGGATAAAGAATTTTTTATTAATAAAGCTCTCTGTACACAGGCACGTAATCTATGGGGGGAGAAGGGGAATTTCCACATTGTCTCTGTCTGAAAATGTATCTACTTCTGCATTTTAAGTTCATCACCTTCCTGGCAAGAGGTAAGTGGAATATTTCATTGTCATTCTTTTGTATTCATGCTTTACTATTCATGCAAATTTCTTAAATAGTATACTAAATGCTGAGGAGTAAAGCAAAAATAAAATAATCAAAAGAGGAATTTTTTCATAAACAGAGAGTAGATAATTAGTAAATAGCTGACACAACCAAAGTGGGGAGACTTCTACTTTAAATTCTAATTAACTTTCTTCAATTCAATTTAATATTTCAAATTATTAAATGCCCACATGTCTTAAACATTGGGGATGTGCAAACAAAAGTGAAGCAACCCCTGTTCTCTAGAATCTTGCATTCTTTTTAGGGAGATATAATATAAAAATAGATAAGAATATAGAAAGGAATTTGACACAGTAGAAAGAATTAACAGCTTCGCGGGGTAAGGCAATGAACAAAAGGCTTCATCTTTGAAGGTGGGGGTGGAATGCCAAAATAAATCAATCGCACTTCCCAATTTATCCTGATATCTTTTGGGAGAGAAAACATCTCAATGGAATAAATACACCGGAGGTATAAACTGAGTGGGAACAAAGCATAAGCAGGTCTGTTTAATCAATCATGCAAAAGCTTTAGACTATATCCAAAACATCCCTGATCAATTTGGAATTCCTTGAAATGTCAAGTCCAATTTAGAATTCAATCCATGAACTGTAGTGATGGCTGCATGGAGCAATACATTCAAGTTGGTTGACACTTGGTACTGCCCTTTAAATTTTATGTAAAATAGCAAGCCACTTCAATGATCTAGGGATTCTGCCAGTATAGAAGAGAGCCATTCTAGTCAAGCCCAGGAAAAGCAATCACCCCTTTTTTTTGGTGGGGGCAGGTGCGGTGAAGGAAAGCAAATCAGAGAAGCCCCTCAGCCATGTTCTTTATCTCAGTTTCATTCATTAGCTAGAACACCCTTCAAACTTTAAACTATTGAAAGATTTGTACTTTTTACCAGTTTCCTACCAGTATCATTTTATGATATGCAATATTATCTGTATCAGCAGCAAGCAACATGGATAAATTGAGGAAAGGATCTTAGCAGACAAATCGCACCAAGCCTAAGGGGAGCTTGTTAACATCCCTTAAAGAAGGAAATGATTTCCAGCAACCAGAAGCTATGGCTCTCTCTTCTGCTACATGACCTCTTTAGAGTTGAATCCATTTTAATTTGGATACCTTATATATAGTTGGAGAGAGTGTCAGAATCTTTTAAGGGGAAGTTTTCAATAAAGTGTTCTTGTTATACCGGTTTATTAAACACTCTTTTCTAAAACAAATAAATAAATAGGACTGGCTAGTTGACATCTACTGATAATCGTGAGTGGAAGCACATCCTGAATCATTACTTTTAAAGATGCTCCAACTCCTCAGGGCTGTCCTAAAGGGCTATATAACCATTTTCTAGGGACCCATCTGACAGTAGGTACACAGGTTGGGAGAGTGGCTCCAGAGTATGTGCTACACCAGAACATCTAAATCATCTATTTGGAGATAGGAAGGAAAAGGGAGGAGGAGACACTGTTATTGGTAGAAACTACTTGATTCGTTCCCAATGTATCCCCACTCTCCCTGACATTTCTTCGACATTCAGTGTTAACCATCTAAACAAAGAATGACAATGGTGAAAATTACTGAAGGTCAAATAAAAATATATTCATGACATGTCCCTCTTATAAATATAACCTCTATTACAACAAAAATCATATTCAATACTTCTGCAATTTTTCTCATTCTATAAAGTCAGGTGCCCAATCAATTATTATCAATTTTTGCTGCCTAAAAGGGAAAGCCTTGTGCATAATTTTTTAAAAACATGTTTAATTACTTCTTTAACTGATCCTTCTTCCCATTTCTTACATCAGGCAATTAAAAACATGTTCCGTCTCCTGACAAGGTGAATAAAAATTAAATATTCATTTAAATAATCTCTATGCTTATGTTCAACAATCCAAATCTAAAATATTATTAATGTGTTAAATTATTAAAATAAATCGCATGACTAAAATTCTCAGCTTGTAAAAGTCACCAAGGTAAGTCATGGCAGCCTCTCTGTCACTTAGTGTTCCAGTATATAAATTGAATAGAAAATGCAATTTTATTATGTGTAGGTGATTGTTTCAAATAGAGAGACCTATGGCAACAGCAAGGAACCATTTCATCAGCCTATTTTTAAATGGTATGCTTCATAAACTTCCCACAGTAGAAACATATGCTCGAATAGCAGCAGTGGAACATCCACTTTCATTTCTCCTTTGTCCGTGTACTATTTTGTGGTTATTGTTTTGTTCAGAACCTGTGCTTTAATTGATGGAAGAAATTCTCTGTGAATACATGCTTTACTAATTCAAGTTTCCCACCTGGATTTCATGTTCTCTGATGAGACTACTCATCATTCTGAAAGATCACATCAACCCTGAAACTTGAACTTTCTCAGTACCCCTGCTCCCCCTGTATCCTCTCGGTTTCTCTGCTTAGAAGAAATGGAAGATGGACAGTTAATAGCTACACCCAGATCCTCAATTTAAAGAGGGTACAAAGGCCAGCCACGTTATCATTTCCCACCTGGCTGTACTGCTCTGGACTTCGTGTCCCCGTACTTCTACCACCACCACCACCTCTTTTGAAGTTCCTTTTATGTGTTGTCTTCATTCATTAGATGGTGAGCTCTTTGGGGGCAGGAAATATGTTTTGCCTTTCTTTGAATTCTTAGCACTTAACACAGTGCCTGGCACATTGTAGTCACCTAATAAATAGGTATTGACTGACTAACTGATTAGTTCAACTATAAATAATAGGTTTAGAGAAGTAGAGATTTAAAAGTAGAAGGGACCTAAGAGACAATTCACTTTAACCTCCTCATTTTACAGATTAGGAAACTGAAACCCAGGGGGGTATATGAATTACCTAAGGTCATACAGCCAGTAACTAGAAAAGGTAGGATTAAAAACCAATTTTTCCTGAATCCAAGTCTAGCCTTCTGTCATCCACACCACAGTTCCTGGACCTTTTTTTCAATCCCTATACTTCTTGGTTTTCAGTAACTCTTTCTGTACTGTACTCCTCTTCTGATTTTATGTAGTGGGAATAGGAAAGAAATTCTAGAATTAATTATACACATGCAAATTAAAAATTAAGTAGATTAACCAGTTTAATAGAACAGTTTTTTTAACCAAATATTATCATACTCCCTTGATAAGCTTCTCATCATACCTTGGGGTACATGTACCTCAAGTTCAGAACTCCTCCACTATACTACCCTATGTAACACTATACCATGCCTTAAGCCTTCTGGTCTTAGTTCTCTGTAGCATTGAGAAACTGACTTGCCTAGAGTAATAGAAAGTGTATTTCAGAGAGAAGATTTGAACTTAGATCATCCTGACCTCAAGGCCCTCTCTCTCTTTTCTAAGTCTCTAAACTTTTCATCATATGCTTAACTGTTTGATATTTTATTTAAATACATAGATAACTAACATATTTCGTATTGGTGCCAATACAAGTATCCATCTATATCCATGTTATTCTTAATTGACAGAATTATCCAAGAGGTTATAGAAACAATAAAACAAGCAGGCTAGGAAGAGCCACACTGAATATCAGGATCACAGAAGATTCTTTTCAGACCCCAATAAACCAGCCAATGACATTTACCGACATTTTTTTTTTATTGCTGATTTTTCACTTACTATATCACGTGCCCTCAGGAAACTCATCAAAAAAATATGTTCCCAATAATTACAACATTTATAAGGAATTAAAAGATTCATGGTAGTGAGAAATTAGAAAAAACAATCCTTAACATTCATTTGTAAGCATGCACTGGCTGCTGAAACCTGGGTATTGGGAAGGAGGTGGGCTGGCTCTATCTTCTCTGCACTGTCTCCCCCAAACTATTGCACTTTAATAAATGATCACATTTGAAAATGTAAATGCACTTCTCTCAAGGAAAGGATCAAAAAGGACTCGTGTTTAATTCATGTTATGAATATGCTTTTCAGCTCAAATATTCTTTCAAGATGTTTTCCTAGAGAAATCCATATATCACCTCTATGTAAACATATGAAGAGTGAGTGTGAAAAACTCTGCCTGAGAAGCGTGACATGTTGCCGATCTTTTAATGAAAATCTCCCAAAGGCATCAGGAAGAAGCATTGCCCTGTGTGGAAAGAGACTGGAATTAATGAACACCTCTCCCACACCTCATTTATAGAGTTACGCCAGGCAGCTTAAATTCCTCATCTGTCACTTACAATTTAGACATATTGAAATGTACTCGAGACTACAAAATGCCCCCTTTTCTTGTCTCTTTTTTTTCTTTTCTTCAGTTCTACAGCTGCTGAGTTTTTGTTTTGAAAACCATTGATTGGTCCTGACAAGAAAGTAAATCCCTACAAACAGGATGCATTTGAGACCTGACTGACAGAGTCTTCAAGTGTCCTGCTGGACTCTTGTCTAAATGGATTCAAGGAATGATGGATGTCTGGAAGGAGAATTCCTTCTGACTGAGACCATTACTTACTTTAAAAGAAGAAAGAAAAAAAAGCACCCTCCACTTCTCATTGAGATGACCAAACTCTCAGTTGATTTCTGTTGATGAATAGGCCTTGGTGAGACCAGCAATGAAACTTAGGTGCTTTTCAGTTGTGTAAATAGCCCAGGACCAGTTTTCCCCAAGTCAATGTAAAATATAATAAGCATTTAAACTGCACTGGGGCAAGGAATGAGGATCCCAGTCCTCAAGTTTGTTGAAATATGAAAAAAAGGAATGATTTATTTACAACTATGGGGAATGATTGTTCTCACAGCGACTTCTATCTACCCACAACTTGGGCAGTTTTTAAAGTGAAAAAAATACCAAGAGTAAAATCTCCAGCCCTCTCTCATGTTACTTTCACTCAAATCTTCAATGGGTATTTGGTTGTTTCATTTTTATTGCTGTTGTCCATTTGTGTAGTGGGGAAAAAAACTGTTGGAACTCTGGAAAGACTAATAACTGAGAACAGATGCTTTCTTGTCATATCTTAAGATGGTGTCTGATTCATTATTTTCTTCAAAAAGTCCATTTGTCCCATTGGCTAAACTCACACTGGTTTTTCAGAAGTATTAAGATTGTCCTTTGTTAAAACTGCCTGAAAGTCTCATTTGTCGGCAAGATGATAATCCTCCTTGAGGATTTCACCACGACTGACCCACCTTAATAGGTGCCTTTTTTGTGTGTTTTGCTATTCCCCAGTAAAAATGCTTATTTCCTTTATTCTACTGGGCATGTGATTCTCCAAAACTCATTCTGAAGCTTCATAAACATGTAGGCTTACACGTTCTTTTATGCCTCTGACCCATGTTTGGTGTCCTACCCTCTCAAAGAATTCCCACCATCCATCTTTGTCCCTGGCTTTCTTCTTTTTGGCAGTACTTCCAAGAAGAGGGATGGAGAGAGAAATAAGCCTTTCTTAAGCATGTATCATGTGCCAGGCAGTATATTGAGCACTTTACAAAAATCTCTTGATCCTCACAACAGCCCTGGGAGGTAGGTGCTATTCTTATCCAAATTTTATTCAATCGGTTGAATCATGTCTGACTCTTTGTGACCCCATTTAGGGTTTTCTCAGCAAAGATATCAGAGTGGTTTCCCATTTCCTTCTCCACATCATTTTACAGGGGAGGAAACTGAGGAAAATGGGGTTAGGTGATTTGTCCAGGGACACACAGTAAGTGTCTGAGGCTGCATTTGAACTCTAGTCCCTCTGACTCAGGGCCCTAAATGCCTCTAAGACACACTCTCTATCATATAACATTGATATAATATCCCTCAATACATCCCATATTACTAGAGCAAGTAAAATCACTTGCTTGAAATCTCTTGTCTAATTCTGCAGGGAAATAATGGAAGGAAAGGGAAAACAATTATGAGAAACAACTAAAGACCTCAATTTTCTTTCCTGTTCTAAACTTATAATGGGTTTATAAGGCAATGACCTCTTGACATATCAGTTAACTAATTAAGAAAATTATTAAGCACACTATGTGCCAGGAAATGTTCTAGTTACTAAAGTTACATAGCACAAAATGAAATCATTTTTGACTTCAAGGAGCTTATGTTCTATCCATGGCGATAATTTGTATATTAGATAAGAATATGAAGAATAATTCTATTCATAATAAAATCACAGTCAATATCAGATATTGTAATTAAATACAAAGTAGGGTAGTAGGGAGGGAGAGCAAACTGCCCATTATTTCAGATATTCTTATCAGGCTATTTCTATTTCACCTACTTGTGGAGATGTAGTACCACAAGATTTTTTTTCCTCCATGTCTAATAGTTTACACAGGACTACAAGAAATACAAAATTACCATCAGTAAGGTTACTGCACGTAGAGTATTTTGGCTGGTTTTGAACCTTTTTGACATGACTTGATATTTTGTCTGTGTATTAAGCAGAGATGTTTTTACATTCTAATGTGAAAAGAAAAATCTTTTCTTATTTTTCTTAAATAAATGAAATGCGGAAAAATTAAAAACACCTCCTTTTGTACCAAGCATATATTTTTAATTCCAAGAACCTGAGCCAAAAGTGATTAATGGCATTTTAAATGTTGACTTACAAAAGGTAAAATTAAGAGCTTCCATTTTTAAGTTGAACATGGATGGAAACTTAGGAAGCTTATTCATAAATCACTCATAAAAAACCAAAATAATTTAGATGTTGATATCTTTTGGACCTTAAAAATCACAAGTGCCACATCGCTCAATAAAGATAGACAAGGATTGCTTAGGTTCATACTGAAAATTTTAAGGGATTTGAGTTGATAAAGCTTTGATCATTTACCTAAAGTTTCACCACGTAGTGCATGTGATAATCAATATGCAAGTGAACCAGGGGGAAAAGGATGATTATAAATCACATGAAATATTACTCCAAGAAAGCCAATGAAGCTTTGGTGAACACTAATGGCTAGATATTAATGTACAAGTAATAGCTGAAAGATTGTCTTATTATTTTCAATGTAACTGATCATGTTGCCCTATTCAATTAGCAGAATTCTTTAGCAATTTTTGCCATTATGAAAAAGCACTTTACCAATATTATTCCTCTGAGTGTTAATCAGAATTGGATTTTAGTACAGGTTGGCTGGAGCTGTGCCCCAGATACAAACATCCAAGGGATATGTACTTCCTCTGTTTCTTTCCCTAAGACTGTATTGAGGGCTCAGCCAAGCCAGTCTCTTATCTAAACGCAGATTTGTATGATGAAGATTCCCATGGCTGACAAACTGGTCTTCCCAAACCCAGATTCTCACTGGGGCAAAAAATACCTGAAGCACAAGCAGGTTTGGGGATCCAAATAATCCTGGATGCACAGGCTCAACAGGAAGTGTATTGTCATTGAAGGAGATACCTCACCTTCTCCTCTCTCATTCTATTATGCTTTTCCTCTTTATTTGGGTTTGAACTCCTAGAAGGAGGAATGGTTAATGACCTCTGGGGTCTCTTCTAGGACTACAATGTAATCATCCCTCCTCAGTTGTTCAGAGGATTTTCTCCAACTTACATTTCTGTCATTGTTCAGTCATGCTTGACTATTTGTGACCCTATTTGGCAAGGCTACTGAAGTTTGCTATTTTCTTCTTCAGCTCACTTTGCAAATGAAGACGCCGAGGCAAAGAAGGTTAAGTGGCTTGCCCAGGGATACATACCTTGTAAGTGTCTAAGACCAGATTTGAACTCAGGAGGATGAATCTTCCTAACTCCAGGCCCAGCATTCTATCCCCTGCACCATTTAGCTGCTCCTATCCTAAACAGTTTCCTTTCAAACTCTTTCTCTCTTCCAATTTCCACTGAAATCTATCTTTTTTTCTTGAAGATATTGCTTCTTTTGGCTTCCTCTCCTAGGTTGGTTATTCCTTCTCCCACATTCCATGTCACATAGACCCAGAAGGAGGATTTGGGAAAATCTTTGGTCCCCACAGCTACTTTCAGATATTACTTCTGAAACCATCATTCAACAAGCACATCTTCTCCAATACAGTTCATTCTAAATAGTCCAGATCCTTCTTACTGACATCTTTGGACTTCCAAGTCCCATTTCCTCTGCCCCACTAAATAGGCTACTTGGTTTGGAGGGATCTCCTTCATCCTAACCCTTGCTCTCTTCAAAATCCCCAAACAAACCATGTCTCAACCATTCACTGGAATGGTCATAGCAAGATTCTTCTAACTTACTGGCCCACTTATTTGTTTGTTTGTTTGTTTTGTGTGACAATGGACAAATCACTTTATCCCATTGAGTCTCAGTTGCCTCATTTGTAAAGCTGTCATTTATAAAGTGCTTTTTCCCCACAATAACTGTGAAAGAGTTATTGTAAATATTTTCATCATTCTTATTTTATAGGTGAAGAAAAAGTCTCAGAGAAGCTAAGTGCCTTTCTGTAGTTTCACAGTAAGTCAGTGTCAGAGGTATGATTAAAACCCAGGTCTCTCAGTTTTAATACTATTAATGTTGATACTATACTGGATAGAGTACTGTATCTGTTATCAGGAAGAACTGAGTTCAAAAACCACTTCAGGTACTTAACTAGCTTTGTATCCATGACCAAGCCATCTAACCTCAAATCATATTCAGTTTTCTCTTCTACAAAATGGAATAATAATAGCACCGGTCCTCCAGGGTTGTTGGGAAGTCAAAATGAGATATTCTTAAGGTGCTTTACAAACCATAAAGTGCTTTATAAATGCTATTTCATTTTGTCATCATCATCAATTATTATTTCTGAGAGTAATAATGTGTTTTAGTATCAATCTTATAGTGTTTTTTATTAGAAAACTCTTTGTAAGCTCTAAAGAGCTTTATTAAACTGAGCTCTAATTACTGTCAGCTTCAAAATGCAGTTGGGTTGTGCATAATAATGACATTTGTGGCCATAATGCAAGGCAGAGTATGATAGGTGTCATATGAGAGAACCAACCTTTGATCAAGAGCATGCATCCATTTGATACTATCTGAGACTGGAGGGCAGGGTAGCCTAAGAGCTGGGTACGGACAAAAGATTCAGTATGCTTTGCTAGAGAGGGCATCTGCATTAGAACAAAAAGACATGAGCACCTCAATTCTTTGAAACTCAGATATTGAACAAGCTTATCCAACATGAACACAATTATGAAAACAAAACAAACAACCTCTTGAGAAATAAAAAAGTCACAAAGTCCATGAACTTTATACTCATAGAAAAGATTCTTGAGCTGTTATTCTTCACTCATTAAGATTTCTAACAAGGATTATGTTAAAGTCTTTCTTCTTTGATAATGCCCTCTTACAATAATTATTATAATTATTTTCTGTGGCAGGTAAGATTTACAATGACTAAGGAAAGGAAGGCTCTAGCTTCTGAGCATATCAATTTATTAAGCAATGCATGGCAATTGCCCAAGAACCCAGGACCAGGTCTCCTCACCTTTGATACTGAACCCCAAATACAAGGATGTATTGTACATTAAAAACAATTAATCAAATAAGGCCAATTAATAAAAACCAGGATACAAAATTAGGCAATCTGATTAGTAACTGGAAGAAAGATTAAAGACTTTCCAATTTGGGAGGTGAAGAGCAAACAAGTATAATTCCCAGAAATCAGAAAAAAGGTATACCGCTCCACCCAAGTGACTGTATAATTGTGAGAAAACTCCCTGCATCAGTCTTTGATTGTGGGTTTCTGATAAGTATAACATGGATCCTTAGTTAAGAGTCTCTAAGCGGTAAGCAGAGGTAGTCCAGCTGCCCAGCTACGCAGGGTTAGATTCTGATGATGCGACGCAATCCTCTTGCAGTTCCCATAATTGAATAAAGCTTTCTCACGAAGTAGAAACTGAACCAGACCCATAATTGAATAGAAAGGGAACTGAGCTAGACCCAGAACTGAGTCACAAGGTGGAGTCAGTGCAGCCCTCTCCATTCGCTCTATCACCTGCTGTTCTATTTCCCTCACCTCATAATAACACCTCTCAATCCAGCATGATGAGCATTTGTTGGAGCATTCCCTCCAAGCGTTGTGGAGGGAGCATTTTCCTCCTCCTATGGGCAAAGCTATGTCCTAGGCACTGAAAATAAAAAAGGAAAAATGAAACACTACCCCAACCAAGTAATTTATGTTGTCTTTGTTGGGATACCATAAAAGGACATAGAAAGGACTCAGCCAAAAGTATCAAGGATATCTTCACAAAGGATGTGGCACCAGGAATGAACCTGGAAGGAATATAACAATTCTGGTAGGTGAAGAGGAAGGAGGATATTTCCTGTGCTTCTTTGTATGGGGGAATAATGGCTTACAGAAATACACAAGTAAGAATCCAAATTGGATGAGAATTATCATTAATAATGTCATCATCATTATTGTTATTTTTATCATAATTAGCATTTATATAGCATTTTAAAGTTTGTAAATGTCTGAAGCTGGATTTTAAGTCAGGTCTTCCTGACACCAGGTTCAACAGTAGTCTATCCATTGTGGAAGGAAGTAATTTGAAATGAGGCAGAGGAGGGAGTTTCAGGTAATGGTAATCATAAGCAGAGGAATTCAGGGCTGAGAAAATTACAGATTGACTCCCTTTATAACCTGAGAATGTTGTCTCATATCCTGAATGTTCTCCTACTACCACCCAATATAAACAGAGCAAATACATGCCCTATCATAGCTCTTTCCTATCTTAGATCAGAAGTAGACTGGCCTAGTTCCCTAGATCATGAATCCCATGGATGGAAGAAAGGAAATAAGTAGCATGTATTAGGTACTTACTTATTAGGCACTTGGCTAAATATTTTACACATATTATTTCATTTTATCTTTACAAACATCTTGGGAGGCAGGTGGTATTATTATCCTCATTTTTCAGTTGAGGAAACTGAGTCAAACAGAGGTTAAATGATTTACAAAGTCACACAGCTGGTAATATCTGTGGTCAAATTTGAACTCATGTCTTCCTGACTTCAGGCACTGTGCCTTTCACATCACACTTTTGACTCACCTTGAGATTACACTATCCTAAAACCCCAATTCATTTTGTCCAATGAACTGTTGTCTAGCCATGCTTTCATGGTCTTACACTATTAAAATCAATGTTGAGAACCCAAGTTTAAAACTTTACCTTTTATCCTTATTGTCAAATTATATCTTATTAGTGTCTGCCTAACCTACATTACATCTTATTAGTGTCATCTTGCTAAATTACCAATATCTTTTTTGGTTCAAGAATCTTGTTCAGTGGGTTATCCTTCCCTCTCAGATGTGTGTGATCTGCGTGTTGGATTAAGGATGCTACCTAGTTATTTATCAGAGGCTCCTAAAGGCTTTGTCACAAAAGCATACTTTCTGGAAGGTCCCACCAAGCTAGAAAGGTTTCATATATGAATGTAGCTGTGCCTTATGCTTGTCATCAGACAATTTGGCTGAATTTGGAGATATTTTTTTTTGTCATGGGATTGTTGGTCTCTTTGTTTTGATTTTTGTTTATTTGTTTTTCTGCCTTATTCCCTTCCCTTTCCCCTCCCCTGCTTCTCCTCCTGCCACAAAAAATCATGGAGACCCAATTTTTAGGTAAGGAGGATATTGTGCTCTGCATTGTTTTAGTGAATTTAGAAACCTTTAAAAGGGTTCCTAACTTGTGGTACTTGAATATGTATGGGAGTGCACAGGCACACATGCATACGTATTATATATGTATATATCTGATTAATATGTTTTATTTAATATAATTGGCTTTCTTTGTAATCTTATGCATTTTATTTTATGCATTTAAAAACATTATTTTAAGCAGGAGTCCATAGTCTTCACCAGACTGATCAAGTGGCTCATGCCCCTACCCTCTATCCCCTACCGAAAAAATAAAACAGTTAAAGACTACTGCCTTAAAAGTATTAATGAATTCCAGACTTTATAGTGTATGTCCATATCTAGATGCCACCGGGCAAATTAATTCAGGGGGAGAAAAAAAATCAGTCCAGTTCAATGAGATCAGATTTGTGGATGAGTAACGAACTTGTGTTTCTGATTTCCTGGTGTCTAGATGCTCCCATAAGCAGAGGGGAACCATGCAGTCTGCATTTGACAGTCACAGTTGAGCTTGCTTGTCCCATTTTGACTGGATCTAAGTCTGTATGTTACAAATTCCTTCCTTTGGTGGTTGTTTAGGTTCTGTAGTTTCACTATCAGTTTGATGTATATAATAAAATATTTTCCTGAATTATAAGAAGTTGTTATAAATAAAAGAATTTTTTCCTGGTACGGTGGGGATTGAAATGTATGGCAACAGTTACTCTGCTAGAAGATAAACTTAAGTGGATATTAAAATGGTTGTTTAAGTTAATAAATTGAACTTTTAGACCACATGAGAAGAATTTATTTTATTAGCCAACATTCTATCCCAATGTCTATAACAATTCATTACTATGCTACTTGACAAAGTGTAAAATTCAAGGTCACACCAGAGCCAATCTAGCTTAAATATGAATATCCCTCCTTGACTCTTTGCTTTCAACAGAACATGAAGTTCAATAAAGACCAATGGAGAAAAAGAAATCTATGTATCATATGCCAGACATATAATACATATGATGTATCATGATATCTTAATAATCATCTGTCAAGATATCTTAATAATCATCTGTCAAGCAAATATCAAGAAACAAAGATTTTTGTCAAGGGGCATTTTTAATGTGTTTTCCTATGAACATAAGGAGTCTTGCATATATTCCTCTCCCTGCTCAACAAAATTCTAGAGTATGGCCCTAAAATGAAACATCGAGATATGTACTGTCACCTTGGACTACAAGTAGCACTTCGTTTTTGATTCAAAGACCACCATATTCAATTCTTTTATGAGTTTGCACTCAGATTGTTTACAAAAAGAAGACATAGAGTTAAAGATATTAAACATTTGTTTCCCTCCCCTATTCCCATCAGAGAGAACAAATGCTTTCTAGAACCATGATGAAATATGATTTTATTAAAATATACTGCCCTTCAAATCTTTACAATTATCATATGTAATAGTCCTACTAGAAATGTTTTAGAGTCAAAATCAAATTAGACCACATTCGAATTAATTCACACATTATTTTTTCCATTAAAATTACATGGATTTTCCATAAGAACAACTATCACCTCATGTTGCCCTAATAAAGATCACTATATTAGAAATGGGGATGTGCTGGCTAATACCCTGCAGATGTTAAATTGCTGGGGATAGTGATTTTTCCAGATTCCCTTGGAATTTAAATTAAATAGTATTATATAATATTTCTCATATATTTACTGAAGCTCACTAATTTTGGGTTCCTTACTCTTCTCTTTTCAGGCCCCACGGGTCTGTTTTGAATAGGGAAATTCAATTCCATTCACAAAGGTGTTTGTAACTCATCAACATCGTGTGATATGAGTAATGGTTTCCTTTCTTTCTTTGGTTTGGTTTGGTCCAGGCTTATGATTCATCTATGTCTGCCAATGCAGACCAGCAAGTGCTCTGCAGAATCTTTTTTTTTTGCCCTGGAAAAATAAGTTGTTTACTCAGGGTTAGTCAGTCACTAAACACAAATATTTACTGGGGATTGCCTAACCTCTTTACATCAGAGGCAGGATTTGAATCTAGGTCTTGATGACTTTCTACCCAATGATCTATCCACTGAACCTCTAATAGACTTCTTATATAAATGATATAATTCATATATATATATAATATATTATATAATAATATAATACAATATATTATATATAATATATGTTATGCATATAATATATATTATATATAATATATAATAATATAATATACAATATATAATACATAATAATATAATATATATAATTCTTATATAAATTATATAAATATATATAAATTTTTTTAAAAGTACAATTAAAAGCAACATGGTCATTTGTTTAATTGTACTGAAAGTAATAATAGATAATAGAGGGAATTAAAAATTCAAATAATTGTGATTATCATCATTACAATTTATTATTATTTTATGTCAAGAAAGAAAGGCTCCCAGTATGCTGGGTGGACTCCTTGTGAGCAGAGGACATTATGAGGGGACAGGGACAAGAAACTTGAAGTGATAAGAGACAAAGACATTATGGAAGTGTTAAGATTTGTACTTTTGCAAAGAATTTCCATATCCATGATATCACTATCATATACTTCATATATCCATATCAATTAATCGATAAACATTTATTAAGCACCTACTGTGTTCCAGGAACTGTGCTAAGTGCTAGGGATACAAAATGAAGTAAAAAAAACCAAACAAGTTCCTGTTCTCAAGGAACTTAAAATCTAAGAAGGGAGACAAAATGCAAACAGATATAAACAAAGCAAGTTATACAGGATTGGTTAGTTGCCGTCCTCCGTTTTCAAAGGTCAAAAAGACGTTACTATGTTAGACTCAAGTTACCGTGTGTTGAACTTCTGGCTATTCAGACCTATATGAGCTCAAATGCTCTACTACAGGAGAGGCACAAATAGTCCATGTAAACATTTAGGGTGGATGCTCTAAATTGAGAGAGGGGAAACACTGGAATTAAGAGAGGTTGGGGAAGGCTTTCGACTAAAGTTGAAATTTTAGTCGGGATTTAAAGGAAGCCAGGGAGATCGGTAATCAGAATGGAAGACAGCCAGAGAGAACGCCTGGAGCCAAGAGATGGAGTGTTTTGCTTGTGGAACAGCCAAGAGACTAGTGTCAATTGATCAAAAAAGTGGGTGTCAGGGAGTGAGGTATAAAAAAGTAGGAGGTGGCTGAATTAGGAAGAGTTTAAATAACAAATAGAGCATTTTGTATTCGTTCTTGCAGGCAATAGAAAGGCACCAGAGTTTATTGAGTAGAGAGGAAGGGGATGTGACATAATCGGACCAGCCCTTTAGGAAAAATCATGTTAGTGGCTAGATGGAGAATGGATATCACATATTTATCAATAGTAGTTTTACAACTGCACCAAGAAGTTTTTGCCTTCCCTGACTATCTAACTAGGCTTCCCTTGTGAGACAGATCAGCAGAGACCAAGAACACCAACATCCAAACTAAAATTTGCAATTAGTGCACTCTACACTGTCTTTCTAGGATGAAATCTCATTTCCATGCCTACTTTGCCTGATTATTTCTACCTTTCCAGCTCAATGCTACTGACCAGTCACCATCCTCTGTCTCCAGATTCCCAATGTTCTTTAATGTCAAATATACTATTTCATTCTGTACCTCTTACAACCTTTCCTGCTACCACAACTGAATAAAGCTCAGATGTTCCATGAAGATCCCATGTTTTTCACCACCCTACCCAACGCTGATAATTCCTTTTCTCAAATTGCTCACTTCCAGAGCCAATAGGCACATCATGACACAACATGGCACATCACCACTTTCAGGCTTTCCTGATGCCTTGATAATTAAGTAAACTCTTCTTTTAAGTTCATTCCATACAATTATATTGCCCTCCTCAGGTCCTTATCTCTGTTGGCTACATCTCTCAATGACTTCGTCATCTGGCCCACAGTCTCTCTCTCCACTCCAATCACTAGCATTACCCATGATGTTTTCAATATTAATGATCATACATTAGAAGAGAGATGGCTGAAGAGGATAAGATAATAATGAGAATGTGAATAGAGAATGTCAATAGAAGTAGTGGGAAAAAAAGGTTATGTGCCTCAGATGATTGCAACTTAGTCCAAAGGATCATGGGATCAGAAGATGTGAGTGACAACCATAGGGAGGTGTAATAATCTAAAATGTGGAGCTTCTGTCCAAGCTCACATGACATTTGAATACCACATGAGGTCAGCAGTGTGATATCTATTTCTTTGGCTTGGCACACCATGAGGATCTGGAAGTTTAAAAGGGGGAGTCTGGCTAGTCATCCAGGTTGCAAAATATCTGATGATTGTATAAAAGAACCTCTGAGTTGGAATGGATTTCAAAGGTCGCATACCTAAGAAACTTAAACAATAACTTGTAAAGTGCCTCTTGTCAGAGAGGCACTCCTCTGGGTGTTGGGGTATCAAAAGAAGATCAAAGTAGTCCCAGATCTCACAAAGTTTACATTCTATGGGAGGAGTGAGGATGCTTCACTGAAACATGATAATTTGAGAAGAAAGAGATTACAACTAAAGTGTTTAGTAATGACCTCCTATACAAGCTGGCTCATAAGCTAACTTACCTGAAAAAGAGATCCTTTTAAAATTATAACTGACAAACTTTTGTTTGCTGATCCTTAGTGATGGGAAGCCTAAATAGATGACACTCTATTCTAATTTTTGTTAGGTTCGATTGTTGGAAATTGCTTTCTTCCTTCAAGAATAAATTTGCCATTGCAGTTTTCTTCCATTGTTCTCACATCTACCCTTGAGAGTTAAACATGGGGGTTTAAAATATTGATTTTCCATGCAATAACCATTCAAATAATTGAATATTTCTCACGTGTCCACACTAAATTGTCCCATATCCAGGTTATATAATTCCACTTCTTTCAAGTGGCTCTCATATGGTATGGACTCAAAGTTTTTTTTCACCATGCCAGTAACACTCTGTCTTCTCTCTCCCATGACATCCTCATGTATACTTCATGATAGTCCTATCCTGTATTTGATTTTCTTCATTCCTCCAAAATATCTTCAATATAGTATTATCATATCATGTCACTGTGCCATGCTTGTCAGGTATTTCCTGAATGCCTCATCAATTTTGTCCTTCTGGTGAAGTGATCCCTAATACAGTGAGTAGTGTCAGACTTATAGAAATGGATCTCTGCTAGGTACATAGTGACTTAGAAAATCACAAATTCTAATGTTTTACATTTTATTCATTTTGTTAAACAATTCCCAATTACATTGCAAATTGGTTTGGGCATTGAGAGTTTAGAGGCTGCTTGCAGCCAGCAGCCCAAGCTTGCCACTTCTGCCATAATATATTCTGAAAACTATATCACTTCTGATTCTGTGCTCTTTACCTAAATGCTCTATTCCCTTGATTGCCGCTTTTGTTCCTGTATTTCCTACATCAATTTGTCTTTTTTGCAATATGCTTTGCTTCTCTACTTTGATAACTTTTTATCACTTATTGTCTTTTACGATAAATACCTTACTACTATCATATACAACCAACTACATATTCTAGAATTGTATGCATGGCACCAAGTTTCATTTGTACCTATGAGGCTTAATTTGACACTTTGCATTAGACTCTTTAGTTCCACTACTCTATTCACTTATATTTAGACAACTGAGGCCGTGGCGTGGGTGCCTAGATATGTCGTTGGGGTAAAACTGAACACACGATTGGTTCCATCTGAGTTATTTCATCCTAAGTGAGGCACACCTAGAGCAGGTAGAGAGTGTGCTAGGTTACTATTCTCTAGTTCTATATATACTTTCCAAAGACCTTTGAGTATTCCTGGTTCTCTGAGGCCCAAGATAGCTTGTGTTCTGACCTTCTAGCCGGGGCTGATCCACTAAGAAATCAAAAACATTCTTAAGTGTTTAAAATATACCAGCCACTGAGAAAACAGAAACACGTACAAAACAGACCTTGTCCTCAAAGAACTTAAATTATAATGGGGAACACAGCATGAACATCTCAGAGGATGATGTAGCCTTTCTCTTTTTTCAAGTCTGTCTTCTCTACTCATATCTTTGATTACATCCCCTTTGATTCCCAAGGGAGAGTAATCATTCCTTCTTTTTTTCTCTCATCATCAATCTTTCAGTATCTGCTGACTTTTGATAGTTCCAATAGAAATATTTCAAGTCTCTTTGAATCTTCCGGATGGGAAGATGTTGATGACTTTCCTCTATTCATCACCGTATACATGCCTCATGCCCAGATAATGCAAAGAGCACTGAATTTGGAGTTAGAGAACTAGAATTTGAACCCTGGCCTTGTCTACCTATTTCAATAACCTTAGGCAGCCTCTTGAACTTTTCTAGAACTCTTTTTGATTTCTAAAATACGGAGGTTGTATTAAAGATTAACTAAAAGATCCTTCTAGTTAAAAATTTATTATCCTACACTTCCCTTCCTTCCTGAGCACAAAAAGAAAATATTTGCATTTGCTTCTTCATTTCCTCACCACCCATTCATTATCCATCTCCTTGCAATTTGTCTTCTAGGCCCAACATTCTAACAAAACTGCCCTCTCGAAGGTTAACAATGACTCTTTAAGTTTTATATCCTATAGTTTTTCAGCAATCCCCATTTTCCTTGAACTTTTTGAAACATTTGACACTGTCACTAACTCCCTCAAATAAAATTAACATCTTATTCAATTCAATAATTCCATAATTCAACTTAATAAAGATTTATTAAGTGCCTTCTATGTGCCAGGCACTATGGTAAGTGTAGAGGATACAAAAAGAATTAGCTTACAATCTAATGGGAGAGACAAAATACAAACTACATGTGTGTATGGACACACATATACATTTATGCACATGTGTGTATATATATATACATGTATGTGATAAACAAGGGATAATTAAGAGAGGAAAAAATAGTAGAATTAAAAACTTTTAAGGAAGGCTTCCTGTAGAAAGTGGAATTTTAGTTGGGACTTAAAGGAAATCGGGGAGGTCAGTAATCAAAGTAGAGAAAATAGTTTCTCCATCAATGAATTTTTCCAGTTAAACAAGATGAATTTATGATAGAGAAAGTGTAGACATTGTTCCTCTGCATGTATTTGGTTGAATTAAATGTCTTCTGAGGTCCCTTATAATTTTGCGATTTTATTCTATCTAATCACAATACACTTTCTACAATCTAGCTCATTATCTTCAATTAAATATTGGAAGTTTCCTATCTGCATCTTGTCAAACTGAACCATTCTCCAAACAAATGTAAACCTTATTCCAAACTTCCCTATTTCTTTTGATAGCAGTATTCTCCTAGTCACCCAGGCTTGAAATCTCATATTCACCTGCCACTTTTTCTTAAAGAATGTAATGTGAAACAAGCAATCAAAAATTCACTGGAAGCCGGATTATGGAAAACCTTAATTCCCAAGCTAAGGAATGTAATTTTGTCCTAGGAGAAACAGAGGCAACAGGAGTTTTTGAGCATAGGAGTCATATAAGCAGAACTGTTTCAAGGAATTTCCTCCCCTGTACTAGTAGCTGAGGGAATAATTGGAAGACTATTGCAGTGAAGGGCCTGTACAAGGCTGGTGATTGTCAGAATGGATAGAAAGGGACCGATCCATGTGAGCCTATGGACATATTGTCAATAAGATGTAGATAGGGTTTGGATTCAAGGGGACAGAAAGAGAGACATAAAAATCCAAAATGTCATCTACCATTAAGCCTCCTCTGATTTTTCTAACTGGAAAGAATTGTTCTCTACTTAAATGACCCTTACATAACATCAGTGAGGATATTTTCAATTTATTTTAGTTTTTCATAGTTTTTGCTGTTGTTACTAATGTAGGTACACTACCATCCAATCAAATTTCAAGGCCTTTAAACTAAAAAGCCAGGGGAAGGGAGAAATCTGCCAGTGAATATCTACCAAGGTAAGCAAGATAGAAAATAACTTTAAAGAGGGAAGAATGGTAGTTGAGATACTTACAAGCTTACAGAGACAAAAATATGAAAAGTGAAAGTAATAAACACATAATCTCAAAAGTCCATACAGAAACGTGCAGAATTTAAGCAATTAGGAAAGAGATACTAGCAATTTTAACGTAAGGCGGTAAAACTGACCTCACTGAAATCATTGGGGTTTGATGGGAAGAAATTCACAACAGTAATATGGCTCTTCAATTATTACCCAAAATAATTTTAGTTAAAATAAAGTTAGTATAGTAGAGTATGAAGAAATTGTACTTGTGAGACTTGGAGGTAGGTGGAGAGAGGGAGGCATACCTAGTAGAGAGCATTTTACTGATGAATATCAACAGAAACTGAAGTAATTTTACTTTTGGTATACACTACACCCCATGTGGTGATAAAGGCAAAAGGAAGAGGCAGGGGGACAGAACAATAATTTTTCAAGCAGCTAATGTGTATTAAGCAGATCATAAACCTAGTGCACAGACAGGCAATAGTGACATAATGAATTAAAATGAATGGAAATTTACTAGAGCGCTCTCTCTCTCTCTCTCTCTCTCTCTCTCTCTCTCTCTCTCTCTAAAGCAACACAGATACTAATTTCTTCTTTTTTTTGATACTAATTTCTTATCTGGCTTAAATGATACCTGAACAATCCAAAATGTCTTATCCTTCCACTGAATAAAGAAAGAAAAACTAAGTACAACAAAAATGTGCTTGAAAGAAGATTCAAAAAACACAAAATCCTGATGCTTGGAACAGATAGGCAAATGGTAACTAAAAATAAACATTACAGCTGTTCATCTTTTATTTTCTTTGTTTTATTTGCTAGGGAGATTGATCTTTATCTAGGAAAGGGAGACAAAACAAATATGGCTAATATATGGTAGATAACAAAAATAAATAAAGGTATGGGTCAAGTATCTGAGCTAAATGCACTCCTTTACCTAGAGAACTAAAGGAACTGGCGGCTTGTGATGACTGAAACATTCAGCCATTTATTTTTGAAAGATGATGGGAAATAGCTTTGGTACAAGAGGATGGGAGAACAGAAACTTCTCACATTTAAGATAAACACAGGAATTTTGTTCTGCAAATTATGGGCTAATAAGTTTGACTTTGATTCTGGGAATATTTGTGAATGTGATATTAAAGGCCAAAATGAAGTGGTGATCACAAAGGCCAGTCTGCTTAGGAAAATTCATACCTCACTAACTTTGTTTCACTTTTTTGGACAGTAATTACCTGGTCGATAAGAAAAATGTTCTCTCTATTAAATATTCTCAGATATAAAAAAGATATTTGAAAAATCCCCTCATGCAATTCCTGTGTACAAAGTGGAGTGACGTGAGCTAGATAGGAAAAAAGGTGGATTCATAAATTTTGAAGAGAACACCGTGCTGATTTGACCTCCTAAATGACATCAATTTTTGAAGATTTAGTGGATCTGATTTTCTTCATCTGGGTATTGCTTGACCCCTCCATGATTTTATTGATAGCCTTTTAGAGATGCTGTAGCCCAAGAATTCATCTCACTGTAGCAATCATGATGATGAGCCTTCCCAACACAATCAGGCTGGTCTTTGGATGGGTAGAATTTAGGCCCAAGGTAAAACTCTTGGAGGGTTTGACAAAAATGAAAACATGATTTCACATCTACATACCAAATTCAATTTATATAGTGTTTTAAGATTTCCAATATTGATTTTTTCTCTCTTTAAAATAATCTTGTAAAATACATTTCATGCCCATTTTATAGATAAATAGTTTGAGTCATTTCCTGTTATCCAGGGATCACACAATCAATAATAACCAGGATCATATTCTAATTCTATTCTTTGATTCTCAGATACATAATAATCCATTGTAGGAGATAAGGGAGAGGAAAAAGAGAAGGGAGAGGATAAGAGAGAGAGAAGAGAGAGGTTTGAGGAGAGACAAGAAACGGGCGAGAAGGGAGAAAGGGGAGAGTAGAAAAAATGATAGAGACTGAAATGAAAGACTTTTTTAAGAGTCTTGTCTATATTTTTAGCATTGCTCACATCATGATGGCTGCTGCTAGAGATATAGAAAGCAACTCAAGCATGCCTTTTCATCCTGCGTTTCTTGTTTATATCTTTCCTCAAGTCCTCCATACAATATCTACCCAAAAATGATAATAATCCTTTTGTGATTAATTTGATGGATTGTAGTTACTATATAATACTCGAACTGCCCATATAATAGCAACATGGAATATCAGAGTTGAAAAGGCTCATAGAAGCTATCTAGTCTAACCCATCCCTGACTCCAAATTCTCTCTATGGCATCCCCAACAGGGGATGTCATCTATTGTGCTTTTAAGTGTTCTAGTTAAAGTAACACAAAAACTCTTAAATTAACCTGGTGAATTTCTTGAAAGCTCTATTCAAAAGTCATACCTTGCATCATACCACACTGTTTCCTTGTAACTTCTCCCTCATTTCTTTCTAGTGGTCAACTGCAGGTTGAGCAGAACAAGAAAAAAATGTTTGTTCACACAGCAACTCTTCAATTGTGTGAAGAAATGGACAAAATCCTTTCCTTCTGCAGGCTAAACATCTTCAGTTGTTTCTGTGGATACTCATATCATCGCTGATGTTTTTGAGTCCTTTATCATTCAGATTGCTCTCCTTAGAACGTATTCCACTTTGTGGATTTTTTTATATTGCTCATATTTAATTTCCAAATGGATGGCATAAAAATAAGTTATTTGAGGTCACAGAAAGGAGAGTTTACTATAGACTGGAATGATCTTAAAAGATTTAAGAGAATAATTGAGATTTTAATGGATCACAGAATCACAAATTGTCTGAATCAGGAGCTTATGAATGATAATCCATTCTCCAACTTCCCCAATGAGTGGTTATACAAGTTTTGAGTGAAGACTGACAATGAAGTGACAAAGGTGTCAGGAGAATGGGCATTTGAATTAAGCCTTGAAGGATGGGTATGTTATGTCTAGGTAGAGAGGTAGTAAGAAAGAGCTTCACTCACCACACCTGGCCACATTTGCCATATATTTTATCCTCCTATATCAAAATGCTAGCCTTCTGAGACCAGGAACTTATATCACAAGATATTAATATAGTGGTTGACACATAGGATTTAACAAATACTTAGTCATTCGCCCACTCTTTTGGGTGGAGAAAAGACAGATATAGTAGATCTATCAGAAATTAAAATTCAAAACTCATTAGAAGAAGTCTGATTCCTCACTCAACAGCCCAAACCTACCACAGTCATTTAAACTTTCTTCTGATCGTTTTGATAAACAAAGCTCTTTTCAATGAGAAGTCACTGTTTGAGACTTGGGTAGACTGTCAATGTCTTTGTGCAATTCACTAGGCAGAGTAATGTGTTAGTGATTGCAAGCTGGAACTTGGCACAATCATTGAACAGGAGAAAACCACGGCTGTTAATATTTCTACTCCCATATGTTCTATTCACTTTTCTCCAGGTTTCAGCCTTACTGCCAATACGCACTCTGAAATCTGCAGTCATAGACTTTAGAGGCAAGGGAATCATAGTATATATTTTATGTTATGACTAGATAGTTAATCTTCTATACATGCATATATTGAGGCCTATAGGTGTAAATGTTGACGTACGATCAGGAAGCTATAAATCCTTATATAAGTTCACATTTTATCTACATTTACAAAATTGAAGTGGCAAATTATGGCAACAACTTTTATTAGTTTCTCAAAAGTGTGAGATAAAAGATATTTTTACAAGGATGTGTGTGACATAGGAATGTATTCATATATCTCTGAAATGTACCCTCATTTATTTTACAACTGTATAAAAAGTAAGGCTTGGCTGACAGCTTTGCCAACACACTAATTAACTCTCAGTTGTGGAATTTTCAGTCCTTCTCAACATGTAATCTCGGGACATTACAGCCAGAAAGTCAGGCAGAATGACAAGCAAAGATCACCTTAAAATGCTGAATCAGATAGAAAACATGCAACAGTGTGGTTTTTTTTTTTGTTCCATGTTATTCAGGATGGTCAAGCAGAGCCAATCATCATGTCTTTCCCTCAAATATTTCCCAGGATTGTGAATTGTATCTTATTATTCCTTCTCAATCCAGGTTTCCCTGTCTGTGAAACAGCGTAAAAGGTTCTGCATTTACTTGCTTCAGAGGGACATGGAAAAGTTAGATGAGGATATCTTGTTAGAGATTAGGTAAGAGATGAAATGCAATGCCAGCCTGACATTGTTTTGTTCTGTTTTGTTTTAAAAGCCCTAAACCTGTCTAGGATCCATTAGTTTTTAACAGGCATAAAACATCGTAAGACCCACCCAGTCCCTTCATTTTCACCAATAACAACAAAAAGGATCAAGCAGTATTATTTGTGGTCACATGACTAGTTGGTAGCAGAGCTAAGGCTAGGACTTAGGTCTTTGACCTCTTGATACAATGGGGTTCTTAATCTGCCACACAGGCCATAGGATGGTGCTTCAGATGAAGAAATATTTTCTGACCTTCTTCCATCACACTCTCTACCAACATACATTGTTAAGTCCCTAAACTACCCTTATTTTTAGCTGCATGCATCTACTGATATGGACAAAATCTGAGCATAGTAAATACCAAAGCATCTATTGATTATAGAAGGTCTTATAATATTTTCCTTTTATATATTATACATGAAGAAATTCAGAGAGGTTAAATAATTTGTCCAAGGTAACAGAGCTCTAAATCTATGAGCCTATCAATCAAATAACAAGTATTTCTTGAACACATACTATGTTCAAATCACCCATTCTACATTCTGGGAATGTAAATGAAAATAACGAAAATAAGGTCAATTCCCACTCAACTCAATTATCAGAGGCAAGATTCAAATCCATTATTCTCTTGTCTCAAAGAGAACCTAGTAGGCTAGTTCTTGGTGCTCTTTCTTTCTCATGATATTTCAAGAAGTAACACTGAGTAATAATTGAACAATCTTACTCAATTGTCCTAAAAATTTTTTGGTATACTTATAGACAAAGCGTGGGGAGTCAGGAAACTCCTTGCACCTACTAGAACAGCAGGAGGCATTAGAATATGTAGAAGGCACGTTTCCCAAGGTGCTGGGGCACAGAGGATAATAATTTATGAAAATCTGCCAGAACCTTAGTGAAATTTGGGAAAGAGACTAACGTGGTGAGGCTGAAAGAGCAGGGGTATCTCTGATGTCCCGGAAGAGTGGCGTCAGGTTCCAAGAGAAACCAAAACCTGTGAGCCATATATTGACACAGAAAACTACAAATTAACATCATTTATGTTGTGTTGTGTTTTCCCAACTATTCCCAACATTTCCCAACTGTTTTGCTAGTAGCTTGTGGCTTGCATTGTGGGCAATGTGTTTGAAAGTTTCGTAACCTAAGATAGCGCTTATTCATGAGGCACAATGGAAATGGCCACCTATGTTATCTTCTGCCTGAACACTGAAATTCACCATTCTCTAGATTGTACTGACCAGAAAGAATATTGAGTCAACTTGCTTGTTGCATAAGATAATTGAAGGTCATAAAATACATTAGGCTGGGGGCCCTCTATATGAATACTGAGTTTTAAAAACACATTTTATTGACATTTTCTCTGAAAGTATGAATACTCTGCACTATCAATTCAAGGACTCCATGCTGTGGAGAGACTTTATTTTGTGGTAGATTTAGCCTAAGAAACTGTCAGAACTATTCATTACAAAAACATGGCCATGTAGCTCACTCTCCAAAACCAGCAGAACATTAACATGTTATTATTAAGACTCGACCTCAATTTCAAAAAGAAAATGTTTTTGAAAGTCCATCTGAATGAGTGGGGAAATTCCCTGCAGTTAGATTAGCAAACCTGAGTCCAGGGGGCCAAAATAAGTAAATTGGATGCGTAACAAATTCAGTAGAGGCACATCCTCCCTACCCACTCTACACACACACACACACACACACACACACACACACACACACACACACACACACACACACACATATACAAATACATGCTGCAATATATATATTTAAAGTAATAGCGTAAATTTAGAGATGGAAGGAATTAGGAATTTCAAAGATCTCAAAGTTACTTTATATTTGAAGAAGCTAAGGCCCAGAGAGGTCAAGATCAAATAGTTTGAAGAGATCATGACATTTCACAATGCCATCTAATAATTCTTCTCTCTTTCAAAATATACCAAAGAGATTCAAAAGGTAGAATATAATTGCAGCATTCAAAATAAACCCATTATCTGAATCACAGGATGTCCAAGTTGAAAGGGCTTTCAATGTACATTTAGTCCAAACTGTCTGAAAAAAAAAATTCCTTTACAACATGAACCCCAAATCATTATTGAACTTTTTTTTCTGGAAAGTCCCAATAATGGCAAACCATTACTTTACAAGACAAACTATTCCCCTTTAGGATAGCTCTGATTATTGGGGAAGGGATCTTTTTTAAAGCCTGAATTTCTATTTTTGAAACTTTAACATATGGATTCCTTTTTTGACCTTTGGGGCAAAAAAAGAAAATTAGAATATTTCTTAAACGATAGAGCCCATCAAATAGTTGTACATATTAATCCCTCTCAAACCCTTAGCCTGTCTATTTTTTTTCTTTACTAAGCTAACATTTAAAAGGCCTGATACCAAAAATATATAAATTTCCAGTTGACTGTATTTCACATGTCCTTTACAATTTACTGTTGTTTTTGTTCAGTCATTTCAGTCACGTCTGACTCTTCGTGATGCCATTTGGAGTTTTCTTGGCAAAGGTCCTAGAGTTGTTTGCTGCTTTCTTTTCTAGGTCATTTTATAATGTATGATGACACTGAGGCAAAGAGGATTAAGAGACTTGCCCAAGGTCACACAGGTAGTAAGTGTATGAGACCAGATTGGAACTCAAAAAGATGAGTTTCACTCCAGACATGGAGTGAGCACTCTAGCCACTACACTATCTACCTGCTCTCGCAATTTGCTGTTGTGAGGTAAAGACAAAGGGCTTCCTCGTGACCAAAATGAAAAGGCCAAAGTATGTGACTGAAGCATAAAAATTCATCTTGGTTAATGCAGTGCCATATTATAATAGGCTTTGGATGTCAAATAAGGAAGTATCAATAGAGAACACGTTCAAGATGCTTGGGGCTTTGCCTCTCTTTGCTACAAAAATAAAATAAAAAAACCCTCAGAAACTTAACCTCACATATTTGTCACCAATAAAACCAAGAACCATGTTTCCTGCCATCCAAAGAGAAACAATCAGTCTCAATATAATGATTCTGTGTCAGTGTTGAGATTTTCAAAAATAAGGCATTACAATTTTTTAAAGTGAAATACTGCTGCAAAGCATTCTAAGAATCAGTCAGTAAATACGAGATGATGTTGTCTGGTGTTTGTGGTAAGTGCAACATAATTTCCAAAACATTATGCTTTCCAGAGACGCACAGCTGAGGGTGAAATTTCATTAAGTGGTACCATACTATTGTTCCAAATCAGTTACATAGGATTCATTGGAAAGACACAGAGGAAATGTTGGAACGGTGAATTAGTCAACTTCCTACCCATAATATCAATATTACCCTTTAATTTTATTTATTACCTCGGTAATGCATATTTACCGGGCATGGACAACATTGCAGTCTTTCTGAATCATATAAAAACCATGGCTGTTAGGAAGTGTATGTGCTAAGGTTACAAAATGAATAAATATATAGTTTACTTCCTTTTTTTGTCCCTGATAGTACAGCTGTAATGACTGATTTTCTTAGGCTGGAGTGGACAGCTTCCAGTTCTATCTATAGATAAAAGGGATGATACATTTAACTGTTAACTATAAGGTTTTCATTCATTTCAATAAACATTTAAAGGATACCTACTAGATGTATGTCACTGAGGTAGAAACTGAGCTTACAAAGAAAAAACATAGCCAGCCCTGATCTTATGCAGCTTATGTTCTATTGGCAAGATTGATCATGGGTACTAATAAGCATGATACAAAGTAGGCAGCTAAGAGTGGCATGGGCGCAACTATCTCTAAAGTAATATGATTTTTCCTGAGTTTAAAAACCTTAGTGGATCTAGGGAAAAAAAACCACTTATACAAAGCCTTCTCTGTGTGAGACACTACGCTAGACACTTTACAATATTATCTTGTTTGATTTCCACGACTCTGAGAGGGAGGTGCTATTGTTATCCTTACTTTATAGTTGAAGAAACTGGGGAAAACAGACATTAAGTGGCTTGCCCAAGATATCACAGCTAGTTAGTATCTGAAGCTGGATTTGAACTCAGGTCTTCCTAACTTAGGAATATCTTAGGGAAGATTTAGAAAATCCTTGATCTTAGGGAATTTGGAGCTGCATATAAAACTAGAAATGTGCTATTTCCCCAGTCTATAAAATGGAAACTACTTGACAGCTGGATCTGTTTTGTTTTTGTCTGTATTCCTATGGCCTAGTGTAATGTTTGACACAGAGGAGATACTTAAGAAATGCTGGTTAAATTAATTTATTAATTATCTTCCCATTTCTCTACTCCAATATTTTGTAACTGACAGAAATTCTTGACTCTGCCTTTGACTACTAGCTCACTTTGGAGTTCTGTCTTACTTCTACCCATCTGGATTTGGAGTAATTAATTACCTTATACAGGAGGAATATTGGCCAGAGAGAAAGACCTCAAGTACTTCCCCCCCACTTTGTTCATTTTATATCTTCTCAGTAATTACAGCTCAGGTTAGAGACACTGAATGCTCATGTGAAAATAGCTGGCAGTCACTACTAGATATTGAGAATAAATTCTGCATTGGGGGGAACCAAGTGGGACATCAGATTATAGTTCCTTTCTAATCACCCATATGGATACTTGTTTCCTTTTCTTTCTATACATATTTTAACATGTCTTGGGCAAAACTAACTGAATTGACTGGGAGAATGGAAGGATTTCCATTGGGTGAGCAATATTGTCCATTTTAACCAGTAGCTTCTTAATGACTTGAAATTACTTCTTTTACTTTTTATTTAAAAAAAAGGAATAGACACAGTTACAAAAAAAGTGGAACTGCTTTCTTCAGGAATGTCCCAGAATCCTATTATTTTAGCCGTGTCATAGCAGTTTTGTTCCTTAACCTGTATGCTATGTTGCCAAGCTACAGGACTAGACAAGTGGGAAAATGATTTCTATGACTTTTGTGCATTTAAATACTCAATCATGACATTGTGTTAATGTTATTTTCAAATAGAATGTCCTTGCTTTTAAAATGAAAAATGAGGAGGAAGGGGAGGGAAACACAATTGTTCAAACCTTCGAATCAATACATATTCATTAGAATGGATGATGTGGAACCCAACTGCACTCCATGCATTTATTTAAATATTCTCATATGATTTCCACAAGTAATCATTAAAGTAAATGCAAGAACAAGCCAAGTTATACATAGACTCATCTGCATTTCTGCCCATCTCACATTCCTAAGTTACTCCTTACTTGAGGCAATTGTTAAGTCATACATTTTAAGTTATAGCTTTTGAAAATTCAAGACCCTGTGATATGGAAATGTTATAAAACTTCTTTGGGCCTGATTTTATTTAATATCTATGTACAACAAATTTTCTTACAAAGTGACTCATGAATACATAAGTACCTCAGAAAAACTCAGTGTGTACTAATATTGACATGAAAAAGCAATGATGTTCGGAATATGAATGGAGACGGTTGGTAGTAAGAATGGGATCTTTAGCTGAAAATTGGAAATTTGGGTTTTTATTCCTTAGGGAACTGTGGTAGGGTTACCTTAGTTTGCCCTCTCCTCCCACAACAGTGCTATGAAACATCTCTTCAAACTTAGTTTTTCCAGATGACCAAAGCCCTTTCACTTACTCTTCCTAGACATTTAAAGTGTGAAAAAAAAGGTTCAGCTTATAAGGAATTTGCACTCTGAAGCAAAGACTTCCTTGGTGGACTCCTGGTTCATCCACATACCCTTCTTTCTGTTAGAAATTTTCCCTATGGAGACAAATGGAAGAGAGTCTGCCTGAATCATTCTTTGAATAGAAACCCTTTAGTGCTATTGTTAAGTATAAGTTATTGTCCTTAAACTACATTCTCCTTCCTCTTTGCCTCATTAGCCAGTTCAGCATGGTATGGCCATGATTAAACCATTATGGCCAGACTTATTTGGACTGATAAAAAGCAAAGTAGACATAATAAGGAAAATGGTAAAGATTCACTACAATAATGGAAATTGAAATAACAAAAACTAATTTGAAAACTATGTAGTGAAAAAGACCAAGATTTGGCCCGAAGAGGAGTTAAGATAATGTACCTTACTCTCTTCTTCGATGAGGCTGGAACAAAGACAACAGAATATTGAATATATTGTCATATATTTTCATACTCAATTGATATGTTGGTTAGTCTCTCTCTCTCTCTCTCTCTCTCTCTCTCTCTCTCTCTCTCTCTCTTTCTCATCTGTTATTGATAAGGAAAGAAGAAGATACAGTTATAAATAGAGATAACATTTTTTTGGTGAGTCAAACAGGGTTAAGTGATTTGCCCAGGGTCACATAGCTAGTAAGTGTCTGAGACTGGATATGAACTCAGGTCCTCCTGACTCCAGGGCTGGTGCTTTATACACTTCGCAACCTAACTGCTCCAAGATAACTAAATCAAATGGAAGATTCAACATACAAGAACCAAAAGAAACATAAGGTGCATACCAAAGACTGACTATGAGGGATTCATAAGAACAGACTGCTTACCTTTTATATAACATAAAATGTAAAATGTATGTCTAACATCCCTATTAATAATTGTTGAGCTCGTAAGAAAGAGGGGGATAAACCTGACTGTGATACGAATTCAAAAAGTAAAACCATTTAGAAACAACTAAAAACAGTAACTATTTTATACAAAAGAGACACAACAAGAAGAAAGGATACAGAGAATTTAGATGGGGCAGGAGGGCTGGTAGTTCTGGAAATCTACTTTCATTGGGAATGGGTTTAAGAGGGAATAACACATATATATTTAGAAGAGTATAAAAGTCTTCTAAATTTAGAAGAAATAAAATGGTAGGGATATAGTGATGGGGGAGAGGACAAGGGAGGGATTAGGACAAGGGAGGGATTTGTAGAAGGGAGAATGAAGGAATAGGTAAAGGGAGTTTAGATTAATGGGAATGGGAGGATAGGGGAGGGATCCTTAGAGAGGGGAAGGCAAATAATAGGAGGGCAGGGTGGTTGGCAGAGGAGGGGGGTAGGCAAGTAATAGGAAAGCAATATAGTGGGTAGAAGTAAAGTAGAAGGAGGCAGGAAGGATAGGGAACAAAAGATACATATAAACCTAAAACACAAAGATCAGGAGTAGATTATGTTTGGGAAAGTATATGTCTATATATGCATATATATATATATATGTATATGGATATATCTATATATGCATATATATATATATCTCAAGAAATATCTAAATTATATTGGAGCTTTCTGGAGGGTTGGGGGGGAGGGGAAAAAAGAACAAAGTTAAAAAGTGCACAGCAGAAAACAAAAGAAAACACAAGGAAGCAAAGAAAAGGTGGACAATTCTCACCACAAGTTGTATTATTTATCATACATGCTTTCTTGAAATGAAAATTTATTGTTTCATATTCTGAATCTGCTCCTATGTTCTGCTATGCTCATGACATTTTTTTTATTTCTTATTTTATATTTGTTTCAATATTTAAGTTTTTGATATGTTTCTGTTTCTTTTTTCTGTATGTATTTGTGTTCTGGTAAAATAAAATAAAAAACTGTTTTAAAAAAAGATAAACTAAATTAAAAAACAATACATCAATATCCTTTTTAATTAAATAAATTTATGCAATGTTAACTATTCAATTTCTCTATAATGTTTTATTGGTGGAGCATACAACTTTGATATCTCTTTATCATATTAGTTTCTCAATTCTGGCCATCCAAACTCACCATTGTAGACACAAACTTTGAGACACAGTACTCCTCTTGAATCCTTATGCCACATCCAAGAGGTATTTGTTGTTGCAGAAGGGATTAAAGGATCCCTGGGGTAAATGAAGAATTCACCATAGAATTTGTGGTAGAGGAGATGAAACATGGGCCAAGTCAATAAGTCAAGCAAATAAGCATTTATTAAGTCACTACCATGTGTCAGACACTATATTAAGTACAGAAGATACAAGGAAAGACAAAACCGATCCCTCCTGTCAAGAAGTTTATAGGCTAATGGGAGAGAAAACAAGATAAATGCAGGATATATAGGGGATAAACTCAGAGAGAAAGCACTAGCATGGGAAAAGAGAGGGTGAGATTTTACCTGAGACTTGAAGGAAGCCGTGGAGGGAAGTAAGATCTAAGAGAACTGGAAAAGTAGAAGGGTGATGCATTATGGAGGGCTGGATCCTGGAAGTTATAAAATTAAACATAAAAACTAAAATTTAATGAATATGGGTGTCACATGGTCAGAACTTAATTTTAGGAAGATTAATTTGACAGCTGTGCAAATAATTGCCTAGAACCATGGGCCATGAAATAGTGGGGATAACCTGCAGGCTATTAGGTGATGAGACCCTACACCAGGGTTGGGGCATTGTCATGATAGAGGAGGGAGTATTGATGGGAGATGTTTGGAAAGTAGAATCTGTAGGACTCAGTTCCTAATTGGATTTGGGGGAGTCAGAGGAGAAAATGAGGTGAGGATAATACCTAGATTTTAAGCCTCAATGACTGGGACGATGGTGGTACCTTTGACAGCATAAGGAAATTAAGAAGACAGGGTTGGAAGATATGATAATGAGTTCAGGTTTTGACTTATTGAATTAGAGGTTTCTGTTAGACAGCCTGTCTGAGGTGCCTTCTAGAAAGTTAGAGATGTGAAACAGGAAGTCGGAAGGGAAGTTAGGACTTGACAAAAAGATCTGTGGATGCATTCTTGTGAATCCATGGAAGTTGGTGAGCCCACCATGCAACACCGTGCAGAGGAAGAGGCTGAGAACTAAGGTATAACCACAGTTATTGGGCATGACCCAGATGAAGATCCAGCAAAGAAGACTGTGCCATCTGACAATTTGTAAAACATGTCTTCACTGAAGTCATTGAAAAAAATTGTTCAATAGCTGTTATGGTAATTAGGGTAGGAGTTTTTTTTTTTTTTTTTTACTGTTGCTTTTGCAATGCTGAGGTAATCGAGTACCTTTGATGAGTTTTGCCTTTTAAATGTAATGGCAAGCAAAGTGGACTTTTCGTTGTCTTGTTTTGGAGTACTTCTCAGCACTGAGGAATCTTTGATTGTATCAGGAGACTTTGATGACCTGCTTACATCAAAGGAAGCCCTAGTTTACATGGGTTTCAGTAGCATGGTTGTGATGCCCTTTGACCCTGAAGAAGAGTCTGTAAACTCAGAGGTTAGTGTTTTGCCTTTGGGGGCACACTCATTGAAAGAGTGTTGCTGATGAGACTCTGGGTAGCCATCGAAGCAGCCCCTGACCCTGGCTTTGAAAACCCAGATGTTAGTGCTTCTCGCTCTGGTAACTATGTATGTATCATGATTTGGTAAGATAGATAAAAGCCTGTCTGTTGATCTGTTTGTAATTTCTGTTTGTATTTGCTCTGAAGTTCAGGGTTCTGGCTTTTTCCCCTGAACTAAGTGAATGGTATATGTATGTTTAAATAAGTAAGATCGTTAACCCTTTAAAGTTGCTTTGCTTAGAAAAGCAGCTCAAAGAACCTGTGCTAGCCGCCTTCCTGTGTGTTTTCACCCCCACAACAGCTGCTAACAACACTGTTGTTACAATAGCACAGGGCCAAAGAAAACATAGTGACCAGTTCTGGAATTTTCAGAAGGAGAGATGAACATATAGGACATCCATGTTTTAGCCCACTTTTCTTTAGGTCTTTTTCCACTTTTCAAAGTTCAGTTCAACATTTCATATCTTAGTACAATGACAAATATCTCAATCACAGTTTTCTAATGCACTGCTTATGTAAAATCAATGATTGAGGCCTTGAGCAACTCTACAATAACCCATCAGTAAGCTCAAGCAATGATTGTAAAAAGCAATTATTACGAAAATAATTTCAGTTCAATGAAGAGTGAGACATAATCCTGCTACAAAAATTCTCCTCACTCTCACTTTATTTGTGCTGTTTTAAGGTTAAAGTTAATAATATCTTTGAAATGGAAAACTGAAATTCGTTTTTTGAGTCATGATCAACAAAAATAAAACATTGTGGGTTTCAGAAGAGGAAAAAATAAACAACATGCAATTACATTTTTCTGAAATGAAACTCAAATGAAATCTGAAAGCATGTCTCAATTTCTGTAACAAATAAAACCCTTAGGGATATGTCTTTATAAAAGTTTCATATTCATCATGCAAAAGCCAAGGCAGCATACCCTAGTGGCAAGAACCATCATCTGGGACTGAGGAAACTAAGCTTCTATGCTCATCTCTTGCTGCTAAAGGGCTGGATAGTGTTAAGGAAATCATTTCACCTCTGGTGGTTTCAGCTTCCTCATCTGCAAAATGAATGGGTTGGACCAGCTCATCTCTAAGGTTCCTAGCTGCCCTAATAATTTATGATTCTAAATGGGAAGTTATAACATCAAGGGTAAAATGAGTTTATCAAAATTATGTTTAAGATTGTATTCCTTAGTATTGGTTCTGAACTATAGGAACTAAAAGAAAAGATATGAGAGTACATAGCAATTGAACGTGTGCTTATATTATAGCTAATCTGTGTGGATCATTTAGAGTTTGCTAATAATATACTAGAAACTGTGTGCATATTAAAGGGAAAATCCTTCTATAGACATCTCATGGGACAGGATCAAAGTGAGAAAGGGTTTTGGCATCCAAATAAGAGAAGTGTATATGTATTGAAATGCACCAGAGACAGCTTTATTGTGTAAAAAAATTTAGTTTTGTTGAATTGGTCTCATTTTAAGGTCCCCATGTATTTTTCTTTAATGGATCAGCCCTTTTCTTCTTTTCATTTAATTAAAAATAAATATTTAAACTCTATTAGAGATATGGAGAGCATTCAGGATTAAAAGAACAGCCAGCAGGAACTAGCTGCACACCAACCTCTTAAACTTTGGCTGATCATCTCTGCTAACTGTCCCTTTGAAACTGACAGTGGCCTGGGCAGAAACTGGTAATCAAAAAGAAATCAGCCTTTTTGTTCACATTTCTTTTCTTCTATTCAGAACCAAGTTCTGAATAGCAAAAAACCTGTTTGTTTTTGAAATGACTTTCCCTTTGAAGCCTGGGATACTGCATGAGCCACATCAATTTCAGAGTCAGTTACCAGCACTGGAGCAGCTCTGGTTTAATGGGCTGTTATGCAGCTATCTACAGCAGGGTTTATCTTGTCCATTTTATAAATAGCTGATAGACAGAGACAGGGTGGGGGGAAGAGATTGAAAATAGTAAGATACATTCACAGCGCTGATGTCATGTGTCTGTTTTTCTTAACACTTCTAAAAAATATGTTTTCTTCCCATAACTTTGCCCATCCATTCGTATATTGCTTTAACACATGTATCCATTCCCTGTCAAAGTTTTAATAATAATCAATCAACTCAGAAGAATTTATTAAACTGCTACTATGTGACCAGCCAGGCAATATACTAGGATCTAGAGAGATAGACAGAATGGAACAATTTCTGTCTTTTGAGAGCTTATATTGTATCTGGAGAGATAACATGTATACATGTAAGTATATATGAGATAGCTAAAAGTGACAGGTACATATGTTAACTTCTTTGTTGTGTTTTATAAAAATAGCATTAAATCTTCTGCCAGTCAGTCAGTTTTGCTGACTTTTTATCTTTTATTCTTTGTTAATTTGAATAGCTCTCTGGGAAGGAAGGGGGATAATTAAGAAAATAAAATATAAGAACAAAAGAGAGAAGAAGAAGAAGAAGAAGAAGAAGAAGAAGAAGAAGAAGAAGAAGAAGAAGAAGAAGAAGAAGAAAGAGGAGGAGGAGGAGAAGGAGGAGGAGGAGGAGGAAGAGGAGGAGGAGGAAGAGGAGGAGGAGGAGAAGGAGGAGGAGGAGAAGGAGAAAAAGAAGGAGAAGGAGAAGAAGAAGAAGAAGAAGAAGAAGAAGAAGAAGAAGAAGAAAAAGAAAGAAAGAAAGAAAGAAAGAAAGAAAGAAAGAAAGAAAGAAAGAAAGAAAGAAAGAAAGAAAGAAAGAAAGAAAGAAAGAAAGAAAGGAAGGAAGGAAGAAGAAGAAACATTTGATGTATTCATTTTAGGTAGGGACTGAATGTGGGATATCCCCCAGTTAAGGACCCTCCACTCCACCTCCATGAACAATGCAATGCAGGGTCAGAGATGTTTGAAATTCGTAGCCTCAGAGATTTGCCTAGAAACCTGAGAGAATAAGTAACATGGTGGGAAAAAATCTAGCATGTGTTACAGACTGGTCTTGAATCATGGTCAGCATGATTTCTAGGCCAACTCACTAACCACTGGTGCCATGCATTATTAACCTAAAACAGTAGCAATTTCTAAGAATGCATGCACTGTTTTTTAATATTTTTGATGAAATAGTTCTAGTGGTACAAATTCATTCATACTGTACTCAACTGTATCAGAAGTACAAAGGCAGGTATTAAATTGTTTCTATTGTTTAAATGATATATTTTCTGTTCTATTTTTTTCTCATTTATTAAAATAAATCAAAGAAGTGCTAACAAAGGTGTTTTGAGCAATTGAATGATCTCACATTTTCCAATCTTACTCTGACTTCTCATTAATTCTCAGATTAATAAAATGAAGCCATTCTTCTCTTGGTAATTAAAGCATGATGATTTTTTCCACAATAATTATCAATTTAAGCAGGCAGAAATGAAAACAAGGAGGAGATAATTCTTTGCCCAGCAATACAATATACCGGTCAATAAAAAATAGATTATCTTTGCATTGATCAACAGGTATGCTTGTTCCCTTTAGTCAGAATAATGAATCTCCATTTGGTTAGAAAACAACTGTTTGCTTGGCAACTCTCAATATTTCAGATACTCTATAGACTGCCCACAGATTATTAAATGACTCTTTTAAAAATCAATTTACGGATTCTAAGCCTAATGCAGATATTATGGCTGGAGATAACAATTACTTGTATCTTTCAGACATTAATTTAAAGGAAAATGAGCACCAAATAGATGGTGAATGGATACTTTTACCTTCCATCTCCTACCCTACCATGTGCCCCCCCAAAAGGATCTTGAACAAAAATCAAGTCTTGCCTACAACTTAATTAGCCCTCAAAATGTCTTTTAAAAATATATTACACCTAATGTTAGTCTATTTTATTAAAAAAATGACAGTTAATGGTACAAAATTTTGCTAACATAAATAACATAACCACTATTGCACAGCAAAATTGGTTCCCAGAATCAGACATAAAGCCTTAGAAACATGCAAATGTTTTTTGGTTTAGACTAGGATATTTGGTTCAGACTTGAGATTTTATTAGTATGTGAAACTAGGCATGTCTTTTGTGAAAATTGTTGACTTAAGACTCGGTTATGTAAGTTTTAGAAAAGTTCCTGGGGATCCTGAGGGGTTACATGATTTACCAACATCACATAGATAGTAGAAAAGAAAGATTCAAACTCAGAGCGAACTTTGATCCAACTCCAAAGCAGGCCTTGTATCCACTATACCACCTTCCTCTTATTACCTTGGGTGGTGAGGTGGATAGACCATCCAAACTGAAGTCAGGAAGAGTTGAGTTCTAATCTAGCCTCAGATACTTACTAGCTGCGTGACTCTGAGAAAGTCGCTTAGCCTTGTTTGCCTCAGATTTCTCAATTTTAAAATTATAAAATGTAAACTAATAGCACCATACACCACCCCCACCTCAAATTCTTGTGAGTATCCAATGAGATAATAATTGTAAAGCACTTAGCACAGCTAGGACATAGTGAGCACTATATAAATGTTAAATAGTATTATTGTTGTAGTCATCATTAATGTATGGTAATAATAAAGTTACATTTATAAAGTAAAGCCACATTTAACAACAAGAACAACAAAAAACCTTAAGGCCATTTCTACAAAAAAAGGAGGCCACAGGACATCACTACAATGAAAATAAAGGTGGTGAATTTATAATCAGCATTTGCAGTATAATTTGTATAGATTTCAATGAACTATTTTTTTTTTAAAATAGAAGCTTCGTGCAGCTTTGTTGACAGTATATCTTCATCTACACTGTGAGAAAACACAAGGTGGGAGGGATATACAATTTGCAATCATTACTATCACTTATGGAACAAACATTACCTATCCATCATTTCAAGAATACTATTGGATTTTGATTGTTACCGTTTATACCTGTCCTCATTTGTGTGGTGTCATGAATAACAATATCCTCTTTCTTTTCTTCTAGGAAACAGCAATCATGTGCTAATTCCAAAAGAGGAGACACTATTTCTCAAGGAAATTTCTAAATTAAAACTTTTGGGAAGTGGTAGATAGCTACATTTCTAAATGTTTGTTGTCCACTCTGGCATCCAATATCTGTCATTGAGGTTTCAATCTAGAAATACCCACACTTACTTCTAACAGCATTTCTTTCATACTTGTTCTTATATCTTCATTTATAATATGAGCAGCCTACTCACACCCACTATGTCTCCCCATTAACCTTTTGGTGACCTGAAACTTGAATTTTTTTGAAGACCGTACTATCCCATGACTTTTAGCCATAGAGATTTAACAGTGAAATGTTGATGTTAAAAAAGATCTAGAAGTGTGTTTCAAAGAGAGGTTAATCATTAAAATCTCAGCACAATTTTGCAAAGGTATTCTAGCTTGCTCTCTTACCCTTTTAAATTCTGAGGCAGTTAATTGTCTATATATATTCTTAGTGCTAGATAAAGGACACCATAGATCATTTCCATATTTGGGTACCTTTAACAGTATCAAAGAAAAATTGTGAGTGTAAATAGGTAAAAAAAATGACATTGGTAAGTTGTATTCTGGATCTTGAGAAAAGTAATGCTTGGCTCCTTGCATTTTCACCTCTCCAATCAGCACTTCCCTTATAAACCATTTTGTCTATCCACTCTAGTCAATATGGAAATATCATTTATCACAACTACCTTCTTCTTTTTTAAATAAATTAATATGGATTGATTTTAATTAACAATTTTCCTGGTAAAGAAATGGTAAAATTGAACAATATCTCCTGAATGTTGTTGTTATGGGTTTTTTGTTTGGTTGGTTAGTTTTATTTAGTTTTGTCTTGTCTTGTTCTGTTTTATGGGGTATGTGTATCTCCCCTATGTGGAATACTAGTTTGGTTCTGAACCTCTCAATATGATAGTAACTTCAGTGAAAGAAATAAAATGTACTTTATTTATTCATTAGGATTATATCTTTATATTCCTTTTTCAATCATCTCCACCCTTTCAGTTTGGGTCTGCAATGAAAAAATCTTTGGATAGGTAGTCTTCCTCTGGTACTATCACCTTGGTGCAGGGCCTCATTTCCACATGCCTGGACTTTTGCAATAGCCTTCTGGTTGGTCTGCCAGACACAAGTCTCTTCCCAACCCAGTCCATCCTCTAGTCAGGCGTCAAAGTGGTTTGATTTTCCTAAATACAGGTATCACCATATCACTTCTCTATTTAATAACTTACAGTGGACCTATCCCTATGGCCTGGAGGATCAAATATAAAATCTGCTTTTTGGTGTTCAAAGTCCTTCATTATCTGACTTCTCTCTCTCTCTCACTCTTTCTCTCTCTCTCTCTCTCTCTCTCTCTCTCTCTCTCTCTCTCTCACACACACACACACACACACACACACACCCCATTTTCCCAGTCTTTTCATACCTTAAACCCTGTCAAGTTCTCTGGAATTCAGCATTCCTGGCTTCCTTGCAAGTCCCCAAACAAGACACTCCATCTCTAAATTCTGGGCCTTTTCATTGGCTGCCCTTCATATAGGGAATGTTCTCTATATTCATATCTAACTTCTGACTTCCCTGGTTTACTTCAAGCCCCAGCTAATATCCCACTTTGTACAGGAAGCCTTTTCTATTACCTCTTAATTCTAGTGCATTTCCTGTGTTGATTATGCCCAATTTATCCTGAATGTAGCTTGTTACTAGACAGTTGTTTGCATGCTGTCTCCTCCATTAGAATGGGAGCTCCTTTGGGGTCTTTTGTCTTTCTTTGTATGCTTAGCATAATACCTAGCATGTAGTGGGTACTTAACAGATGTTTATTGACTGACTGACTGCATTTGTACAGGAATCCTACAAAAATGTCTACTTAACAGATCTCCACCCTAGTTTTCAAATATGCATCTAAAGGATGATGACTTTATTGAGGAATGAATTTGGCTCATTTTATTTTGCAATGACATAAATGTCTGCATTGTGAGGGAAGGGGAGAGTTTAAAGCCTTTTGTTACACCTGACATAAAAAGTCTGTGCTCTAGTTGACTATCTGATAATTTGAATTTCTAGCTCAGCCACAACCTATGGACTTTCCCTGGAAATCCTATTTGCCTCACAGATTCTCTTCTGTCTTTGCTAATGTATCTGGACTTTACCATATCTTGCTACATATGGAGATAAATATTTTTGGTAGAATGCTTGAAGAATATATCTCAAGACATATTTCTAAAAAAATATCATAACACTCAAACCTTCCACTTGTAGGTCACCTCATCAAGGAGAAAATAACTGGGCAAAAAGACCACTGAAATGAACCAACATGAAGTTTGAGGCTAAATAAGACTGTTATCCTGAATAAAATGTGTCTAATTTTAACCCATCTTGACTCAAAAGAGAGAAAAACAATACAGATGGTAGTGAGAGGAATTATTATAGAGATGAAGAGCAGAGATACATGTGACCAAACCATTTGAAACAAGGAATCTAGTGCTCTCCCTCTGGATGCTGGAGCATGCTTTAGTGGGCTTTACTGAACGCTCAGAGGATTTTTTTTTTGCCAAGTTGCAATAAGAAAACTTTGAAGAGCCATAAAAGGCAAAGAAACTTTCAACTTTATGTTAAGTCAACTTAGAACCATATTCCCAAGTTGAATTTGTGTTCTTTTCTTGGCCCCATAAAGCATTTTAATCATAAACTATGCATGGTCTACTGACTAATGGGCCAATGGTTTTAGATTTCTAAAATAATTTTTTACTCTCTTTCTAAAAATCCTGCTGTGAGGAAGAATCATTTATGAAGGCACAACCATAAATGATAAAACCTGCTTGTGGTAGCCAGTTTCCCAGTTTATCATAAACAATACTACAGATAGTATTTCGCAATGCTTCTGTAAGGGTGTAATTTAAGAAATCTCAAACAAAGACCTTCAAAGACATGAGAATATTCTTAAAATGGAAGACTTGGACTTCTTTACCCCAAAATAGTGTTTTTTTTTAATTCTGATTGTGATAATTCACCAGTTGAATTAAATTCAACAAATATTCATCATGTACCCTCTGTTTATGCACAATACCATGTACTGCAGATATGAAGATGAACACAAAAACTGATCCTGCCCTCAGTAAACTCTGAAACATGTTCTTCTTGAGGACAGCTACTGTTTTTGCTCTTCCTTGTATCTCTAGTACTTAAAGCACTAGTGCCTGGAACAATGGGCTTTTAATAAATGCATTTTGAACAAGCGGCTGAATTTTAGAGTCAGAAAACGTGTACATAGATAAGTAAAAACAAAATATTACTCTATAGAAACCCAGCTCTCTTCAAGTTTCTGCTATGAGGGCATCATGAATATCCACACACATACATACATATATACATTTATGTGTGTGTACGCATATTCATACATATAGACGTAGATGCATGTGCATACACATAAACACACACACCTCTATCAATGCTGATTAGCATCATTTTTGCAATTTATCATCTTCCTGTATTGTCTAAAACTCGGTCAGATTAGTGAACTGTCCAAGGTGGCAAAATCTATGTGCTTCAGACACATAGTAGACACAACTACATGCCTATTGAATTAAGAGAATTAGATTGAATTTTTAGTAATACAAAGTAATGATTTCAAAAGGAAAAAAAAGTCCTACAAATAGGAAGTAGCTGCTAAGGTGTGCTCTAATGAAGTTAAACAATCTATAGGACAGAGGAGACAGGAGAGTGTATTCCAGAAATGGAAGACTGCCTATACAAAGATAGGAAGGTGAGAAATGGAATGATATGCATGGAGAATAGATCAGGTCACTTTGCATGAATGGGTAAAGAACATTCAAGATTACTTTGAAGTCTGAGTTAGTATTGAAAAAACCTTGAAGATTAGAAAAAAGACTCTAAAAAGGCAATGTAACTATTCTAACTATATTCTCTAATACTAAATAGGTAACTCATCGATGTTCTTTGAAAAAAAGGAAAAAAAAAAGAGATCACCAGGCAAATATAAATGGATTTCCTGAAGTATCCTACTAGCTCATAGAATAAGGTAAAAATAATTTATTCTCAATGTCTGATTCCTTGAATTGCCTTTTCATGTGTGCAACCAACTTGATTTATCTAATAATTAACTCCTGTTCTTTTCTAATTTTACCCAAAGTCTTAGGATTGAATTTTCATTCTTATAGGAGGATAACATGCTGTACAGACATCAGGAGGAGTAGAAGGTAAAGCCAGTTCTAACCAGGTATATTCTTGAGCAAATTTCAGTACCTCAGTTTATTCATATGTAAAATGAATTTCATGACGCCATACTACAGCCCTCTTATCGTTGAACCTGAATCATATTTCTATCCATTATTATTTACTATAACTCTACTTCCAAATCTCTCTCTGTCTCTGTCACTGTCTCTCTGTCTCTGTCTCTCTCTCTTTGTATCTCTACGTGCCTCTCTTTCATCTGTCACTGTTGTCTTGTGTCTGTCTCTAGATGTGTCTATTTGTCTCTCATGCATACAAATACATACACACCATAAAACATAAATCTTATGCACTACTTTAACAGCTGCTTGTAGTAAAACAATGGGAAAAGATATCATTAAATATGACCTAAGTGCCAGTCAAAACAATGTCTCTTTGGATCTTTTATTTGCCTTTCTTATTCTTTCTTAAGGAAAGTATGCAGTCAGTAAAAAATTTTCTACTCCACTACTGTTTAGTGAGCTGTGTGGCTGTTCCTGGAACAAAACAAAAAAAGATCAATCAGAATCCCTGACCTCATGGCGCTTGCATTCTAGTAATTCAATTCAATAAATGTTTATTTAGTACTCATATTCTGCAGAGTTGTAAGGCAAATGCAAATAACAAAAAAGACTATCCTATCTTTTTTTCCATAAAATGAAATTCCATTTAATTTGAAACAAGTTATTGCCCTTTATTTGAATGTGATTATTACAATGAAAAAATAGAATGAAATAGTGGATAGAGCTCTGGCCTAAGAGTTAAGAAAACCAGATTTCAAGCTCCCCTCCCGAAACTAACTGCATGGTCCCTTAATTTTTAAACTCTCAATACCCGACAGCTTTCTAAAACTATGTTATAGAAAAGAAGTTGCAAATCCATAGAGGTAATTTCCATACTTGGAGTTCTATGCATGAATGAAATCACAAGTGTGACCCAACCAGAGACAGATAGACATACACATATTTACTCATCACTTTATTGTTACACTTTTGACCCATATTACAGAATCACAGTTCAAGAATGGGAAGAGATGTCCTAAGTCATCTAGTCCTCTCTTTTAAGAGATGCAGAAATGGAAGCCCAGGAGGCAGAATTTGAACTCAGATTATTTGAATGCAGAGCTAATGTTTTGTTTTTGCTTTTGTTTTTCTAAATTATCATCGCGTGGAGGTGGAGCCAAGATGACCATGTGAAAACAGCCTCTTACCAGAGCTCTCTCACAATTTCTGTCAGATAACTCTAAAAAAAGTGAATCTGAGCAGATATAAGAGAGTTAGAAGCCATTAGTAGACAGAGTGGGGTAAATTTCCAAGCCAGGAGAGTCCAAAAGGTTGATGGGATGGATCTGTAGGGTTGGAGAGCACCTGCAGTCTGAAGTTACACTAAAGTGAAGCAGCTGTGGAAACCAGCCAGCAATCCAGGCTGGGAGAAAGTTGGTTGCCTGAAAACCAGCAGAGATCCCCAGGCCTCCCAGCACAGGATGGAAGTCTGTTGAAGTGACTGAAGGGAGCAGTGCAGTTCTTGCCACCTTAAGACATCCACTCCTGAGGCTTGCAGCCCAAAGTTTTGAAACACACCTTCTAGAACTTCCAGAAGACATAATGGCCAGGTAAACAGCTCTCATCCCTCTCTTCCCCCCTCCCTCACTGACCCAGAGAATTCCTCAGGAAAAAAAAGCCTGGAATAGAGGAGACAGAAGTGGGGCTTCAGTAGCCAAACAGTGGGAACTCTTGAGTCCCAGAAGGGCGGCGCCAGCAAGGGTCAACACCAGGGACCCAGACTTTCCTTTGCACAGCCAGGGGAAGTGGCAGACACTGGCACAGACAACAGCTGAGACCACTGGTGCTGGAGACCACCCCCGGGGGAAGAAAAGACTTCTGGTAGCCAGATGACCCCTCCCCTACACCTCAGGAAACCAAGGCCATAATACACAAAGCCAGTAACTAGGCTCACAAATCCCAGAACAAGAAACCTGGGACAGAGATCCCTGAGTTTCCTGGCAAAAAGGCAGGAAAAAGCTAACCAACATGAAGAAGAACATGAAAAAACTGAGGACCATTGATTCTTTTAATGGAGACAGGGAAGATCAAAATACCAATTGAGAAGAGGACAGCATTAACACTATACCCACATCTGATACCTCAAAAGGGAATGTGAACTGGTCTCAAGCCCAAAAAAGCATTACTGGAAGAGGTAAAGGAAGATTTTAAAAACCAAATTGGGGAGATAAAAGAAAAAATGGGAAAGAAAACCACAGATGAGATCAAATATTTAAGAAGTAAAATTGGCAAAATGGCTAAGGAGATTCAGAATCTAAATAGACAAAATGACACCCTGAAAGGTAAAATCATCCAACTGGAAAAGGAGACTCAAAAGCAAAATGAAGACCGCAACCCATTAAAAATTAGAATTGAGCAAGTAGAAGCTAATGACTCTATGAGGCATTATGAAGTAGTCTAACAACTTTTCTCGGGCGGCATCGGCAATGGTGGACAAGCAGGTCCTAGTGATCGATGGGCGCGGCCATCTTTCTGGCCGCTTGGCGGCCATCGTGGCCAAGCAAGTCCTTCTGGGGCGGAAGGTGGTCGTGGTTCACTGTGAAGGAATCAACATCTCGGGAAACTTTTACAGGAACAAGCTGAAATACCTGGCATTCCTCCGAAAGCGAATGAACACAAACCCTTCAAGAGGACCTTATCACTTCAGAGCCCCCAGCCGAATTTTCTGGAGGACTGTGAGAGGGATGCTTCCCCACAAGACCAAGAGAGGTCAGGCTGCTTTGGAACACCTTAAGGTGTTTGATGGCATTCCCCCACCATATGACAAGCGAAAACTCATGGTTGTCCCAGCTGCACTCAAAGTTGTCAGACTGAAGCCAACTAGAAAGTTTGCTTATCTGGGGCGCCTGGCCCATGAGGTTGGCTAGAAGTATCAGGCAGTGACTGCTACATTGGAAGAGAAGAGGAAAGAGAAAGCCAAGATCCATTATAGAAAGAAAAAGAAGCTTATGAAACTACGAAAGCAAGCTGAGAAGAACGTGGAAGGCAAAATCCACAAATACACAAAGGTGCTGAAGAAGCATGGGATGCTGGTGTGAGTCCAATAAAGTATATCCTCTATGGCAAAAAA
>CM053626.1:295589539-295607669 GCA_028646595.1 Phalanger gymnotis
ACAAAATGCAAAGAATGAAAAAATAGAGGAAAACATGAAATATCTGATGGGAAAAACAACTGACCTGGAAAATAGATCCAGGAGAGACAATTTAAGAATTATTGGTCTACTGGAAAGCCATGATGAAAAAAAGAGCCTTGACAGTATCTTTGAAGAAATTATCAAAGATAACTGCCCAGCGGTCCTTGAACCAGAGGGGAAAATAATCATTGAAAGAATCCACCAATCACCTCCTGAAAAAGATCCCAAATTGAAAACTCCAAGAAATATTATAACCAAATTTCAGAATTACAAAGTCAAAGAGAAACTACTGCAACTAGCCAAAAAGAAACAATTCAAATATCATGGCACTATAGTCAGGATCATGCAGGATCTTTCAGCTTCTACATTAAATGGCAGCAGAAAATGGAATATGATACTCCGAAGGGCAAAGCAGGTTGAACTACAACCAAGGATCAACTACCAAGCAAAATTGAGCTTAATTTTTCAGGCAAAGAGATGGACATTCAAGGAAATAAGGGAATTCCAGACCTTCCTGATGAAAAGGCCAGAGCTCAATGGAAAATTTGATCTTCAAATCCAAAACTCAAGGGAGACATAAAAAGGTAAACGGGTGGGGGGGAACCCCAACAAACCTTGTTAATCAATAAGGGCAAATTGTTTACATCCTTATATAGGATTATATGGTTTTATGTATGTTATATAATATATATATATATATATATGCGCCAATCTTGAGAATAGTACAGCTATTATGACAATTGAAAGGAATACACATAGACTGTGGGTGTCAGTATAAAATAACTGCTTTAAGGATAAAAACATAACTAAGAGATGTAAAGAAAGTGTTCTGGTAGAAGAGGTAAGGAGGTAGTAGAAAAGGGTAAATTGCATCAAATGAAGAGCCACAAAAACACATCATAGTAGAGGGAAAGACAGCAGGGAGAAGAGTAGTATATGAGCTTTACTCTCATCACATTTGATTCAAGAAGAGAATAACATACTCTGAAATGTATAGAAATCAAACTTGTCCTATAGGCAGTAGTTGGGGAAAGGAGAAAGGAAAGATGGGGTGGTCAGGAGGGAGGGAAGAAGTAGGAAGGGGAAAAGGGTAAGATAAGGGAGGGAAATCAAGAAGGAGGGAAAATTGAGAAAGGCAGCGGTCAAAAGCAAAACACATTTGAGGAGCAGAAGGGGGGAGGGAGAAATAAAAGCATAAACAGTGGGGGAGGGGCAGGCGGAAAACAGGACAGAGCAAAAGACACAACTTGTAATCATAACTATGAATGTGAATGGGATGAACTCTCCCATAAAACGGAGGTGGGTAGCAGAATGGATTAAAAACCATAATCCTACAACATGCTGTTTACATGAGACACATTTGAAGCAGGGGGATACACACCAGGTAAAAATAAAAGTATGGAGAAGAATATATTGTACTTCAGCCAAAGTAAAAAAAAAAGTAGCAGTAGCAATCCTAATCTCAGACAAAGCAAAAGCAAAGATAGATCTAATTAAAAGAGATAAGGAAGGACATTATATCTTACTAAAAGGCACCATAGACAATGAAGAATATCATTATTTGACACATATGCCCCAAGTGGTATTGCATGCATATTCTTAGAGGAGAAGTTAAGAGAGTTACAGGAAGAAATAGACAGCAAAACTATAATCTTGGGGGACCTCAACCTCCCCCTCACTGAACTTGATAAACCTAACCTCAAAATAAACAGGAAAGAAGTTAAGGAAGTGAACAGAATTTTAGAAAAGGCAGATATGATAGACCTCTAGAGAAAATTGAATGGGTCTAAATAGGAATATACTTTTTTTCTCAGTGGTACATGGCACATACTCAAAAACTGACCATATACTAGGCCATAAAACCCTCACAATCCAGTGCAGAAAGGCTGAAATATTCAATGCATCCTTCTCAGATCATGATGCAATAAAAATTATTTGCATTAAAGTACCAGGGAAAGAAAAACTAAAAATTAATTGTAAACTAAATAATCTAATCCTAAAGAATGGGTGGCCCAAAGAACAAGTCATAGAAACAATTAATAACTTCATTCAAGAGAATGACAATAATGAGACAACGTACCAAAACTTATGGAATGCAGCAAAGCAGTTCTTAGGGGAAGTTTTATATCTCAAAATGCTTACATGAATAAAATAGATAAAAAGGAGATCAATGAAATGAGCATGCAACCGAAAAAAAAAAACTAGAACAAATTGAAAATCCCCAATTAGATATCAAACTAGAAGTGCTGAAAATCAAAGGAGAAATTAATAAGATTGAAATCAAGAAAATTATTGAACTGATAATCCCCAATTAGATATCAAATTAGAAATACTGAAAACCAAAGGAGAAATTAATAATATTGACATCAAGAAAACTATTGAACTGATAAATAAAACTAAGAGCTGGTTTTATGAAAAAAAATAAAATTGATAAACCCTTGGTTAACTTGATTAAAAAAAAAAGAAGAAAACCAAATTACCAGTATCAAAAATGAAAAGAGTAATTTCACTTCCAGTGAAGAGGAAATTAAAACAATAATTAGGAATTATTTTGCCCAATTGTGTACCCATAAATTTGATAACCTCAGGGAAATGAATGAATATTTACAAAAATACAAATTGCCCAGGTTAACAGAAGAGGAAATAAATTACCTAAATAATCCCATCTCAGAAAACGAAAATGAGCAAGCCATCAAGGAACTCCCTAGGAATAAAATCTCCAGGGCCAGATGGTTTTACATGTGAATTCTGTGAAACATTTAAAGAACAATTAATTCCCATACTTTATAACTCCCACTCTTTTTTCCCTCTTTTTTTGGTTTTGTTTCTTCTCTCTCATGATTCATTCCATTGGTCATAAACATTCTTTGCAACTTGAGTGTTGTGTAAATAAATTTAATGCTAAGGTTTATGCGGAATCTATATAGCACAGCATGCTGTCTTTGGGGGAAGGGGAGAAGGGAGGGAAGGGAAGAAAATTTGAAACTCAAGAACATGTAAAACTAAGTGTTGTAAACTAAAAAATAAAAAAAATCTAATTAAAAATAAAAATAAATAAATTATCATCCTGTATCTCAATGCTTATAATATTTTTTTAGTAAATATAGAATACAAATAAAACTATACATAGCACATTTAAGATATGGAAGACATTTTGGTGTTCATGGAATTGAATTCAAGTGATTTATGTATGGCTATGTGGCTGACAAATAATGGAGGCAAAGCAGGATATGCCTCACTGCCTTACCAAAATTTAAGAAAAAGTTCAAATCTTTAAGTTATCACTTCCTTACTCCCATATATGGCAAGTTAGACTAAGTAAGCCTTTAGTTTCAAGTAGCACTGGCTTTGGAGTCAGAGAATTTGAGTTTGACTTAAGCTTCAACCTTTTATTTGCCTTTAGAAAAGCAGAATCAATCCTATAGAAATTGTCACACAGGTAGAACATGGCAAAGGCAGGATTTAAATTGTCAGTGGAAAGAAATTTGTTAAGCATCTAATATGTATTAAACACTGAAGATACAAAAAAGACAAAACATATTCCCTGTACTTTAGTAGCTCGTAATCTAATGATTATATAAAAGGAAGTTGAAAAGTAGACAGAGAAGAAGAGGAAAGGTTGCCTAGTTCAGGGCCCTAATGAAAATCCAGTACACTGCAGCCTCATGGGAAAGAATGATATGGGAGCACAGGGTTCCCTCCTTCAGTGGAGGATCTGGGAACAGCTCTCCACTGTCCACTTTCTACCTTTTCCTTTCAGAGGGAGTGAGGAGTTTTAGGTGCAAGGGATACTGAAGAGTACACTGTACCACAATGAGAACAGAGTAAGCCAAATATCATAACCCAAAGCTTTGGTTGGGGGTTGGGGGCAGCAAAAGTTAGCAGCTCCCTACTGTCCTCTTATCATCATTACTGCTGGCAAGCTGATCAAGAACTTGGTAGGGATTTGATTATGATAATGTGGTCTCCAGTCATCATTGCTAAGCATACAAGTGGTCCTATGCATGAGAAAATAATGACCATTGAAATACTAGTAGCCTAATAATCATATAGACAAGATACCCAGAAAAGTCCCCAAAGAGAATGTTGGGGATGCTTGTGCAAAGCATATGTATGAGCTGGAAGTGGCATATGTATGAAGTGCATTTTATTACAGAACAGATGTCAAATATGTTGAACTGTATGACATTATAGTTCCTTTAATTGGCTTTCTTGTAAAAAAAAACATTTGAAAAGTAATTGACTTTTTTCTTATTTTTCCTTTTTTCTCTTCCTTTATTTTTTCCTTTTTTTGAGGGAGGAGTTGTATCTCAAAAAGGGAGGAGAGGCAAGTCATGCTTACCTGTTTCCAAAGGAGAAAAGCCTGACTTGTAGTAGGAAAAGTCAGAGAGAAAAGACCATTTTTTTCCCTCAGGCAAGGAAAGAAAAGGTGAAAGGCTAGTGGATTGGTTTTGGGGGGAGTTTCTTTGCAAGCCTGACAGCAAAGCCCCTTGACATTTCTTTTCACTTTTAGCTGGCCTTGTTGCTAGAGGAGAAAGGGAAGATGAAAAGGCTCGTAAGAAATGTAAGTGATCTTTATTGACCTCTGACTTTTGTGTAACTATGGCTTGTGACTGCAGTGTGCATTACTTGTCCAAACAGGTAAGGGAATTGAGTGCTGGCCTGAAGGAACCATGTGCACATGTGTGAATGTGTATACAGAACTTGAAGAATTGAAAGCCTAGATTGGGGAGATGGAGGACAGATTGGGAAAACTCAAAGGGGGGGAAATATAACATGAAGTTAATACTTCCTTGTTAATGGGACAAATCCTAGTCTTACCCTATTCTCACTCATTTGCTGGCCTCTCCCACTTATTTTTCCTTCGAGTCCAAGGAAATATAGTCACCAGTTATGGGGACATATGGAATAATGCCTTCATCCTTGATCAGTTTGCCTTCCATGTCCTACAGTACAGAAACAAGTTGGTAGGTTCAGCCTGCAATTTTTTTTCCTATAAATGAGTAGCATGGTATTCTTAGTCTTTGTAAACCACTTGTGAAAGCCTAACGGACCACCCATACAAACATTATATAAATGTAGAACCGGGAATAATTATGTGGCCCATAAAAAGTTACCTGAGATAGGGTGGCCTTCCAGCTGGTGCTGGGACTCTATCTCACTGTGCCCCAGTGAGGTTATAGTCTTGAAACAGATGTTAAATTACAGGATTCCTATCATTGACCTGAACTACAATCTCTTTGCAAAGTCAACCACCTTACATTGCAAAAATTAAACACCACTTAGAAGTATTTTTTCCACTGTCGGAAAGCAATAAAGAGGACATATTTCAATGACAGAATGATTTCCCCAAGAAAGCTGCTTAAAATTCATAGTAATAATAACTGAAAAATTATTTTGCAGATATTTCTTTTAACCTTTCAGGGCATCTATTCAGGTTTGTTCAGAGGGACTAATTTTACAAACACATAAGTAGAAACTATCACATGTTAAAAAAATGAAAGGTAAAAAGAAAAACGTTCTAACATCATCAGTGCTCCCTGCTGTCAAATCTTAATCTGTTTTTTTTCCACCCCTCACATTTCATACAAATGTTTTATATAAAAATGTGAAAAAGACAATATCCCATCCTTCAACCTGAATCCTTCCCATTGAATTCACCTGCCAGTTTCATCCTAGGAGCTTTGAGACCAGACCTCAGTATAACATCAGCTGCAGTCGTCTCTTTGCCAGATATGCCAAAGGGGAAACATCAGGGTGTTTACCAGCTTGGAGAAGCTGGATTACTCTAGTTCAAAAATTTAACTGTGCAGATAACCCCAAACAATCTCTCTATAAAAAGTCCTACCTTGATTTGGTACTGTTTCCAGCTTTACAGATAGCCACCTATCTATGTTTGCCAGTTGTATGCAACTTTCAACTGTCAGTTGTTTTGAGCTAAAAAACATAAAAACTTCCCATGACTAAAATGTCTATTTCCTTCTACTCAAATATTCCATTGCTTGACATACACCCAAGGAAGTCAAAGGTGCAAAAAAGATTCCATATACACTAAAATACTTACAGTATCATTTTTATAGTTATAAAGAATTGAAAAAAGGAAGATTAATGCTAATGTGGGAAGAACTAAACAAGTACTGTAGTACACAAAGGAATAGTGCCATGCTATAAGAAAGAATGGATGTGATTGATGCCAAGAAGTTTGGAAGAACATTTGAACTGAAACAAAGGGAAGAAAATAGAAACAGGAAAACAATATACACTATTGTTACAATTAAGCAAATTCGAAGCACAGTAATTGCAAAGACAAATGAAGACAAGGGAAGACAAATGAAGACAAGGGAAGGGAAGGGAAAGGAAGAGAAGGAAGGGAAGATGAAGGAGTTTCCTTGATTAGGAAAAATACATATTTATTATCATTAATCTTTTACTGAACTTTAACATTTGTTCAATCAATTATGAATGTAGGCAACATTCATTCTGTGAAGGGGTCTGTACATTGCAACAGACTTTCAAAATATTTATTTTTTTAATCTCTGAATTTATAGCTTCTATGATCCTATGATTCAGCAATTTCCTTTTGATATTGGGTTTTAGACTACATTTTTGCCATGACTTTTGTTTTGATTTCACCTGTCTTTGAAGATCCGGCCCAAGTTGTCCACAAATGGCATTTTATAATCACAAAGGGTCACGAGATTATGAAGGGCTTTAAGCTGGCTTTAAGATAGGATATGACTTATATAACAATAGACATTATGCCCTCTTGCCGACAGCAATCATCCAAATGGCTGTGGTGAATAATGTTGGTGGAGGGGGGATTGCTTGTTTGTTTTGATTTGGTTTTTGTGGTATGTGTGTATGTGTATGTGTGTGTGTTGCAAGAAGTTCTGAATGGTGATTTTACTCCTGGAATTCCTCCTTAGGGAATGATGGATGCAGGGAAAGATGGAGAGAGAAGGAAGCTTGGCAAAATTCCATTCTTACTATTTTTTTTTTAAAGATGGAGGCAATTTTATTGTCGTTTAGTCACCAGGATGCATTCTTTGGCATGGAAATGAGTAAAGACAAATATTGATTGATACATATTTAAGAAGCTCAAAAGGTCACCTGGATAAAGTTCCTACATTCAATTAATCAACTGGTTGGCATCAAAAAACTTATTACAACCTAAGAACTGCCCTAGGTATGGAGAATATAAAGACAATAATCATCCTCTGCCCTCAATACACTTACATTTAAGTCATGTTAACAAGGTTGCTGATCTTATCCATTCTTCAAGTTCCAGATTGCTGTTTTCCCCAACAATAATTTCCTCTTTCCCCATATCAAGAGGGATTATTTTCTCTGAGTTAGCATAGCACTTCACACCTCTGTTAGTAGACTTATGAATTATAATATGTATTATAGACATTTGTGTTCATGTCTGAAGAGAGACAGTGAGAGGCAGAGATAGTGCCGGATTTGGGAAAAAACAAACAAAAAAAAGGGTTTGACTCTGGGCCCTTGTGCTTCCTATGCTTGTGGCAATGGTCAATTCTCTGGGCTAAAGTTCCCTCATGTAAAATGAGGTAGATAGAACCAGATAGCCTCAAAGTTCTCTTTTTAGTTCCAGCTGTACCATTCTATGGTGCTGGATAAGCTTATTTAACCATTTGGCCTTGAGTTTCCTCATCTGTATAATTACGGGTTTAAATGATGTGAATTTAAATTCCCTTGCAATTCAAAAATTCTATTATCAAAGATATGTAAACCACTTCACAAACCTTCAAATGCCATATGAATTTCAGTTAGTAGAGTAATTAATCTCCTAACAGATTTTAAGTTCCAAGAGGCCGGAAACTATGTCTTAATCTTTTTTTCTACCTCCACAGCATGTCACACTCAAGAAATATTTGCTTTAGAAATGAATAAAAGAAAGCACCTGTTCATTTCTAGAACACCTAACAAAGAAACATCATTCACAAGTATTTCCCATGGGTTTCAACAAATTATTGAAAGATCATATGACCTTATAGGGTTTTTTTCCTAAAAAATAAAATTGGAATTTTTAGCCATGAAGCCAAGAAACACATTTGATGGATATTTCAGACTATGATGACTAAGATTACTCACAATGTCCACTTAAACTTGAACAAAAATATCTACAAGGACTGTATTAGATGCCCTGCTCTAACAGGGAGAGTTTGTTGTTGTTTAGTCATTTAATTTGTGTCTGACTCTCTGTGACTTCATTTGGGGTTTTCTTGACGAAGATACTGGTGTGCTTTGTCATTTCCTTCTCCAGAGCATTTTATAGATGAGAAAACTGAGGAAAGTAGGGTTAAGTGACTTGCCCAGGGTCACATAGCTGGTACATGCCTGACATCGGATTTAAACTCAGTTCTTCCTGGCTACAGGCCCAGTGTTCTATTCACCGCACCACCTAGCTGCCCAACAACAGTGAGAACAAATTGTCAGTAAATGCAACAGATGGTCCTTTTGTCATATTTCTGCTTATATCAGCCAAGTGTGGGAACAATAATTAAAGTTAGGGAAAGTGATTCTTATCCTGCTAAGTAAATGGAAAATCAATATAGGAGGAAAATGCTGATATGGAGAAAGAGGAAATGGGATGATGAAGACAGGAGTGGGTGAATATAAGCATCCATTAGTGGGTCTTCTGAAGCAACCTGTTTACTAAATTTCATGCAGCAAGATTTCTGACCTTCTTATGAATAATAGGAAGCAATATGCTGTTTAATTTGTGTCTTAAAAATTTAGAAATATTGAAATGATGAAATATTCCACTGGATCCTCACAACAAATGTGGGAGGTAGGCATTAGTATTATCCTCATTTTACAGATGAAGAAACTGAGGTAGACAGTTGCTAATTGACTTGCTTAGGGTAACATACCAAGTAAGTTTATGAGGCAGGATTTGAACTGAGGTCTTCTTTATTTTAAGTCCAGTATTTCATCAATTTAAATATGGTCTTGAAGCATGCCCTGATGACCTAAGATGGAGCTAGCCACATGATAAATGCCAAGGACCTGCTTCTGGAACAAGACATTCTACGTGGGAGTAGCCCCTTTCCATTGACTATGTATCCAGAACAGGCTGACTCTTTGAAACTACCAGACTGAGAAATTCTCAGGCTATTTCCCATATTGCTTTATAGAAAGAATGAGGGTTTGGGTTCACTCATAGTACAGACACTATGAAGTGAACTGAGTGAGAAGGACTCACTACTTTTCTCTCTGTTTCTTTTACCCTGTGACCCTGGGGAATAGGCTTGGGATTTTGTTCTTTCATTTGTACTTTTCAGTTCTAAGTACAGATGACGGAATTCCCTAGACACTGAATCAAGCCATGGCAACCTTGGAGACAGGATTCCAAGTCAGATGCTGCCTCTAGCCCCAGCTGGGAAATCCTGAGAAACCATGGTGACCAAAATTGAATCCCAAAGTATGTTTCAGATTTGGAAATTCATGAAACTGTGCTAGATGAAAGAGAGAGAGAGAGAGAGAGAGAGAGAGAGAGAGAGAGAGAGAAAGGAAGGAAGAAAGAAAGAGAGAGAAAGAAAGAAAGAACAAAAAAGAAAGGAAGAAAGAAAGAAAGAAAGAAAGAGGAGGAAAGAAAGAAGGGAGGAAGAAAAAAATGAAGGAAGGAAGAAGAAAGGAAGGAAGAAGAAAGGAAGGAAGACAAAGAAAAACAGCATCAATAAAACAAACAAAAATACACAGAAGAAAACAAAAAGGAACTCAGAAGGGGCCATGAGTAGGACAATTTTCTTATTAGCTTGTTATATTAATATACATATATACACACATAAGTATATATTACATATATACATATATATATATTTTAAAAACTTAACTATTACCCCCGTGATTACATGTAGTCTTTGTTTTGTATTTTGGTATTTTAAAATGTTTCCATTTGTTGGTATTCAAAAAAATAATAGAAATGAAAAATTGGAAATGTGAAAACAGCTCAATTTTCTAACATTCATCAGTGACTCTCCACAAAACAGAAGTAAGGATAAAAATTGTTCAGAAGACCTGACCACACAATCCTTGGTTCTTTAAGTTAATAGCTATGTGAACTTAGGTAAATTACTAAGTTTCCATTAGTAGAAAGATGGAGGTCGGTCAAGTGGTATGTTAGCTATGTACTAGTTTTTGAAGGATTGTAACTCTCTGAGTGTTGATATCAGGGAAGCACTTTTTTTTCATTTGACAAGGATTTATTTTCATTTACTTAAACCTCCTGCTTTTTAAAAAGATAAAAATTTGGTGATAAATATACATAATAAAAACAAAACAGATTCCCTACATTGATCAAACTGAAAATAAATGTCTCACTTGGTATCTTGAATGCATATCCCCTCCATCAGGAGATGAGTACCTTGCTAAATGAATAGTCATCTACATTATCTACATTCCATGGAAGTACTTTGTGAACTTCAAAGAGTTATATGAATGAGTACCAGTTTCCTAACTAGCAAAAGTGTGTAAGCCTGGGACCTCACACCTAAAATACTAATGTGAAAGGGTGTGGGCCTGTCTCTAAACAGGCCTCCCTTTGATGGCAGGAAAGCTCTTTCACTTACTGATTGGCTTTACAAATATACATACATATAGGTATGGCTATGTATATATGTATGTGCATATAGTTATATACACTCATGTATGTATACATATATACACACATATGTCTATACATACATGTATGCGTATACATGTATATTCATATTCATACGTGCATGCATGTATATATACATGCATATCCATCTATCTATCTATCTATCTATCTATCTATCTATCTTACTAATCTTGCTACTTTCTTGGCACTGACTGTTCCCTTAGCAAGAGAATGCCCAGATTGTAAATGAGGTACTAGTTTTACCGAAGAAATCAAACCATACTTTCAACTCTACTTAAATTTCCCAAGTGAGCACTCATATTTTTCTTCTCTCAAGTTTTTCTTTCTATAGGGCTCATGAAATAACCTCCTCACCCCCCAGTTCCATTGGTTGGGTGCTCTTTTCAGTCATACACGGGGGTCCTTTTCTTCAGTTTGGTCCATTATTTATTCCAGCCAGGGCCACTAGTACTAAAATAAGCAGTCAGAATTTGGCCTCGTCACACCCTAGTCTGTGAAAGTTGTAAACTCTACCACTTTGACTTTCTTGGGTTTTCTCCACTCTGATTCTCACAGAGTATTTACATCCTTTTATGTTTATATGACCTCACTAACCTGGGGGAGTTTCAGTAGACAGCCAGTAAAAATGTACAGTATGTTTTCAGAAAAACCAAACATACTTTATTAAGTCTGCTAAAAGCTGATAGCATTTCCCAGACTATACCAAGCATTAATTATCTGACTTCATTCTTGAGTCAAAGATTACAAGAAAAGGAAAGGGCATAACCTCAGTCCATCAGTGCACTAGCAATTACAACGATGTGGAATATCCAAATGCATTTGGTTAAAATGTTGAGATTACCCTTTCCAGACTTCCCAATGTACTTTTCAGCTACCCATTTGCTTATACTGATCATAAACAAATGCATATCAAACAGTGGCTTTCGGGTGTCTTGGTATGTATCTGCATGACTAGTACTTGAGAATAAGGAAGTGTTAAAATTAATGTAAATACAGACTCCTGCATTGAAAGTGAACTTTCAGACCAACATTATTCACTAATTCATAAATTCTGTTAAAGGCTGAAAAGAGTTCCAATATATTGATTTCAGACTTTTTTTCCCCCAAGAGCTGGCTAGGATTGTTGTCATTCAGTCATTCAGTCATGTCTGACTCTTCACAACCCCGTGTGCCATATCATCTTTGGGATTTTTTTAGCAAAGATATTAGAGTGGTTTGCCATTTCCTTCTCTACTAATACTGTATTCAAATTCTACCTCAGACATTTTTTACTTTAAGTAAGTCAGTTAATCTCTCTAAGTCTCAGTTTCCCCATTTGGAAAAAGAGGTGGGGGGGGGATGGTTAAATCATCTCTAAGATCCTTTTTAACTGTAAATTTGTGATTACATAACTACTAACTAGAGCAAAAGTCTATCCAGAGAATCACATGGACTAGTCAATTACTTTATCTACATACAGATACCTTCTATGATAGAGGAACACAGAAAAACAAAATATTAGCATTAAATATATCAGGTATTTCTATAAATATAGAAAAAGAAAACTAGACAAGGTTCTTGAGACCATGGAAGTAAAACATAACTGAGTTAGAGTATTTCATTTTATTGAACATAATAGGTGCCTAATAAATGTTTAATGAATTGAATGTAAAACATTTTAATTCCTAATTCTTTCCTCCCTTTTTCCAAAAAAAAAAATGATAAAAACCTGACTAGTCCCACTTTTTTGTTTTATAATTTTTTTTTAATTTTTTATTTTCCACATTCACTTCCACAAGATTTTGAGTTCCAAATTTTCTCCTCATCTCTCTCCCCTCTCCCCACCCCAAAACAGCATGCATTCTGATTACTCCTTCCCCCAATCTGCCCTATCTTCTATCACCAACCTCTTTCTCTTATTCCCTTCCCCTTCTGCTTTCCTGTAGGGCAAGATAGATTTCTATACCTCATTGCCTGTATATCTTATTAACCAGTTGCATGTAAAAACCATTTTTAACATTTTTTTTCTAAAACTTTCAGTCCCAAATTTTCTCCCTTCCGCTCTCCCTACCCACCCTCATTGTAGTCTTCTCACTCTTGACCACTAGTGTGTCTAGGCTACAAAAGTAACCTTGCATTTGCTTTGTATAGATTGTTAAAAATACGTACATATGTTTATTTTCTCTTTTCCTACAGATTATACACTCCTTTAGGCCATGGATTCTTTCATTATTCTGTTTTTGTAGACTCAGTGCCTAGGGCAGTGTTTGGCAAAGAGTAGGGGCCAAAAATGTGCTTCCTAATTGATTGATTAATAGGTGGAAAGAGACTCACACCTATTTTCAGAAGATCAAGAAAAGAAATGAAAGTAATCTACACACTCAAACATCCATTTATGTACATAGGCAGAAACTTCAAAATGCTATCCATAATCAATCAACTTTATTCTGATTATCCACAAAGGAAAAACCAATTTGATGAAGAAGGCCTACTGTTGAAAGTAAGCTATGCCATTAAATTGACAAACTATAAATTTTTCATATGCATATATGACACATACTTCATAGTGTCTCTAAGAGGAAGAAGGAGAAAAAGAACAACTGGTAGGATTTCCTTATAAAACACAAAGTTATAATAACTTCAATTTTCCCTTATGCTTAAATAATGGCCCAACTTTTTAATGCCACTATTTTTCTGGTAAGTTTCTAATGTTTAGATAGTCTCTGAAGAATTTACATTAAGGATCATCCAATCGGCAATGGAGAGATATATGAAGTGAGAGAGTGGGAGGCAAGAAATGTTCAAAGTACATTAAAAGTAATTATGAAAAAGCAGTATAAGCAATACATGTATATATATATATGCATATATATTATATACATATCATATCACATTATTTTAAATCATATTATACCATATCGCATTACATTGTCATACTATTTCAAAGCATAGCATTGAATGTCATCTCACATGATGTCATGTCATGTCCTGTTTGTTACTCTACGTCATGTTAACATTACATTATGTTATATTGTTTTGTGTTATGCTGTTATGTTACTGAGAAAATGTTACTCACATGGAAGGAATAAGAGATAGTCAATATATCACATGAATGCTTCAATTCTATCTACACAATGTCAAGAGAAGATAAGGCAGGTTCTTACCTTATCTGGTGGAGCTACCTGAGTGAAAAAAATTTGAGAAGATATGATCAGAGTCTCACAGAATAGGTAGGCATGGATGGATTTGTGATCTATATCATTGGAGACAGTACTCACCTTTCTGAATTCACAAACCCATGGGGGTATGCATGCTCCTGCATATGTATGCATCTTACACATATGTGAATGCATATATCCTCACCTATGTCATATCTATATGCATGTGTACATATGTGTATGCACATGTTTATCTTTTTAACGAAAAGTTCCTTTCATTTCTCTCTAGGATTTTGCAAATATTTTTCTAGGATTGTTGTGATTAAATATGTCATCATCCTCTGTAGATAAAGGGTCTGCTAACAAGCTTCTCCTAATTTAGCCAAACTTGCTTTAAAATTATAACTATATAGTCCATCATTAGTCCTACTAAGGCCTGCCCACATTGATCCTTTGCCAGTGCTGCCTTATTGAATGCAAAGGAGATGTTTCCCACATCCAGATGAAGCATGGAAAGGGGTCCTGATTGGAGGAGCTGAACAATATGCTTAGTTACTACATAATGGAGAGAAACCAGCTGTTGTCCATCCTCATAGAATGCAGCCTGAAAAGAAACACGTTGAAAATAGAACACAGGTACTCAAGTTATTCATATGGAAGATAAAACCTTGGAAACATTTCATAAGTTAGCAAGGACAGCTGCAAAAAGATCCAATGGAGTTTGTAGATATAGACTGGATGTCATCTGTTGGGGGGGAGGGGTTAAATGGTGTCCTGCCTAAAGATAGGACAATGGTACAAATGATTCATCTAAATCAAATCACTACTAATTTTCTAAAAATCACTCCTTGGAGGAATTGGTTCTTGTCTCTCGCTTTCTCTCCTATTTGTATCCTTGCTCATTGGGAATATTCTCACTATTTAAATTGTGGTTTCTCAAATTGTCTACTATATGCCCTTTAGTTGAAGACAGAGTTGTTATCACATAAAAACCATTTTTTTTATCCTTAAAAGTTGTAGTAAAGCCATTTGTCACTTTGAAAGTTCTGTTCTACTGTGTTCATTTCTCTTATTAAACCTGAAAAAAATAAAAAAAATTGACATATATTTATACATACATATAATAGAGTCAGTTAAATAAAAAAGGGGAGGGGGGAGAGAGAATTAGGTGTTGTTTTTTTTGTAATTCATCATATGGCTGTAAGCCATCATATCATAATCATCATAAAAGAAGAAACCAGATTTTAGAAGGTCCTTCTAAGATGGAAAGACTTTGGGAATGGGACTCATTTTATTTCATCCTAACTCCAAGCAACCTAACTAGAGAAGTTACAAAAAACTCATTGCTGGGTTGATCACAAATTGGAAAATACAAACCTACAGGATCACAGATGCCTGAAATATTGAAATAGTGGTGTATGTATTATATGTATATATGAATATGTATAGATATATAGGTGATAGACAAAGACATTAGAGAAGTAGAGAAAGAGATAGATAGATAGATAGATAGATAGATAGATAGATAGATAGACAGATAGATATGTAGAGTGGGTGATTAGTTGGCACAGTGACTAAAGCACTGGACAAGGAGTTGGAAAGATGTCAATTTGAGCCCTGACTCAGATACTGACTAGCTATGTGACCATGGACAAATTGCTTAACTGCTTTCACCTTCAGTTTCTCCATCTGTAAAATGGGAATGATAACACCACCTACACAGAGCTGTGAAGATTAAATAAGATGACATACATAAAGAACATAACCACCCTTAAAACTCTAGATAAGTGCTAAATATTATTATTGTAGATTATGTATGTATATGTGTGTATGTATAGATAATATTTCTATATCTAACTATCCTTTATATTTATATTCTATGTATTTATCTCTGGAAGGAAATTGCAGAATATAAACATGTGAGTGAAAAGCAAACACACTCATGCATTCTGAGACCTCCCTAAAAAAGTGAAATCATAGTTCATATGGACAGAAGGTTATACAGGGTATCCCTAAAAGTCTTAGTACTGCTTTAAGCTTTAAAAGCTTAAAACTGCAAAATGACTTTTGGGACATTGTATACACTTGCTAGATAGAGACAGAAATAAAGATAGAGATGGAAGCAATATAGATGGAGCTAGAGATAGTGATACCCTTAGAGATGACATAGAGAAAGAGATGACATAACTAGAGATACAGATATACAGGAACAAGTAGCTATTTCTCATAGTGTTTAGATCTTGGCCATGGAGTGAAAAAATCCTGAGTTTGAATTTTTTTTATTTTGTTTATTTTATTCTGAACTTAAGAAAGAAAACAAGCATTTTCATAACACAGTAGAATGGGAGCAGGGAAGATGATTTTACATGAAATTGTAAATCTGTTATGTACAAATTGCTATTTCTTTTAATACATAATAAAGTTATCATGTAACTTTCTTTTTTTCCTTCTCCTATATATATATATATACATATATATAATACATACATATACACATATGTGTTTATGTATGTAAACCCATTCTATATATACTTCTATTTATCAGTTATTTCTCTCAATGCAAATAGCATTTTCCTTCATCTGTACTTTTCATTCAGACATTTCATAGCCAGGTTACCCTGGATAAGTCACATAAACTCCTTTGGCCTCAATCTCCTTGTCTACAAAACAGGGATCACAATACCACCTGTACCACAGGGTGTTTGAGGTATCAAATAAGTTACAGATATAAAGCACTTTCCAATTTTATAGGCCATTATACATATATACATGTATACATACATATATCCACATTGACATATGCACATACATATACAAAAGTATATATGTGTGTGTATTCTGAATCAGTAAGGGTATATTTATCCATGCAATATCTGAGTATCAGATATATGCATATATACAAATCTATATACACCCTCCATTTGTAATCTCATTAATGTAAGCATTTCTCAACTTATCCATGCCTACCTGTTAAGCCTAAAAAGACTTTTACTGATGTCTTTTCATAACTTTGATTTATGGAATCCATGAAAAAAAAGTAGGTACAGGTGCTGATTTCTTCCGGACATCGTATGGATATGATTTGAGGATATGTGCTATGTACTGGTTACCAGAAACCAAATCAACATCTTCTTTGCAAATTATAGTCTTACAGCATTTTCTGGGGCACTAAAACCTTGCCTTGGGTCACATGGCTAGTATGTGTCAGAGGCAGGACTTAATTCCAATTATCATGACTCTAAAGGCTAATCTTTTATTAAATCTTCCATAGTTGCCATCCCACAAATCAAGCATATGGAAGTTATATACAAAATGGTCACTATCGGCTGGGGATATCAATAATGGTCTCCTATTAAAGGTGTCATTTAGGCTGAACTTTGAGGAAAACTTTGATTTTTAGAGGTCAAGAAGAGAGTATTCCAAGTATAGGGGCCAGCCTATGCAAAGGCAAAGAGGTGAGGAAACAAATATTACAGTTGAGGAACTGAAGTTTGGCTGGACCATAGAATATATGAAAGGGATTTATACATAAAAAGTTAAAAGATAGCCTGTACTCAGAATTTAACAACCTTTCTATCACTGTAAGGTAGACCTGAAAGGTAAGAAGAGGGCATTGAAGCTTCTTGAGGAGGGGGTTTATAAGGTTAAACACAGATTTTAGTCATTTTCAAATGGAAGAATGGACAGGAAAGGGAAGTAAGGCAAAGAGATCAGTTAGGAGGAAATGACAACAGTCCAGCTAAGGGATGATGCAGGTTTGAACTACCTTAATTGCCTTTTGAGTAGTGATATGTGGAAAGAAACAAAGGATGATGGGTAGGGCAAATTGAGGAGACTTATTAACTTATTGTATACCCAAGGGGTAGGAGAGAATGGAAAGTCAAGGATGAGGCTAAGGTTGTTAACTGAGGTTATTTGAAGGATGATGAAACCCTCAAAAGACATAGGAAGTTGAGAATTCAAGGGTGTGGGGTATATTCCTACACTATATAATTTTATATGTAACCTTTTTGAGGAAAAAAGTTCTACTGGCATGGTCATTTTTTCCTCATAGATCCCTCATTCACAGTGAATGTGCCACCAGGGTTCCATAGAACACTGTCTGGCAAATGCCAGTCAAAGGGATCAATGAACATTTTCTAGAAGATTAAACTTCCAATTTCTATAGACTAAAAGCACAGAGGTCTGAAACTAAAAGCTTCAGAAATTCTCAGAAAAAAGTGACAGATAAATGGATTAAACTTCCAAACATCTGGTAATTTGCCCACCTATAGTCCTTTTCTTTATTGCTCATTCTTGGTTCTTTCACCTGGTACCTTGGTCC
>CM053626.1:295608169-295627651 GCA_028646595.1 Phalanger gymnotis
GAAACTCAATATCTTATAAAAAGTGAATGTCGAAAACTGTCTTTACATGTAATTGGAAGAAATAAAATACTATTCTTAAAAAAGTGCCCAGAATGCTAAAAAAAAAAAAAACAAAAACAAACAAACAAACAAAAAAAAAACCAATATACCCCAGAAGACAAAATTCAAAGACTATGTACAAAGAAGATATATACATGGTGAATTGCAGATAATAATAGATGGAGTGGGGCTCAGGAAAGATTGTTGAAAAAAGCTGGATTTTACCTGAGACTAAAAGGCACAAATGAGGAGGGAAATAATTCTAGACCTAGAGGACAGGAAGTAAAAATGCATAATCATGAGATAGTATCTTGTTGGAGAAAAAAGCACAGAGACTGATATAAATAGATCTTAAAATACATGGAGGGAAATATGAATAACACTAGAAAGGTAGAAGGGGGAGGCTCAAATATAAAGGACTTTCAAAGCCAAACAGAGGAAGCTAGGCAATGGCTCCCTTCCCGACAGATATGCTGGACTTGGTCTCCAGCTACTAATTGAGCCCTCCAAACCTCTTCAAATACTATGGTTGTACCCAAAGGAATAAGGGTTGTTCTTATAGAAAAATCATAGGACAATTTTATCTGGGGCTTAGTAGAGGAATACACCAGAATTCCTCACCATAACAATGATGCCTTGTACACACTTGATTTTCTCACTCTTAGCCAACCCACTCAACTCACTGCACCTCCCGCTGCATGTCCACACCATTAATGAGGCTGTTGATGGTGTTGGTTGCCCAAGTGTTAATTTATCAGGTAATTCAAAATCCTTTTTTTCAATGCTTGTTGACTTTATTCCCTACTGCTGTATGACTATGTTAAAATTTTCTTTAGGTATTTGCAGTAGAAGGAAAGAGTTTTGATTTGGGGTAAGAGAACATGGATTCAGATTTTACATTTGCCACTTACTTCTTGTGTGACCTTAACCAATTAACTCAATTGTTACTTGATTAGGGTCACATTTTTTTTCACTTGTAAGAGAAATGTGTTGGATTAGATGGCCTCTGAGGTCACTTCCAACTACAGAGTATTAACCCTATAATCCTTTCATCGTAAAAATATATTCAACATAGTGGTCAAAGAAGATAGGCACATAATTTCCTATATGTGTGATCAGTTCCTCATGGTATGAGGTCTGACCTCAGGTTTTGAGGTGCTGAGGAAAGAGGGAAAGTGAGAAAGAGAGAGAGAGAGAGAGAGAGAGAGAGAGAGAAACATAGACAGAGACAGAGAGACAGACAGAGAGACATAGAAGAGACACAGACAGAGACAGAGACACAGAGAGGTAAAGATTAGATTGACATATAGATAGATAATAAACACATAAATGTGTATATTAAAAAAGATGTATTGGTAGATATAGATGCATAAGTAGAGACAGATAAGACAAGATAGATGGAGATAGTTAGATAGATGATAGAGATATTGATAAGTAGATGTATAGATTAGATAGAAGAACAGACCTCAGATACTGGCTGTGTGTCCCTGGGCAAATAATTTACCCCTATTTACCTCAGTTTTTTTTTTCCTTTGTAAAATGAGCTAGACAAAGAAATGATGAATCATAAATTGGATCATGAAATGTCATATATGACTAATCAAGTAAACAAAACCACAAATAGGTAGATGACAGATATGTGGATACATAAAGATAGATAGATAGATAGATAGATAGATAGATAGATAGATAGATAGATAGATAGATAGATACATCTTAAACACAGTTACAAGGTTTCAGAGGATTATTCTCATGTCTCAGGATCACAATTTTTACTTATCCTGTTGTGTGTTTAAATGCATTCTTCAAATTGTGCATTGAAGGGATTTATTTAATTAAGGGAGGTGTCCTCTGTTGGTGTATTCCTAAGATAAGAAAGAAAAAAAAAACCTTGGGCAGCAACTACTAGCATGTGTTTCTCTTTTGGAATAGGAAGGAATTAGGGAGCTAGTTTGATGTGGTCAGAAAACTTAGGCAGATAGTCATTGATTAAAATTATTCTTAGACTCTACTAATTAAGCACATTTGTAAACATGTCTCAGCAGCTCTCTATTACCTAAAGGAACCAAATCTAAGGTAAAGACATAACACTCATAAATCTCTCTATTATACAAGGTTTATATGTATATTATATATGTATATATTTCCTTCTCCAGCTCATTTTATAGATGGGGAAACTGAGGCAAACAGGATTAACTGGCTTGCTTAGGGTCGTGCTGCTAGTGTCTAAGGTCAGATTTGATCTCTTATTTCTGACTCCAGGCCCAGCACTCTATCCACTATGCCACCCAGGTCTGAGGTATATGTGTGTGTGTATGTAAAAGAGAGAGGGGGTGGGGGAGAGAGGGAGATGTGTCCTAAACTTTTACTTTTCCATACTTCTCTCTTCCTTAGTCGTATAAAATACCAGACAGATGCATTTTCCTTACAAGGCTGAAAATTAGTTGTTTCACAAATCTATTGTCCTGTATCTTTTTTACACCCAAATGGTTTCTTTCCCCAATAAAACTTCCCTGATTTCAAATGTGCAGGAGATATCCAAAGAGTAGACACAGAACAAAAATAAATACTGATACTTGATCTCAATGAAGTTTGTGGGTTACTTGTAGAAAGAAAGGAAAATTAACTCTATTTTTTATACTGCAAAGAAAAAATAGGAAGTTATGCTATTTTCTCTAGCTCCCTGTGAATATGTTTTACACTGTCCACAATTTAGAGATGTTCTCTGAAGTCAGTAGGACTGCTTAGTGAGGAGTTCATAGTGGAGAAGACACAGACAAAAACCTGGCATTTTTGTCTCTTTCCTATTCAAATGTTTATGTAATAAAGAGAAAGTCCATCATCAATGAGGTGGATATCAATACATATTGTACTTTCCTGCACTATAATGAAAGATATAGCTTATTTACAATACTTATATATCTTCAGTTTTCCCTGAATGATAATAATAATGTTCCTTTATCACAATCCCTTGGTTGCTCATTAGTGACAATAATGGAAGATGGTCACGATTTGTTTTCCATCTATCTCATCAGTTTTGCCAGAATGCCAAGTTATTGCTTATTTTCAAGTATCACACTTTCTGTCTGATAGATCTTTGCCCTTTACTTTCATAAAAACTGGGATAATTTCCCCTATGACTCATTTTACTGGATATTATTTAAAGTACTGTCAATTGAAATTCATAGATACATGAATTTCTTTATCTTTAAAGTAAATGTAGTTTGAACTACAATCCCCCCCCCCCAAAAAGTTTAATATTCATGAGGAATTTAATGTTTTTGCAACAAGCTGGAATTTATGTCATGATTTCCATGTCAAATGTTCAAGAAAATTAGGAGCTATATGCAGGGGTAAATAGTTCGGGGGAATAATAGCTCCCAAAAGGACAGTGAAATCATTAGTTTGAAGACTAGATCAGTATGGAAGTGTACTTTGGAAAGAGGATATCCTACAGTTTCTTTAAATTGTTCGTAAGTTGATGAAGAAAAAGTGAGCTTTGTCCAGCATCTTAAAAAGTTGAAAATCTTCCTCATTTTTTTGGAGGGGCTAGTAGAACAGTTTTGTTGTGGGGGTAAATGAGAGGAAGGTGTAGCTCCATCAGAACCTCCTGGGCTAATGTGTATAGATCCTAACCACTGGGCAGCAGCATGATGCAATTTGAAAATGAGCTCTTCTCCACAGCTCTACCCAGCTCCTTTGCTCTTTTGCCAAGTATAAATTCTGGAATGATTTGAAGGACTAAGTCAATCAGCTAGGAGTATGACAGGAATAAAAAAAAAAAACAACTATCATAACTCAGCTAAGAATGAAAACAAAGATTGTTAATAGCAAAAGAGGAAAACAAGTTCAAAACCAAACATGTGCCAAATATAATTTAAAGCTAAATGAATAGGTGTCAAAAAAGTGCTAAAATACCCCCCCCTCCACTTCCCACTCCCAAGCTGCTCTTAAAATCCAATAGGCAACATTAGAGATTGGAGAGATGGAGGAAACAGCATATAGATCATGCTGGCATTTCTGCAGAGAAATAAGAAGGCCCATAGAAAAAGAGAAGTGATCTCTTTGGGTCCATATTTTAAGCATGATTTAGCTTGACGATTTGGTTTCTCCAGTCTGTGTCTTAGATATTTATAAGTAGACTCTATATGAATTCCCTGGTTATATACAGTTGTTACATGTTTCCTGTCTTTCAACTGGCAGTATGTTATTGTGTGGGAGAATATTTCCTTTTGTTATGGAGGAATCTTTCTTGTCTCATATACTGTTATGCAATTTAATTAAATTTCTTTTGTCTTTTACTGATGTGTCCTTTGGTTGGCTGATATAAAGAAAAAAAACATAGGATCTTGTCATTTAGGGTTGATCATGGATGCTGAATGACAATGTGTCTCATTCATGTGTTACCCCTCAGCTCATGTCAAGAGTGTAGGGTTGGGCATGACATTTATAGACATGAGGTATAGGAATATATATGGGGGCATAGCCTAGATGGCAGAGTAGAGACAGAAATTCACCTGAACGCTTCCAAATTCCCCTCCAAGCAATTTTAAAATAATAACTCAAACTAAATTCTGGAAAAGCAGAAACAAAAAGTGGGAGTGAAACAATTTCCCAGCCCAAGACAACTTAAGAGATCAGCAGGAGAGGTCTGTAACACTAGGGTGGGTGCTAGTCTGGAGGGCAAGGCGCACAGAGACAAACCAGTGCTAGGCCTTGGAGGTGGCTGCAAAAGATGCAGCAACAGTAGCAGCTTTATCTTAATTAGGTCAGTTAGAAGGAATATACTTAGACATAGGCCATAGGTGTGAATTGATTATGATGGAATGATTTCAAAAAATTAAAATTAAACAGTAAGAAAAAGGGATGCTGTGAGAGGAGGAAAGGAGGGGTAGAGTAGGGAAGTTATGGCATATAAAAGAGGTGTGAAAGAAAGAGTTTTTGCAATGGAGGAGGAGATGGGGGTGGTGGGCAACTCTGGAAACTTACACTCATCAGAATTGGCTCAAAAGAGGAATAATATACTCATTCAATTGGGAATAGATGTCTTTCTTACCCTACAAGGAAGTAGAAAGGGAAGATAATGAAAAAGGGGTTGGTGATAGAAGGGAGGGAAGATAAAGGGAGACATGCTCAAAAACAGTACAGACTTTTGAGGACAGAGTGAAAAGAGAAAGAGAGAAAGATAAACAGGGGAAAGTAGTACAAAGCAAATTACACAGTATTCACAACTGTGGATGTGAATGGGATAAACTCACCCTTAAAATATAAGTGGATAGCAAAATGGCTTAAAAAAATAAAAAAAAATGTTGTTTAAAAGAAACACACTTGAAACAGAGAGATTTACTGGAGTAAAATAAGGGACTGAAACAGAATCTTTTATGCTTCGCCTGAGGTTAAAAAAGGAAGGGAGGAAGGATGGAAGGAAGGATGGAAGGATGGAAGGAAGGAAGGAAGAAGGAGGAAGGGAGGGAAGGAAGACAGAAGGAAAGGAAGAGTAGCAATCATGATCTCAGAAAATTTAAAATCAAAAATAGACCTAATTCAAAGAAAGAAACAGGGAAACTACATTTGCTGAAAGATGCTATAGGCACACAGCATTGAATGGATGATGAATAGAAAATGTTTAAGAAGCCCTGCACATAGAAATCATGTAATACCAACATAAAATATATATGCTACAAAAGGCATAGCATGCAAATTCTTAAAGAAAAAGTTAAATGAATTACAGGAGGAAATACACAGTAAAACTATACTAGTGGGGATACCTCAGCTTTACCCTCTCAGAACCAGAAAAAATATAACCATAAAATAAGAAAGAAGTTAAGAAGACATATATTTTTCTAAAAGTTAGATATGATAGACCTCTGGAAAAAATATAATCGAATGACAATTTTGAGACATATTCACTTTTTTTCTCATCTATACATGGAACTTTCACAAAAATTGGCCATATATTAGGGCATAAAAACCTCACAATAAAATACAAAAAACCAGAAGTATTGAATGTATCTTTTTCAGATTAAAATTACATACAAATTAAAATTGCATTCAATAAAGGGTCATGGAAACAGGGATTAAAAATTAATTAGAAACTAAATAATCTAACCCTAAAGAATGAGTGTATCAAAGAACAAATCAAAGAAACAAACACACAAAAAAATCATCAAAGGGAATGACAATGAGAAAACAGCAAAATGTGTGGGATACAACCAAAGCAGTATTTAGGGGAAAATTTATATTTCCAAATATATCAATAAAATAGAGAATCAATCAATGAAGTAGACATGCTAAAACAAACAAACAAATGAAACAGAACAAATTAAAAATCCCCAATTAAACACCAAATTGTAAATCCTGAAAATACAAGGAGATAACAATAAAATTAAGAGTAAGAATGCCATTGAACTAATAAATAAAAGGAGAAGCTGGTTTTGTGGGAGTGGGGGACAATAAAATAGATAAAGCATTGGTTAATTTGATTGAAAAAAATGAAGAAAACCAAATTATGGTATAAAAAATGAAAAAGGCGAATTCCCCACCAGTGATGATGAAATTAAAATGCTCCTTAGGAGATATTTTACTCCATTATATGCCAATAAATCTAAATGATATGGATGACTATTTCTAAAATTATAAAATACTGAGATGAACAGAAGAGGAAATAGAATACTGAAATAAACTTGTCTTAGAAAAAGAAATTGAATAATCCATCAATGAGCTCCCAAGACAAAGTTCCCAGGACTAGATTATTCACAAGTGAATTCTACCAAACATGTAAAGAATAATTGTTTCTAATACTAGATAAACTATTTGTAAAAATGGGCAAAGAAAGAATACTACCAAGTTCCTTTTATGACACAGACATGGTACAGACACCTAATCAGGAAGAGTAAAAATGGAAAAAGGAATACTCTGGACATATTCCCTAATGAATATTGATGGAAAATTCTTCAAAAAATACTAACAAGGATATTGAAATAGTATATTCCAAAAATCATAAAACTATGAGCAAGTGGTATCTATACCAGGAATGCAGGGCTAGTTTAATATTAGGAAAACTATCAGCATAACTGACCACGTCAAAAACAAAAACAACAAAAATTATTTCAATAGATACAGAAAAAGGTTTTGACAAAATACGACATTAATTCCTATTAAATACTAGAAGACATAAGAATAAATATAGCTTTTCTTAAAATAATAAATTGGTTGGTTGTTTTTCTCCATTATTAAAGAGGACCAAAATGACATCACTACATTGGGATCAAGGTACAATGTGTTCAACTAGGGTTGATTGGGCCAATATGAGCTTGGAAGGCTCTACCACAGGTTGGGCACAAATAGTCCATATGACCATCTGGAATGGAGATGTCTCTGAATTTCCACATCTCACATTTCTTCTGAGCTCCTACAATTCTGCTTTGTTCACAGGGATTAGTGCCATTGTTAATGCAGGTATATCATGCTGGATGGTCCTTTGCTAGTGTCTCCTATATCTCCCACAACCAATTCCAAAGTTCTTCAGAAAGACATTGAGGGTGTTTGTATTGCTTCTTCTGGCCTCCATGAGAGTGTTTGCCTTGTGTGAGTTCTCTACCTAAAACAACGAGCAAACATTAACTGTAATGGGAATAAGCTAGAAGACTTCCCAGTAAGACTGGAGATGAAGCAAGGGTGTTCATTATCCTCACTATTATTTAATATTGTACTAGAAATATTAGTTATAGCAGTAAGAAAAGGAAAAGAAAGTGAAAGAATTAGAATAGACAAAGAGGAAACAAAACTGTTACTCTTTGCAGATATCATGATGTACATAGAGAATCAACTAAAACCTAGTCAAAATAACTAACGACTTCAAGAAACTTGCAGGATATACAAATTCTATATATTACCAACAAAGTCCAGAAGCAAGAGATAGAATGAAAATTCCATTTAAAATAGATTCAGGAAATATAAAATACTTAGGAGTCTACCTGTCAAGACAAAACCAGGAACTATATAACACAATTACAAAACAATTTTCAAGCAAATAAATTCAAATATAAACAATTGGAGAAATAGCTAAAATACTTATGGGTAGACTGAACCAATATAATAAAAATGACAATCTCACCTAAATTTATTCATTCAGAATCATATTAATCAAATTACCAAAAAATATTTTATAAAGCCAGAAAAAAAATTTTTTTAAATGATCCAGAAGAACAAAAGGTCAAGAATATCAAGGGAATCATTTTTCTTAAATGTAAAGGAAGGTGGCCCCATAGTACCAGATCTCAAACTGTACTAGAAAACATTATTCATTAAAACAATCCAGTACTGGCTAAGAAATAATGATGGATCAGTGGAATAGATTAGGCACACAATACAAAGTAATAAAAGACCATGATGAGCTAATGTTTGATTTGACAAAAAGTATTGGGAAATTTGGAAAGCAATTTGGCTGAAACTAGGTATAGACCAACATCTCACATTGTGTACTAAGATCGGATGAAAGTGGGCACATGATTTAGACGTAAAGGGTGCTATCACAAGAAAATTAGGGGAGCATGGAATAAATAAATGTATGACTAAATAAGAGATAGAGAGCATTATGAGATACAAAATTAATAAATCTATGTGATATAAAATGAATAATTTTGATTATATTAAATTAAAAGTTTTGCACAAACAAAACCAATGAAGCCAAGATTAGAAGTAAAGTAGAAAACTGGTGGGGGGGGGATTTCATAGCAAGAATCTCTGATAAAGGCCTCATTTCTCAAATATATAGAAAACCGAGTCAAATCTATAAGAATACGAGTTATTCCTCAATTGATAAATAGTCAAAATATATGAATTGGTGATTTTCAGATGAAGAAATCAAAGTCATCTATAGCCATATTAAAAAAAAAAAACCTTTTTCTAAAGAACAGTTAAGTAAAGAAATGCAAATTAAAACAATCCTGAGGTAGCAACTAACACATATCGGATTGGCTAATATGACAGAAAAAGAAAATGAAAAATTTTGGAGGGGATGTAGAAAAATGAAGATACTAATGCACAATTGGTGAAGTTGGGAATTGATCCAACAATTCAGTAGAGTTACTTACAACTGCTGTATTGTTAAGGGAGTGGGAAGAGCTTTCTTCCCCGTTAATAGGCCTATGTGACCCTATTGAGTCACATGAAAGCCTGAGTCACTTGAATCTAAGTCACATGGAGCCTATGGTGGGAGGAGCTTGCTGAATCCTTGGACCAGGAAGTTGGAGTGAGTTGGAGCCTGGTGAGAGAGAGAAAGAAGAGCAATTCATGTGAGTGAGAGAGGGAATGATTTTGCTTAAGAGAGTTTGTTTGTGAGGAGACCCGACGGAGGGAAGGCTTGGGGATGGCTGTGTTCCCTGCATTGATGATGGGTATAGATTTCTTTGTTGCTGTGATGGATTTGGGTTTCTGGTTTGTGAATAAGTGTCTTGTTTTTGTCTTCCATGAAGAGAGTCTGTTAGATCTTGTGATTCCAAGCTGAGAATACACTAGCATATTCATAGCAGCCACTATGGGTATCGCATTGGTGGTATATACGCCCAGAGTGCTTTAAAATTGTGTATACCCTTTGATCCAGAAGTATCACCATCAATTCTATATCCCAAAGAGATCAAAGGAAAAGGACCTATGTGTACAAAAATATTTATAATAGCTCATTTTGTGGTGGCAACAACTGGTATTTGAGGGACTGCCCATCAGTTGCTGAGTGGCTGAAAACGTTGTGTTATATAATTGTTGTATAAGATGAACAGGATACTTTCAGCTTAAGATAGGAAGTCTTACATGAACTGATACAAAGTGAAGTGAACATAACCAGGAGAATTGTGCACGTAGCAGCAATACTGCATGATGATCATCTGCAAATGACTTAGCTATTCTCAGCAATACAGTGATCCAAGACAATTGGAAAGCACTTATGATGAAAAATGCTATTCACCTCCAGAGAAAGAACTGATGGATCCTGAGTGCTGAAGCATACTTCTTTTCTTAGTTTATTTTTCTTGTTTTTATCTATGTTTTCTTTTGCAACATGCCTAATATGGAAATGTTTTGCATAACTGCACATGTATAAGCTACATCAAATTGTTTCCTTCTTAATGAGAGTATGGGGAGGAGAGAAATAATTTGGAACTCAATTTTTTTTAAAGAAAATGAATGTTAAATTTTTACATGTAATTGGGGGAGGGGAAGTTAAGATGAATGCTTACTATAAATAAATAAACAGAGTTGGCATTCCTCTCTGGCAGTAGCTATAGGGGGTACAATATTTAGTAGTCCACAGCCCACTCCTCCCATTTTCATGAGCCACAAAAGCATCTCTTCCTTCTTGCCTCCCTAAATGGCTCTCAAGTATCAATTCTGTCTGTCATATCCTAGTTCAGTTGTTTACACTGATTATAATCTTAGCATATTTAAATACAATCTTCTATGCACTTCTTCTATTTTCCAGTTTGGGATTCTTCAATTACCTCATAACAGGCCTATTATAATTACCTACGTATAACTCAACCTATGGTCTGTTGAAATTATTTCTGTATTATTTCCACCGAATTAACCTCTTGTGTCTTGCTATTAACTATTATCCTCATCTTAAAGAATGGTGAATATTGTATATCACTACTAAGAACCAAAAACTAGTGTTCCTTCTCTCTTTACTATATGGCCTTCTAACGCTGAGAAGATACGTTCATGTGGGAGGACAATGAGTTTCACTGATGACATACAATCACCTTGATGGTGTAAAGTTAAAACACTAATAAATTTATTATTCATTCTAATAGCTTTTGTGTTTTATTTTCATTTCTTATGAGGGTATCTTTAAGGTTGTTCTTGCACAGAAAATTCTCCATCCTGCAAATCCACTTCAGCCCTGGAATTCACACTGCTGAAGTACCCTTAACACCTGTAGCATTTCCCTCTGATTGGATGGCTCCTCCCTGAACCTTAGTACAAAGATAAGGTGTAGACCAACCATTTCTTTGATTCTCAACAGGTTGAAATTCAGACACCTCCTTCATGACTTTGCCCCTATCTTTTTTTAAACTTCCTTTTATATACCATCTACCCATTAGATATATAACCTATATCAGATTGCTTACCATGTCAGGTAGAGAGGAGAGAAGGAAGGGATAGAATTTGGAGCTCAAAACTTTAAAAAAGAATGTTAAAAGTTGTCTTTACATGCAATTGGGGGAAAATAAAATTTTATTAAAAAGAAAGGAAAGTAACTTCCATAATGGGAAGGACTTTCCTATTGCTTGTATTTGTATTCCCAACGTTCAGCACAATGTTTGACACATAGTAAGCACTTAATAAAATTTTGCTGATTGACTGATTGGTGATTGTTTTGAAGAATGATATGTCTGTTACCATATTTAAAAACAAATATTTTAGACTTTTAGATTCCTATCAGGCCATAGTGGTTTCAGGTTTCAATTGCTGGTTTTGTCTGGAGAGAACAGTCATGCGTTCAATTCCTTCTCATGCCATTGTTATTGGTTGTATTTTTAATTCCTAATGGGGAAAACAATCTTTATCTTCAAGCTCCCTCATGAACTTAGTTGATTAATCACCCTTTTTTCTTAATGTATTGAACTGCGTTCTTCTCAAACCAATGCTCCTTTCACAGATTGCAGTGATTGCACAATGACCAGCAAGGAAAAAATCATATTCACTGAAGAGAAAACAAAAACAAATAATTTTTCACTAGAGTGAAATGTCATGACTAAATGACATGCAGTGTGATATTTGGAAATAGTATTGAATCAGATAAATTATGATAATCTGTTGGTACAGCAACTGATATTTTAGCATTTGGGATAAAAAAAAATTTCTCACCAAAAGTGATCAGAAAATGAAAGGTTCATTCTAAGAAGACAATGGAGAAACCAATTGAAATTATAGCATGACTTGCTATAATATGATCTATCTATCTATATATATAATATAATCTATAATATAGATTGCAATTATAAAATCACATAATATAGAAATCACTCTACTTTTACCATGACTGTAGATTCCCTTCAATAAAAAATGAGGAAAATGTTCAATTTATTTTCAGTCATTGGACATAGCTTACTTCTTATTCATTTGAGAACAGTTTTAAGAAACCGAAAAGACACAAATCTTTCTATAGGTTTGGTCAAATTGTTTAGATAAAGACTATTAATACAACCTCTGTTACTTGGTTTTCAGTCAAATGGGATGCTCTAATTTAATACCCTACATAACAGAGATCAGACTGTTACAAAATTTGGAAGTGAATCTTTGGTTAAAGTGGGAACATGAAAAATTTCCATTAAAGGAAGATGGTTGCCTTCATTCTAGAGCTCTCAATGGCTTATTTTCTTTTCCCTATGAAGTCAAAGGATGAAAACTGGTGTTATCTTCTTTATTGATCATGCATCTTTCAGCCCCACCCTTCCACTGATGAAATTTCCATATGTCCTACCTATGCAATACTGGAATCCTAGACCTTTCAATCCACCTTCCCAAGGTATCTAAAAGTTCATCATTCTTGAAAATGGTGTCTCCTCCTTTGTCAATGTCAGTTCCTTGAGAGCAGTATGTGTTTCACCTTTTTTTTAAAATTTCCATTGTAAGTGTTTTACAATGTGTAGCACATAGCAAATGCTTAATAAAATATTTTCATTCATTCAGTCAATAGTTCTTACTTGGCTTCCTTCAAGAAACACTCAACTTAAATCCTATGTTCTCTAGGACTTTTTATCTAGTAGTCTCTTCCCTTCTGAGTCTATCTTCCATTTGCAATTTTTATATTTTGTATGTCCCTAGATATTTCCATGCTGTCTTCACCATTATAATGTGAGTTCCTTGAGAGCATAGGTCATTATGCCCCTTTCTGTACAACTAGTCACTAGAATAGTGCCTGAAAGATATTAAAAACTTAATGTTTGTTGACTAGTAAATGCCTTTTTCTTTCATTTACAAATTAATTTATTTTATTTGAAAACTGAAGGCACAGATATAACCATGACAAAGAAACACTCTTAGTAATGACCCCTTGAAAGAAGTGTTAAGGTATCTATTAAATTTGCTTTTAAAAAAGAGTAGGACTTATAACAAAGGGGATCTTTAAGGCAACATCTGTTAGAGCTTACATCATGAAATTAAATTTTAGTACGCATTGTTTAGATGACAATGATGATGATGATGATGATGATGATGATGATGATGATTGCATAGGGCACTTTAAGGTCTGCAAAGATGAAAGGTATATAAAAAAGATAAATGTGGCATTCACTATCCATGCCTAGTTCATTGAAAATGTTGTCTTTTCCAGAGAAAGGGGATAAATATATTTTATTGGATCCTCTTATTTTAACATAGAGCTACACAACATGATCTCCTTTCCTCTATCATTCTATTTTTTAATGACCAGAGAATAGATCATTTTGAAGTTACAGAAAATAATTGAAATGCCAAAGAAATAAAAACAAAGCTGTCCTGAAGGACTTTTTCTTTATTAAAAGAATGATTACCTTGAAGACCTGTAAACTCTGCTACTCAGACTACACTGCCAAAATGGAAAATAAATCAACATTCAAAAGCATGTACTTGTTCATGAACCAAGGACTAAATCTGACAGGGCTAGGCTATGACCCAGGAGGTAAAATTCCATCAGTAAACTGATATTTCATTCATGGAAAAGAAAAATTGGTTAAAAATACTTAAAAACATTGATATAAAACATGAAATTTTGAAAACAAACAAACATGGAGGCCATTACCTGAAAATGGTTGTTTTTAAAGTTAACAGTAATCAAGAACCTTTGTCATGCTATGGGAGACAAATACATTAAATGTACAGCTCCTTTTAAAAGAAATCAAGGAAGAGACTAGCCATTATGGTTTTCTTAAGGACTGTTAGAACTGCCTCACATTGGGGCAGAGCCAAGATGGTGGATTGAAGGCAGACAGTTGCCTGAGCTCTCCCAGATTTCCTCTCAAAATATTCAAAATAATGCCTCAAACAAATTCTGGACTGGCAGAACCAACAAAAATATCAGGTGGAACAATTTTCCAGCCTAAGACAACTTAGAAGATTGACAGGAAAAGTCTGACTCACTGGGGTGTAAATGGAGCCCAGTCCAGGGCCACACCTCAGCAAGTCAGCAGCAGGCCTCCAGGGAGACTAAATCTGTATGGAGAATTCAATCAATGGCAGTGACTTCTGGAGCTCTCATGAAAGTGAAGTGAGAAGAACTGGAAGAACATACAGAGCAACAACAATTGTACAATGATCAACTTTGAGTGACTTAGTTATTCTCAACAATACCATGATCCCACACAATTCCAAAGGACTTATGATGAAAAATGATATCCACATAAAGAGAAAGAACTGATGGAGCCTGAATGCAGATCAAGGCAAACTTTTTTATACTTTTTTGGGTTTTTTTTTTGTTTTTTTTTTAACCACATAAAACTGCATGACTTGCATGACTATGCATGTATAACCCATGTCAAACTTCTTGCCTTCTCAATGAAGTGGGGAGGAAGGGAGGGAGGGCAGAAATTTGTAATTGAAAATATTTTTAAATGAATGTTAAAAATTGTTTTCACATGTCATTGGGAAAATAAAATATTAAAAAAACATATATTTAAAAAAATAAACAAAAAGAATACTAAAGCTTCTTGAGGGCAGGGATTAGTTTTCACATTTAAAAAATCTATATAGTCTTAGAATCTAGCATAATGACTTGAACATAGTATTTTTTATAGTAAGAATTGAATTGAATATTTTTATCAATCTCTGATCTAACTTATATGTTACTCCACAACTGATAAAGAATATAAACCATCCTCATTGTATCATCCTACATGTTAGCTAAATCCCACCACAAATTCTCCCAGTTTGGCTGTGAGGGCACATAGGTTTGGGTGTTTTGTATTTTTTCAAAACCAGGTCTTCTTAATCTAAGCTTCATAAACATTTACATGTGGAGAAATACATAGATAGATCTACTACATAGACATAGATAGATATAGAGATGGAGATATAGAGATGTAAATTTTCATATTCACATATATAAAGATAGATTAGGGAAAAATAATTTTAAATATAGTTCAATATATTAAATTTTGATATGGTTGTATTTTAATGTGATTGACTTGCCATGTATTTTGTAATCTCATGTATTTTATGTCATACATTTAAAAACATCATCCTTAGTCAGGCTCCATAAACCTTACAAGACTGATAAAATAACAAGAATTCCTGTTCTAGATATTGTACAGATACCAGTGAAGATGTGGATTGTCTGTAAGTGCTTGTGCTTGCTACAAAACTGGTCTAGCTCCTTTTTCAGTTGTTCATCTCACTGTTGATTTCCTTTATGTCTCTGTCTCTAAACAATTTTTCATTGGTAGTGAATTATAGGCTACATACTTCCACTGGGTACATCTCCGTTGTACTCTGGGTGATACTCTGGTAAGATCTTTGTACACTGGAGTGTTCTATAATTTTCAACTATACAGCATCATCGAACAAATATTTATCTTAAGAAGATGGGCCTCTTTTTGAGAGGAAGCTTATTGAAAAAATTTCACAAAGTTCAGTTTACATACACACACATATATTCATTGCCTTTAAACATTCCCTCTAAATGCAGAAGAAAAATGATGCCTACTCACTTATTTTTTCTTTTCACTGACAGTAGTACCTTGGCAGTGCTAGACTATATTCACTTTCATGTATATGATGTAAAAATGCATTGTTTTGAAGCTCAAAGTCATCCCAGAACTTCCTAGAGGAGATCAATGCTGAATCTAAATATAGTAAAAATCAACGAAACTTTGGCATTTATTTGACATCAGCTTTGGCTTTTGATATTTCTTCCTGTGATCTGTCTGCTTCTAAAAAGTCTAATCTTTAATCACCATAAGAGAACTTTGGTTCAAAAGTCTTTCAAATGTAAAGAACTTTGGCTTTTAGCTATCATATTGGTAAAGTAACTAATGAGATTGCTTGTGAATGCTTATTTCCACACGGGCCAGATATCTTCCTCTTTCACTTGAGAAATAATATGACTTGGGAATCTGTAGACTCTGAGAATTTTTTTTATTCTGTGTGGATTCTTTCAGTTCAAAGCTCAACTGAGGAAAGATGAGACTATTAAAAATAACGCACAGTTCAAATGAATAGGGAAGAAGATGCCATCCTATTAAATGTTTACTCTTCAGTCACTTCATCTGGGCAATGATTATTTACCTTCATTTCATAAGTGACACTTAAAAGTTGTTCTCTAATAACAAAATGTAAGACTGACAGAGTTCATTATACTTCAATGTCCTTTGTAAATGATAAATAATTAATACATGTGACATGCCTATGAGAAAGGTTTTGTTTAATAGATAAAGAAACTGAATTATAAGGAAGTTAGTAACTTCTCAGTAGCAGAACTTAAATTCAGATTTTAAAACTCTAATTTCAGTAAGCTGTAGAATTCAACAGTTTTAATGGGTAAGAAAAACATAAGAACTTTATGTTTGGTAGCAATCAAGCATCATTTTGTTCCAGGTTCCAAGCTGGGATTACTTTGGCTAGTCTAGTATAAATTTACACACCTTTTCCCCTTACAGACTTTTTAAACATGAATCCCCCCTTGCATATGTAATTTGACAAATCATAAGAATGCACCTTTTAATTATTAAGTCATATTCTATAATGTTAACCATTTATTTACTGGAAACTTTTGGTTTGGAGATTGGTATCATCCAGGTAACAGTTTAGTGTTTACATCCAGTGGAATAACATTGATGAGAACATTTAATTTATTTTATCATAAACTTACCAAACCTTGTAAAGAAATTGTAATTGAAATAAAAATAGGACATAAAATTTATATGAAACTTAAGAAAATAGAATAAAATGCATGAAAAAATAGCACTATAATGGGCACTCATGATGCAGTTAAAAAAATATGCTTAGCGTTAAGAGACCCTGAGTTCATATCCCTGCTTCTGCTTACTACCTGTGTATTCCTGGACAAATCATTTAATTTTTCACATAAAAGATGGAGAATGAAAAGTAGAGGTAGCAACCCAGTCTAATTCTTCCAACATTCCCCTCCAAACAACTTTAAAATAATGTCTCAAATGAAATTTTGGAGTAGAGTATCCAACAAAAGGTCTGCCTAAGAGAACTGAGGAGCACAGCAGGAGAGGTCTGTGACATTGGGGTAGATGGTCAACTCCAGCTACAGCACTACAGCAGCTACAGCACTAGCAGTAGTCCTTGGAGGGGGATGTGACAGCAGCAGCAGCAGCTTTGGGAGCTCTCAGCCCAAATATGTTAACAGGGGTTCAAACAACCTGTCTGAAAGAGATTACAGGGAACACCTTGCTGACACTGGGTGCATACCTTGGTGCAGTTTGGCAACACTCTCTGTCTCTGTCTCTCTTTCTCTCTATCTCTTTGTCTGTCTGTCTCTCTCTGACTCTCTCTCTGTCTCTGTCTCTCTCTCTGTCTCTCTCTCTCTCTCACACACACACACACACACACACACACACACACCCAAACACACTCTCTTTGGTCACATTTCCATAGTGGAGAAGTGTGCTTGTCATCAGTAATGAGGGAACTGGGGCGCTGGTCACAGTTTCAGGGCAGAAAAGAGAGCTAGCACTTGTAACTGGAGGGAAGCAGAAGATCTGGTCACAGGTCCATGACCAATAGGAGAACTAGCCCTTGTATCAGTGGGGGAACAAAGGCCATTCCTGGGTAAAAAGCAAAACACAGATCTGTAAATGCACTTCTCCTTGGATCATACTCATCTTGGAAGCACCAAAAATTCATACGAGCAAGAAATAGCCTGAAGCTCAGGTCAGTGCCTCACCATCTGCAAGAGCTCATCCTCAGAGCTCAATTTTAACATAAAACCAAAAAAAGTTAAATACTGGCTGTAAAAAATGAGCAAAAAAAAAATAGAATCTGACCATAAAAAGCTATTATGATGGCAATGAAGATCAAAACAAACTCAGAAGACAGCCACAAGCAAAGCCTCAATGAAAAATGTAAAATAGACACAAGCTCAAAACGAATTCCTGGAAGAGTTAAGAAATATTTAAGAGTAGTAGAGGAAAATTTGGGGAAAGAAATGAGAGGAATGCAAGAAAATTATGAAAAGAGAATTAACAGCTTGTTAAAAGAGGCACAAAATACATTGAAGAAAATGACACCTTAAAAAAACAGAATTTGCCTAATGGTAAAAGAGGCACTAAAACTCACCAAAGGAAAGAACTTAAAAAGAAGAATTTGCCAAAAGGAAAAAAAGGTGCAAAAGCTCACTGAAGAAAACAATTCCTTAAAAAATGGAATTGTGCAAGTGGAAACAAGGAATACCATGACACATCAAGAAACAATAAAACAAAATAAAAAACTTATGCACACGTATGAATACATATATGTATGTATATCACATATATGTGTTTGAAAATGTGAAATATCTCATTTAAAAAAACTGACCTGGAAAAGAGAGTCAAGTAGAGATAATTAAAGAGTCATTGGACTACATGAATGCCATGCTCAAAAAAAGACTAGACATCATTTTTCAAGAAATAATAAAGGAAAAATTCCCCAGCGTCTTCAGATACTGAGGGTTGAATAGAAATAGAGAGGGGGCAGAGCCAAGGTGGCGGCTGGGAAGCAGTGACTGGCGTGAGCTCCCCACCAAGTCCCTCCAAAAACCTATAAAAAAATGGCTCTGAACCAATTCTAGAGGTGCAGAACCCACAAAGTGGCAGAGGGAAGCAGGGCTCCAACCCAGGATAGCCTGGATGGTCTCTGGGTAAGGTCTGTCCCACACAGAGATCCCAGTCCCCAGCTGAGGGGAGCGGAGCTGAGCCCAGCACGCACAGCGCGAACACACCAGATGCGGACCTACCAGACTAGGAGACAAGCGCAGAGTGCCCTGGCATCCTGAAATACTGAGCTGTGGCATCCACCAGACCTCTCAACCCACAAAGAGCAAAGACAACAGAGAAGGTTAGTGGGAAAAGCTGTGGGACTGAGTTTGTAGCTTTAGAACTATGGCTGCAGTTGCTTCTGGCCCCAGGCCCACCTGGTGGGAGGAATTAAGTGGCTGATCAGAGCAGGAGTGAACAGCCTGCTGAAGATTTAAGCCCAATCTGGGTAGGGGGTTCTTGGGGAAGGAGGAGTGCTAGTGAGGCAGCGCATCCGCCCAAGCGTGGAACATAGAACTCTTTAGTCTACAAGCAGTCATACCCTGCTGAAAAACTCAAAGGTCAAGTGAGTTGGCTGGGAACATGGCCTGGCAGCGAAAATGTACCCAGATTCAGTCTCAGACTCTGGAATCCTTCTTTGGTGACAAAGGAGACCAAAACACACAGTCAGATGAAGTTAACAAAGTCATAGAGCCTACAGCAAAAACCT
>CM053626.1:295628151-295648299 GCA_028646595.1 Phalanger gymnotis
GCATGCAGATTCTTAGAGGAGAGGTTAAGAGAGTTACAGGAAGAAATAGACAGCAAAACTATAATATTGGAGACCTCAACCTCCCCCTATCTGAACTTGATAAATCTAACCTCAAAATAAACAAGAAAGAAGTTAAGGAGGTGAACAGAATTTTAGAAAAGGCAGATATGATAGACCTCTGCAGAAAATCGAATGGGGATAAAAGAAATATCCTTTTCTCTCAGTTTCACATGGCACATACTCAAAAATTGACCATGTACTAGGGCATAAAACCCTCACAATCCAGTGTACAAAGGCAGAAGTAGTCAAAACATACTTTTCAGATCACACTGCAATAAAAATTATTTGTAATAAAGAACCCTGGAAAAATAACATAAAGATTAATTTGAAACTAAATAATCTAATCCTAAACAATGACTGGACCAAAGAACAAATCTGAGACACAATTAATAACTTCATTCAAGAGAATGACAATAATGAGACAACATACCAAAATTCATGGGATGCAGCAAAAGCAGCTCTTAGGGGAAATTTTCTATCTCTAAATGCTTACAAGAATAGAATAGAGGAAAAGGAGATCAATGAATTGGGCATGCAACTGAAAAATCTAGAAGAAGAATAAATTGAAAATTCCCCAATTAAATACTAAATTAGAAATACTGCAAAGCAAAGGAGACGTTAATAAAATTGAAATCAAGAAAACGATTGAATTGATAAATAAAACAAAGAGTCAATTTTATGAAAAAAAAACAATAAAATTGATAAAACATTGGTCAATTTGATTTAAAAAAAAAGAAGAAAATCAAATTACCAGTATCAAAAATGAAAAGAGTGAATTCACTTCCAATGAAGAGGAAATCAAAACAATAATTAGGAATTATTTTGCCCAATTGTAAGCCCATAAATTTGATAACCTTAGAGATATGGATGAATAGCTACAAAAATATAAACTGCCCAGGTTAGCAGATGAGGAAGTAAAATTCCTAAATAACCCCATCTCAGAAAAAGAAATTGAGTAAGTCATCAATGAAATCCATAGGAAAAAATCTCCAGGGCCAGATAGTTTTACATGTGAATTTTATCAAATATTTAAAGAACAATTAATCCCTATACTTTATAAACTATTTGGGAAAATGGGTAAAAAAGGCGTCCTACTGAACTCTTTTTATGACACAAATATGGTACTAATACCCAAACCAGGAAGAGTCAAAACAGAGAAAGAAAAGTATAGACCAATTTCCCTAATGAATATTGATGCAAAATTTTTAAATAAAATATTGGCAAATAGATTGCAGCAACTTATTGTGAGAATAATACTACGACCGGGTAAGATTTATTCCCGGAATGCAAGGCTGGTTCAGTATTAGGAAAACTATGAGCATAATTGATCATATCAACAACAAAACTAGCAGAAACCATATGATGATCTCAATAGATGCAGAAAAAGCCTTTGACAAAATACAACACGCATTCCTATTAAAAACACTAGAAAGCACAGGAATAAATGGAGCTTTTCTTAAAATTATAAGTAGCATCTACCTAAAACCATCAACAAGCATTATTTGTAAGGGGGATAAGCTAAACACATCCCAAATAAGATCAGGGATGACACAAGGATGTCCATTATCACCCTTGTTATTGAATTTGGTACTAGAAATGTTAGCTTTAGCAATGAGAGAAGAAAAAATATTGAAGGAATTAGAATAGGCAAAGAAGAAACTAAATTATAACTTTTTGCAGATGATATGATGATTTACTTAGAGAATCCTAGAGAATCAAGTAAAAAAAAATACTTGAAATAATAATCAAGTTTAGCAAAGTTGCAGGATATAAAATAAACCCACATAAATCCTCAGCATTCCTATACAGTACTAACAAAGCCGAACAGCAAGAGATAGAAGGAGAAATTCCATTCAGAGTTACTGTAGACACTATAAAATATTTGGGATTCTATCTGCCAAGACAAACCTAGGACCTATATGAACATAATTATGAAACACTTTTCACCCAAATTAAGTCAGATATAAATAAATGGAAAAATATCAGTTGCTCATGGTTAGGCTGAGCTAATATAATAAAAATGACTATTTTACCCAAATTAACTTATCTATTCAGTGTCATACCAATCAAACTACCAAAAATTATTTTACAGAGCTGGATAAAATAATAACAACATTCATCTGGAAGAACAAGAGATCTTGAATCTCTAGGGTATTAATGAAAAGAAATGCTGGGGAAGGTGGCCTAACCATACCAGATATTAAACTGTACTATAGAGCAGCAGTCATCAAAACTACCTGGTACTGGCTAAGAAACAGACTCATGGATCAGTGGAATAGGATACGTACACAAGACACAATAGTCAACGACTATAGCAGTCTACTCTTTAATAAACCCAAAGAATCCAGCTTCTGGGCTAAGAATTCATATTTCACAAAAAAACTGCTGGGAAAATTGGAAAATGGTCAGGCAGAAACTGGGCATAGACCAATATCATACACCATATACCAAAATAAAGTCAAAATGGGTTCATGATTTAGGAATAAAGGCTGATACTATAAGCAATTTGGGAGAACAAGGAATAATTTACGTATCAGATTTATGGAAAATCAAAGAATTCATGACCCAACAAGAGATAGAGATCATTACAAAATGCAAAACAGATAATTTTAATTAGGATAAATTGAAATGTTTTTGTATAAAAAAAAAAGCCAATGCAACAAAGATTAGGAGGGAAGCAGAAAATTGGGAGAAAATCTTTACAATTAGTGTCTCTGATAAAGGCCTCATCTCTAAAATATGCAGGGAACTGAGCCAAATTTATAGAAAAACAAGTCATTCCCCAAATGAAATGGTCAAAGGATATGAACAGGTAGTTTTCAGAGGAAGAAATTAAAGATATCTACAGGCATATGAAAAAAAGCTTTAAATCACTACTGATTAGAGAAATGCAAATCAAAACAACTCTTAGGTACCACATCTCTCCTGACAGATTGGCTAAAATGACAGAACAGGAAAATGATAAATGCTGGAGAGGATGTGGGAAAATTGGAACATTGTTACATTTCTGGGGGAGTTGTGGACTGATCCAGCCATTCTGGACAGCAATTTGGATCTATGCCCAAAGGGCTAAAAAAATGATCACACTCTTTGACCCAGCAATACCACTTCTAGGGTTGTATCCCAAAGAGATCACACAAGTGGGGAAAAGACCCATATGTACCAAAATATTAATATTAGCTCTTTTTGTAGTAGCAAAGAATTGGAAATCAAGGGCATGCCCATCAATTGGGGAATGGCTGAACAAGTTGGGGTATATGAAGGTAATGAAATACTATTGTGCTATAAGAAATTGGGATGATACAGACTTCATAATAACCTAGAAAAACCTACATTACATAATGCTGAGCATAACCAGGAAAACATTACACACAACCGCAGATATATGGATTCAGTGAGGACTAACCCTGATAGACTGTTTGCTCTTCTCAGCAACACAAGGTACAAAGACAACTCCAAAGGACTCATGATGGAGAGAGTTATCTACATCCAGAGAAAGAACTATGGATTCTGAATGCAGATTGAGGCACATTTTGTGCTCGCCATTTTTTCCCCTTTGTTTTTTTTTTCTCTTTTATTTTGGTTTTGTTCCTTCTTTCCCATGATTCATTCCATTGGTCATAATTCTTCTTTACAACTAGACTATTGTGTAAATAAGTTTAATGTGAAGTTATATGTGGAAGATATATCAGATTCCACCCTGTCTTGGGGAGGGAGAGGGGGAGGTGGGTAAGAAAATCTGGAACTCAAAATTATGTGGGACTGAGTGTTGTAAACTAAAATTAAAAAATCTCAAAAAAGCAAAATAGACTCAAGTAAAAGTGTAAAACAAAGGAAACCTCATTTTCTTAAAAGGTACCATAGGAAATGAACTGGTATCAAAAAAAAAAAATTGAGACAATTTCTCAGATAAAGACTGCATTCCTAACATATATAGAGAACTGAGTCAAAGTTATGAAAATAAGAGCCATTTCCCAGTTGATAAATCATCAAAGGATATGAAAATGCAGTTTTCAGAAAAAGAAATCAAAGCTATCTATAGTCATATATGAAAAAAAAAATACTCTAAATCACTGTTGATTAGAGGAATGCAAAGTAAAACAACTCCAAGGTACCATTTCACACCTGTCTGAAAAGCTAAATGCTGGAGGGGATCTGAAGAAATAAGTACATCAATGAATTGTTGAAGGATTTAAGAATTAGTCCAATTGTACTAGAAAGTAATTTGGAACTATGCCCAAAGGGCTATGAAACTGCATACTCTTTTACCCAGTGATACCACAACTAGGTCTGTATCCCAAAGACATCAAAGGAAAAAGAAAGGACCAAATTGTTATATATACATACACACATATATGTATATATATATATATATATATATATACATATATATATATATATACATATATATATATATATGTATGTGTACTTATCAATTCTTTTTTGGTGGCAAATAATTAGAAATTGAGGGGATGTCCATCAATTAGGGAATGGCTGAACAAGATGTGGTATATGATTTTGATGAAATACTATTTAGTATAGGTAATGACTAGGAGGATGGTTCCGGAAAAGCCTGGAAATATATATATGAACTAATATATATGAACTAATAAATAAATAAACAAACAAATAAATAAATTTAAATAATTTAAATATATTAAACATTTAATTAACTATTTAAATAAATATATTAAATATTAAATAAATAAATTAAAATAAATAAAATAAAAATAAATAAATATATAAAAATAAATATAAAAATAAAATATATGAACTAATGCAATGTGAACTGCAGAATCAGAATATCATTGTACACAGTAACATAAATATCATAAGGATGATCAACAATGAAAGATATCTACACTGATGAACAAAATGATCTAAGATAATTCTGAAGGACTCATGAGAAAAATGCTGTCCACCTCCAGAGAGAGAAATGATGAACATAGTGCAAATTGAAGTATAATTTTCTCTCTTTATTTTTCTTGGCTTTTTCCTATGTAATATGACTCATATGGAAATATGTTTTGTGTGATTTTACATGCATATTTGATATCATATTGCTTGTCTTCTCAGTGGTAGGAGGAGAGACTTCAGGGAGGTAGAGAATCTTAACTCAAGTTTTTTTTTTAAAGGAATATTAAAAAGAAATAAACAATATTTCAAAATTTATAAAAAAAAGTCAGGAAAGAAGTCTCATAAGGTTTTTTTTTTTTAGATTTAGATTGAGAATAATCTTACTCCCTTTCTAAAACCATCTGGCCCTCTTATCTTTCCTTTGATTTTCTTTGCCTCATTGAATTGTAATACACTGTCCTGATTCTGTTAGTATCACTTTGCATTTTTTTTACATTTTCTTGTACTCTTCATCAGTATCATTTTATGCCATCTCACTATTCTATAAATGGAGATAAGAGTAACAGGCCAGGGTCTTTTATGAAACTTGTATTTTTACAGAGCTTTTGAGAACAGGTGACACAGTGGATAAAACCTTGTATTTAGTTTGCTAGAACCTTTTGCAGCCTCAGTTTCTTCATCTCTAAAATGGGGACTATAATAGCACCTGCTTCCCAGTATTTTTATGAGTAACAAATGAGTTAATATTCATAAAACACTTTGCAAACTTTAAAGCAGTATATAAATGTGAGCTATTACTACTATACTGCTGCTGCTGCTGCTGCTGGTAGTAGTAGTAGTAGTAGTAGTAGTAGTAGTAGTAGTAGTAGTAGTAGTAGTAGTAGTAGTAAATGACTTTCTTAAATTCACAAAGCTCAGAGATTACATTTGAATTCATAACTTTCTGGCTCTGAAGCCATCTTCCTCTCTACTATACTGAATTTCCACTCTTACATAATTATTTAGAATGTCATTGGATTTATAGGTTCTTTTGAGTTCAGGATGGAGTGTTAAAGTGATCATGACTTTTGTTCCTGGTCAGTTAACCCACGTTTAAAAAAATGATATCTTAGATTAAAGCCCTAGTTAAAGGAATTATTGGTTACCCACCATAATGAAGAGACAGAACTCAGGGAAATTTGGGGGCTCGGGCAGGGGCAAAAAACAATTTAAATATAGTAGGAGGTGACTCATGTTGTAACCATATTACCATTAGAGGAACAAAAAAGTAATTAAAACTTAGAGCTCATTGAATGTATATAGAACAAGAAAAGATGTTACATAAAAATAAGCAAGTTGTATGATTTTAGAATCAAAAAATTTTAGATGAGAAATTAGTGAACACTTAATCTGTGCTCTTCATTCCATAGCAACAGTAGATTTAGTGGACAAAGAGCTTTACATGTATATTGCCTCATTTCTTTAGTTTCAAAAATTAAGTAGGCAAAATCCTATCAGATATATGAAACAAATAGAAACATAAAATGAATGGCAATTCTTTCTTCCATCTCTTCTTGCTCTTGTTCTTCTTTTTCCCTTCTTCTTCCTGAAATTGAGATATTATTTCCTCTTCTTTCTCCTTTTCCTCCTTTTCCCCTTCTCTTTTTCCTCTTTCTCCTCCACTTCCTTTACTTCCTCCTCCTCCTCTTTTTCTCTTCTTCTTCTTCTCCCTCTTCTTCTTCTTCTTCTCCTTCTTCTTCATCTCCTTCTTCTCTTTTTATTTTTTAAATTTTTTATTTATTCTTTATTAATTTAATTTTTTAGTTTTCAGCATTGATTTTCACAAGAGTTTGAATTACACATTTTCTCCCCATTTCTACCCTCCCCCCCACTCCAAGATGGCATATATTCTGGTTGCCCAATTCCCCAGTCAGCACCCCCTTCTGTCACCCCACTCTCCCCATCCCATTTTCCCTTACTTTCTTGTAGGGCAAGATAGATTTCTATGCCCTATTGCCTGTATATCTTATTTCCTAATTGCATGCAAAAACTTTTTTTTGAACATCTGCTTTTAAAACTTTGAGTTCCAAATACTTTCCTCTCTTCCCTCCACACCCACCCTCCCTAAGAAAGCAAGCAATTCAACATAAGCCATATTGTATCATTATGCAAAACTCTACCACAATACTCATGTTGTAAAAGACTAACTATATTTTGTTCCTACCTCTCCTATCCCCCTTTATCCAGTTTTCTCCCTTGACCCTGTCCCTTTTCAAAAGTGTTTGCTATTGATTACCTCCTACCCCTATCTGCCCTCCCTTCTATTGTGCCCCCTTTTTTATCTCCTTCCTTCTTTCCTGTGGGGTAAGATACCCAGTTGAATGTGTATGTTATTTCCTCCTCAGGTCAAATCCGATGAGAACAAGATTCACTCATTCCCCCTCACCTGCCCACTCTTCCCTTCCTACAGAACTGCTTTTTCTTGCCACTTTTATGCGAGATAATTCTATCTCTCCCTTTCTCCCTCTCTTGAAATATTCTTCTCTCATCCCTTAATTTGATTTTATTTTTTTAGATATCATCCCTTCATATTCAACTCACCCTGTGCCCCTCTGTCTATATGTGTGTGTGTGTATGTGTGTGTGTGTGTGTATGTATTTAAGTATATTCCTTTCAGATACCCTAATACTGAGGTCTCATGAATTATACACATCATCTTCTCATGTAGGAATGTAAACAAAACAGTTCAACTTTAGTAAGTCCCTTATAATTTCTCTTTCTTCTTTACCTTTTAATGCTTCTCTTGATTCTTGTGTTTGAAAGTCAAATTTTCTATTCAGCTCTGGTCTTTTCACTGAGAAAGCTTGAATGTCCTTTATTTTATTGAAAATCTATATTTTGCCTTGGAGCATGATATTCAGTTTTGGTGGGTAGGTGATTCTTGGTTTTAATCCTAGCTCCATTGACCTCCAGCATATTATATTCCAAGAACTTCAGTCCATTAATGTAGAAGCTGCTACATCTTGTGTTATCTTGATTATGTTTCCACAATATTCAAATTGTTTCTTTCTGGCTGCTTGCATATATTTTCTCTTTGATCTGGGAGCTCTGGAATTTGCCAAGAATGTTCCTAGGAGTCTTCTTTTTGACATCTTTCTCAGGAGGCAATAAGTGGATTCTTTCAATTTCCATTTTACACTGTGGTTCTAGAATATGAAGGAAGTTCTCCTTGATAATTTCTTGAAAGATCATATCTAGGCTCTTTTTTTGATCATGGCTTTCAGGTAGTCCAATAAGTTTTAAGTTATCTCTCGTGGATCTATTTTCCAGGTCAGTGGTTTTTCCAATGAGATATTTCACATTGTCTTCCATTTTTTCATTCCTTTGGTTCTGTTTCATAATATCTTGATTTCTCATCAAGTCACTAGCTTCCTCTTGCTCCAATCTAATTTTTAAGCTAGTATTTTCTTCAGTGGTCTTTTGGACCTCCTTTTCCATTTAGCTAATTCTGCATTTCAAGGCATTCTTCTCCTCAATTGCTTTTTGGAGCTCTTTTGCCATTTGAATTAGTCTATTTTTAAGGTGTTATTTTCCTCAGTATTTTTGGGATCTCCTTTAGTAGGTCATTGACTTTTTTTTCATGGCTTTCCTGCATCACTCTCATTTGTCTTCCCAATTTCTCCTCTGCTTCTCTAACTTGCTTTTCCAAATCCTTTTTTAGCTCTTCCATAGCCTGAGACCAGTTCATGTTTTTCTTGGAGGCTTTTGATGTAGCCTCTTTGACTTTGTTGACTTCTTCTGGCTGTATGTTTTGGTCTTCTTTGCCACCAAAGAAAGATTCCAAAGTCTGAAACTGAATCTGAGTCCATTTTCACTGCCTGGCCATGTTCCCAGCCAACTACTTGACCCTTGAGTTTTTTGTCTGGGTATGACTGCTTGTAGAGTATAGAGCACTTTGTCCCAAGCTTGAGGTGCTGCTCTGTTGCTTTCAGAGCTTTTTCTACACAGCAAGCTCTGCCACACCAGTGCTTCTCCTCCCACAAGAACCACCAAACCAGACCACGACTCAGATCTGAGCAGACTCTGCACTTGTGCTCAGATCTGCCGTTTAATTCCTTCCACTAGGTGGGCCTGGGGCCAGAAGCAACTGCAGCTGTAGTCCTCAGAGCTGCACCACCCCTGCTGCCCCTGGGGCAGTGGCTAAACTGGGAACTCCTTTTACTCTGTCCGCACAATTTTTTTCCCACTAACCTTCTCTGTTGTTTTTGGTGTTTGTGGGTTGAGAAGTCTGGGAACTGCCACAGCTCACTAATTCAGGGCACTAATTCAGGGCCTGTTTTGCCCAGCTCCTGGTCTGGTTGGTCCACGTGTGGCTCATGTTGGTCTCTGCTCCACTCTTCTCCCACCTCTGTGTGATAGACCTTACCCAGTGACCATCCAGGCTGTCCTGGGCTGGAGCCCTCTGCTATGTCGTGGGTTCTGCAGTTCTATAATTTGTTTAGAGCCATTTTTATAGGTGTTTGGAGGATCTTGGGGGAGAGCTTTAGGGACTTCCCTGCTTTCCAGCTGCCATCTTGGCTCTGCCCCCAAGTCACTCTCCTACTCTCTTCTCCTTCTCCTTCTTCTTCTTCTTCTTCTTCTTCTTCTTCTTCTTCTTCTTCATTGTCTTCTTCATTGTCATCTTCTTCTTCATCTTCTTTGTTGTCGTCCTCTTCATCATTATCATCATCATCATCTTCTTCTTCTTCTCAAAAGAGTGATATGCTTAAACACAGGACAACATGGATTCAAATATCATTTAATTGATATTTAACCATTGGCAAGTCAGATAACCTCTATTTGCTTCAAGCCCTTCCCCTGGGACTTAGCTGCTAAGTGAAATATGAGTTGTCACCTGCATTGGTGGGTAGGGTTTACATATACTAAACATTATTTTATTATCCTTTAAATTTTTAATGCAGTGCCATTGACAGGACTAAAATAATATTCAGGATAATTAAGGTAACTACAAATTAAATTTAATGGTAGTTGGTTTTTATTTTTTAAAGCCTAACATCTCAACTTTATTTCAAATACATTTTTAATAGCAGGCATATTCCCTGCCATCTAAAATATTTTTATTAATTCCAAACATTATTTTGATAATTAGTATTATACTAGTCAAAATATGATGGGCTACTTAGCCCAGGGCATCAGTAACTGGATGCAAAACTTTTCAACTCTATGCTGGTAGATAATAAAGTCATTAGAGTTTATATAATAATGTACCTTGTTCCACATCACAGCCAGCTCAGATTTGAAACCCATGAAGAACTCACTAAATATATCTAATGCAATTTCCATATAACAGCTAGCACAATTGTCTGTATTAATTGTTATCACTGCTTATAGGCTACACAGTATTATTCCTTCCTAGCTCCATTGCTGCCACACACCAACAATGAAGGGATGCAGGCTAGAGAATGGAAATGGGAATGAGTTGTTTTATATACTGTATTTGTTCTCCAAACTGAGCACCTATTTCATTTGCCTGGCCCACCAACCTTGCCCTATTCTACAATCACTACATTAATTTATTTTTTTAATAACTATTTTGTTATCTTTGACTTTTTCCCTATAACTTCCAAATATTATTTCAATATTAACATTAGGTTCATCAAAATGATTGTGAGCCATTTCTCTTTGTGGTTTGCATCTCCTTTGGTATCATTTTAATCTGTAATTCTTCAAAGAGAGACCCAGACATGATATTTCCCAGACTGGCCTTTCTGATTATAAGTGAAGTAGTACTGACTTCAGAATCTGAAAATGAATCTGCTGAAATCAAGAGATTGTTAGTATGCTCCTATTGACTGTGAACATTGAGTGACCTCTTGATAGGAACCTATGTATTGGGGAGTTCTCCTATCCTCCTGTGCCACTTTATTCACAATAGTAAGTTGCTGATAATGAGTTCCCTAGCTAGCAAATGCTGGATGGAATGTATATAAGATTTTGAATATGTTATGCTAAAATAGAAAGAGAGAGAGAGAGAGAGAGAGAGAGAGAAAGAGAGAGAGAGAGAGAGAGAGAGAGAGAGAGGAAGGAAGGAAGGAAGGAAGGAAGGAAGGAAGGAAGGAAGGAAGGAAGGAAGGAAGGAAGGAAGGAAGGAAGGAAGGAAGGAAGGAAGGGACAAAGAAAGAACACTGATTTGGCTAAGTAAGTAGATCTTAGTGAATCAAAAACACAAAAGGCAAAGATGTCAAATCTAAAAGGTCAACTCAACCATTTCTGGTTTGTATTTCCAGCACAATTTAAGCTACTGTTTGGTTAATGTGGTTCACAATCGACTCCCACCTTCCAACAATAACAACACATATCCCACCTCATCTTCTGCAAAAACCCTGTTAAACCCTACTTAAATATTGACCTAAAGCTAACCTTGAGCATGCACTATGTGCTTACTCTATGAAGCCCTGGGGATTAAAAAAAGGAAAGAAATGAAGGAAGGAAGGAGGCAGGGAAGGGATGGGAGGGAATAGAAAGAAATTTTATTAAACACTGTGAGAAAGGCCTGGGGCTAAATATTGATGATAAAAATGATAAAAATATAGCCTCTTTTCTTTCCAAACCAACCTTTATATTCATGTCCTTGAATCTTTCCCCATCTTCCTCCTCTGTCAAATTGTCTCCCGCATTCTCATTACCATTCTAATCTTCAATTTCTCCTTACTTATGGTTGAATACCTAACCTTAACCCCCCTCCAAAATCCATTCGTTTTACCCATACTCTCAAATTATTTTTAAATTTCTCGCGTTTTCATAGTCAACTGTAAGAATTGCATCCACTTTTTGTCTCCTCATTCACTTTTACATTCCTTGGGATCTTGTTTTCAACCTCACCACTCAAATGAAACACGAAGCAGTTCTTGGTAATGTCTTAAATTGTGCATCTTAATATCCTGTTCTCTATTTTCATTCTGCTTGACCCCTCTACTACTTATACGGCTGACCACCCCAACTCCCATTTGTTTTTCCCTAGTTGGTTTTTAATAACACTGCTCTCTCCTGGATCTCTATCTACCTATTTAATTCCCTTCTCTGTCTCCTTTCTTGAATTACCATCCATGTCCTTCCCCTTTAAATGAGTGGTCTCTAAAACTGGGTAGATATGTTTCATCTGCCTAGAAATTATATTTTATCCAGTAGAGCTGGTGAGATTACTAGTAGAGCAAGTAGAAAGAGGAAAGAATAGGAAGATATTTACATCCATCTTCTCTATTTGGAATTCTAGTCCCTCATTACCAAATACCTGTTAAATATCCACAGCTACATGTCCCACGAGCATCTCAAATCCAACATGGCAAAATCAAGATGCCTTATTTTTCCTCTCAATTATCCCATTCTTCTACCAAATATGTTTATTTCTGTTAAAGTTATTGTCTCAGACACCCAGGTTTACATACATAGATTCATTCTCACTTCTTTCTCCAACTTTCCTCACCTCCCAGTCACAGAATTTAATACATAAAAGGGATGTCACAGCCTCTCTGGTGACTCAGAATGACTACCATGAAGCAAACTCAGTGATCAGTGATGTTGACCTTAGGAACTTCCATATCATTAGAAGAGTCAATCATACTGGCTCATCACAATATTGGTTTACCATCTGGCCTGTCCCACATCCACACCAACTGTCTGCCTGACCCCAGAGATGGAATAAAACAAAATCAAACAAAACCTATAACTTCTGCTTCCTTTAAGAATCAGCGACACTGGGACAACTAGGTGGTACAGTGGTTAGAATACAGTCCATGGAGTCAGGAGTACCTGAGTTTAAATCTGGCCTCAGATACTTGACACTTACTAGTGGGGTGACCCTGGGCAATTAACTTAATCCCAATTGCCTCAAAAAATGAAAAAATAATAAAAGAATCAGTGGCACCAAGGGCCTGAATCATAGTGAAGAATAATTTAAATGCAATATGACACTCTAGTTAAGTAGGGCTCTACTTATGAGTTTACCTGCCATTGTGCAAATTGCCATTAAAATCTATATAATTTTTTTATCTTTAGTTTCCTAGACCAAAGATCCATTGACTTGAAAGCATTTTCTGGGCATGAGGGAACTGTCCATAAAAACCAAAGAGAACAATAATCTCCCTGAAATTAAATTCAGTCCTCATGCTCCAACACCCAAGCCCCCAACAGAATAGAATATACAACCTCTAAACAAAGAATAAAATAAAGAACAACACTTATCATTGAGGATTCACTTTAAAGAGTGATACACAGCAATAGCTGATGATTCATTATGAGGGAAAAAGGTTTCAAGTGTACATTTTTAATTCCCAAAGAGCTCTTGTTTATCTTTAATCAAAATGCTAAGCCTTGCACTTTAGAAATGTATCTCAATAAAAGATTTGCAAAACAACAACAAAAGATAGTCAAGATTCACTGATTTCTAGGAAACATGGCATAAATACAAGGCACAGAATACTTATGGGGTAAGAGTGACAGTTGAAAACCAGATGAACAAGTAAGAAAATAAGTTCATTTGGATCTGCAAATCTGGGTTTGCTAGAAGCCGCCATTTTGCTTGTCCACCATTTCAAAGTTTGATCAAGCTGCGTTATAATTTTCCTGGTGCTGTGCTCTTTGGAAAATGTTCTAATTGGTTATGTTTTGCTACCCTGGGCATGCCATTAGACAAAATTGCAACAAGAGACATCAATAAAGAGCAGAAAGCTTCAGATTGTTCAAATCACAATTGTTATTAATACTATTAAAATGCTAATTGCTATTTAGTGGAGATTCAGTTGCAGTTCTAAAGGCAGAAACTGCTTAGGCTGCAGTATCTGAGGCATGGCTTGTTTGTTCCCTAAAGGAGAGAAAATTCACTTTTGTTTAATTTATATTAGCAAGAAGGCATTCCAAGGAGGTACACAGAAATGACTGCAGACCTCCTAGGGTGGGAGCCACCTTCAGTTTCACCTCACCCTAGGTGGTCCTTAATTGCCACTACAGAATGCCTGGCTCTAACTTATTGTTTGCACTGTTCATGACCTTGGATGCAAACTAGAGCATTATGAATTAATCCCTGTAATATTTTGTGTTTAACATCTGTGTTGTCACCAGCCATTATTCAGAGCACATGCACACAAAAATACAAACAGTCATTTCTATCTCCTATGAATTTTTTTAAGTCAGGTTTTTGTTGTTTTTGTTGTTGTTTGGCCAGCTGCCAGCCATGTTATCAAAATCCACATGTGGCCCAAAGCTAAAAAAAACACAAAGTTGATTCTTTTCATTAGGATTCATATTATGGAATTTTAGGGGTATTTCTAAAATAAAATATATCACCTATTTGGAGAGATAATGGGAGATTTAAAATATTAAAAATTCCCTTTTATGTTTTCTATCTATAGGAAAACATCTTGCATATAAATAGTCATGTTGTCTTCTTTCCCGAGCTCACTTCTGGTTTCAGGTTCACATTTAGGAAGGATTCTAAAACATACATTCGATACAAATGAAGCACATTTTAGTACTTAAGGGCAAACATTTAAAAACAAAAACTTAAAAGCAAAGTGCATTAAATGAAGGATGTCTTCAAGAGAAAGTGAGTTAATAAAAAAATCATTTGACTTAATAAAAACTTTTGCATGACTATAGGGTAAAAACCCAGATTAAAATATATTTACACACATAGACTCTCTCTCTCTCTCTCTCTCTCTCTCTCTCTCTCTCTCTCTCTCTCTCTCTCTCTCTCCTTCTCCTTCTCCCTCTCTCTCTCTCTCTCCCTCTCCCTCTCCCTCTCTCTCTGCCTGAGCTTGTTAATAAACCCAAGTATTTAAGAGATTAGTTTCACACTGAACACCAGAGACAACACCTGCAGCTGAAATAAATTCCCTGCTACCACGCTGGGAACTAGCTCAGCACAAATTCTGAATGCCAGAAATAATATTCACTAAAGTAATTCAGGATAGAGGTAATTATATGTGCTAGATACTGTACCTCACCCCTTGAAGGGAGATAGATACCCACTGTATACAACCGATGAAAGCATGCCATCAAAAATGACTGTAGAAAGAGTGGTTAGAGTAGGAGCCATGCTGTTTGATTTTAATTTTCTTCATTAGACCCATTGTAAGGCTGGTTATGAAAATAATGATCTTGACATAATAATATAGAAAAACAAGCCCTCTGATTTTGTTGGAGAAGGGGACTCCCAGTGAGGAAACTCCTTTTATCAATACAGAACAGCATAGGGATTTGGTCTAAAAAGCATAATGTTAATATTGTTGCCAGGGACATTGAAAGGCTAATGGACCTACCCATGCTCAGACAGCCAGCAAGAGTCAAGAGCAGGCTATGAAAAGAGGCCTTCCTGACATGGAGGTCAATTCTCCATCCCCTATATAAGCTGCCTCTTATAAAAGTGTGCTGGGTGGGGGGTGGGGGGAATAGATTAGCAAAATTAGTTCTAAAAGGTATCTCAGAGGATATCTCATCCAAACCAAAATTGAATTGAGTGAATTCTAAAGCATATCCAACAAATAGTCACCTGGCATGTACTTAGAGAACTCCAATGATGGAGAACTGGCTTCTTTATGAGGGTGTTCATTCCATCTTTTAGACACCTCCTGCCACATTGAGAACAAACAAGTTAATACATATCCTACAATTCATAAAATCATAGAGAAAAAAAAGACCCCAAGGCACAGAATGTTAGAGCTGTCAGAGCTAGATGAGACTTTAGAATGTAGAATGTTAGAATATAAACCACACATTGGTAGAGCTAGGAATGTTCTTGATTGAAAAATCTTTAGAAACAAAATATAGGGAATTCTGAATGGGGAATCTTAAAACAGAGAAGATTAAATGTGAGAGCTGGAAAGAACCTTAAAATTTAGACTGTGAGAACTGACATTTTCACTCTGTTCCTACAATTTTAGAATGGCAGATGTTTGTATAAGAGGACAGGGTAATATATGAGTTGGTAAAATATCCTGTGTCAAATGTCAAATATAATAATGATATGAATGAACACAAAGGTAGGAGAGAGCAGGAGGAAGCAAACTTTTGAAAAGGAAGAAATGACAAAAAGCAGTCATATAGACCTAATACAGGTATTGTAGGAGCTAGATATTTATGAATTTTGTTGACTTACTGACCATAGAGCAAGAGAATCCATACTTTCATCATGGTGTAAAATAAATGTTAAGGAGGCAGTTGGAGCGGAGATAAGAAGTATAGACCTAAAAAAAATGATCAAAACTTTAGTGGAAAGGAAGTAAACTATGTACTGAAAAAAGACTTGTGGTAACTGACTCTTTGGCCATGTGAACAAAATGATTGAAGACTAGACACTTTCTTCCTTTCTTACTACTTCACAAATTTCTCCAAAATAGAAAATAAGCATGAGAGATTAAACAGTTGCAGCTATCTCCATAAAATTCTATGTTTATCATACTTATAAGAAAACATAAGAAGGATTATTCCAAAGAGAAAATGAACTCAAGATGTAATCCAAGGTGACAGAGGCAATAAATCTAAGCATAAAAAATTATGTTTAAAATGTGTGTACTTTGGAAAACAGTTTGGCAGAAGCTAGGTGTAAACTAACATCTCACACCATATACCAAGATAAAGTTAAAACAGGTACCTGATTTAAACATAAAAGGAGATACCATAAGAAATTGGGGTAGCATGGATTAGTTTACTTGCCAGATCAGTAGATAAGGAAGAATTTATGACCAAACAAGAGATAGAGAAAATTATGAGATGTAAAATAGATCATTTTGATTATATTAAATTAAAAAGCTTTTGTTCACACAAAACCAATGCAACCAAGATTGGAATGTTTGACATTTAACACAGGATATGTAACTGACTCATATATTACTCCTGTTATACATTATACCATATATTAACTATCAGATTGGCTAATATCACAGAAAAGAAAAATGATAAATGTGGGAGGAAATGGGGAAATTAGAACACTGATGTACTATTGGTGGAGTTATGAAAGGATCCAACCATTTTGGAGAACAATTAAAAACTATGCCAGAAAAACTATAAAATTGTGCATACCACTTGAATCAGCAATACCATTACTAGGTCTCTATACCAAAGAGATCATAAAAAAAGGACATATTTCTCCAAAAAATATTTATAACAGCAATTTTGTGGCAGCAAAGAACTGGAAATTGAGGGAATACCCATCTATTGGGAAATAGATGAAAAAAGTTATGGCATATGATTGTAATAGAATACTATAGTGCTATAAGAAATGATGAACAAGGGGCAGCTAGGTGGCACAGTGAGTAGAGCACGGCCCTGGAGTCAGGAGGACCTGAGTTCAAAATCTGGCCTCAGACACTTGATACACTTACTAGGTGAGTGACCTTGGGCAAGACACTTAACCCCAATTGCCCTGCCTTCCCCCCTCAAAAAAAAACCAAAATAAAAATAAAACAAAGAATATTAAAACAAAAGAAATGATAAACAGGATGATTTAAGAAAAACCTTGGAAGACTTACATGAACTGATGCAGAGTGAAGTAAGCAGAAGGAGGAGAACATTGTACATAGCAATAGCATTACTGTACAATGATCATTGTGAATGACTTAGCTATTCTCAGCCCTACAATAGTTCAAGACAATTCAAAAGGACTCAAGATGAAAAATGCTATCAACCTCCAAAGAAAGAACTGATGGAGTCTGAATGTAGATCAAAACATACTATTTTTTACTCTCCTATTTTTTTTAAATTTCTGTCTGTATCTGCCTTCACAACATGATTAATGTAAAATATGTTTTGGAAGATTTCACAGGTATAACCTGTATCAATTTGCTTACTGTATCATTGAGGGATGAGGGGAGAGAAGAAAAGAGAATTTTTAAAGATTTATTTATTTTTAGTTTTTAATATTCATTTGCATAAACTTTTGAGTTCTAAATTTTCTCCATTTCTCTTTTCTCCATCCTCCTCAAGATGCCATGCAATCTGATACAGGCTCTACATATACATTTATATTTAACATATCTTCACATGAGTCATGTTGTAAAGAATTAGAACCAATGGGAGGAACCACAAGAAAGAAGAAACAAAGCAAAACAAAAAGAGAGAGAAAAAGCAAATAGTATGCTTTGATTTACAATCAGACTCCATAGTTCTTTATCTGGATGAAGTTAGTATTTTCCATCACGAGCCTTTTGCAGTTGTCTTAGATCTTTGAATTGCTAAGAAAAGCCAAGTTTATCAAAGTTAGTCATTGCACAATGTGGCTGTTCCTGTGTACAGTGTTCTCCTGGTTCTGCTCACTTCACCCAGCATCAGTTCATATGTCTTTCTAGGTTTTTTTGAAGTCTGCCTGATCATCATTTCTTATAGCACAAAAGTATTCCATTGCATTCATATGTCACAACTTGTTCATCATGATGGGTATCCAATCAATTTCCAATTCTTGGCTGCCACAAAAAGAGTTGCTACATTTTTGTACTATGTCCTTTTGTGTGGATCCTTTTCCTATTTTTCCAATCTCTTTGCAGTACCATCCTAGAAATGGTATTGCTGGGTCAAAAGGTATGGACATTTTCATAGTCCTTTGGGCATAGCTCGAAATTGCTCTCCAGAATGGTTGGATCAGTTCACAAATCCACCAACAATGCATTAATGTTCCAATTTTTCCATATCTTCTCCAGTATTTATCATTTTCCTGTATTGTCATGTTAGACAATCTGATAGGTGTGATGTGGTACCTAAGAGGGTTTATCATTTTCCTGTATTGTCATGTTAGACAATCTGATAGGTGTGATGTGGTACCTAAGAGGGTTTTGATTTCTCTAATCAATGGTGATTTAGGACATTTTTTAATATGACTATAAATAGTATTAATTTCTTCATCTGAAAGCTGCCTACTCATATCCTTTTCCTATCAATTTGGGGATTACTTGTATTGTTATAAATTTGACTCAGTTCTCTCTATATTTTAGAAGTGAGTCATTTATCAGAAACACTGAGTGTAAAAATTGTTTCCCGGTGGGGCAGGGCCAAGACAGCACTGTGAAAGGAAGGAAATACTGGAACTCTGTCACAAATTCTGTGAGACACATCTAAAAAACTGAATCTGAGCAGACTTGAGAGAATTAAAAGCCACTAATAGTCTGAGTGGGGCAGGAGCGCTGGACACATGGAAGGGTACCAGACCAAACCAACTGGGAACATCACAGGAATCCAGCCAGCACAGTGGTCTAGAAGAGCACTATGCAAGCAAAATGCTGCAGCAGGAACAGGCCTATGGCAGAAGTACTGACTATGGCCGTGACCATGATGGAGCCCCAAGCCTCTCAACCAAGGACAGGAGTCCACTGGAGCTACAGGAGACAACAGTGCAAAGCCTGAGGCCATGGTAGCAGCTAGCCCAGAGGCCCCCAGCCCACAGTTTAAAGATTCGAAACTTGCTTTCTTGAACTTCTGTGAGCCATGATGGCCAGGTAAAATGGCTCTCATCCCTTCCTTGAATAAATCCAGAGAATACTAGTCCTCAGAAAAAAACAGAGGAGCCAGAAGGGGGGCTTCAATAACAAGAGAAGTTGGAGAGAGGGCCCTTATTGTGGTGGCAGAAGGAGACTAGTGCAGGAAGAGAGGTATCCCAGGAGCCCTCACTTCAGCAGATTGCTGAGGGTAACTGTGTTGTTAATGGAAATGGTCTCCTTGGCACTTGGTTCAACAAGTGCCCTTGAAGAGTTTGGCTTTTGCCTGCTTTGAGTAATTCAGCTATTTCATTGAATCTTGCTAAGTGCTAAGCCCCAGGCCCAAACCCCTATTAGGTGTAACATTAACATTATTATTATTATTAACATTATTAAGTAATTAAGGTGGGACATTTTGCTTTTCTTCTCTTAAGTGCCTTTAATGATTCTGGGGCAGATAAAGTGGGATCTTTTTGTCTTGGAGCATTTCTCAACACCCAGACAAGTAGGAGTCATTGATTTGTATATGATGTGATCCTGGGGATGGAGAACTTTTCCAGACCTAGCCTGGGTGAGGTCAAAGCCTTCAGGGCTCCAAAAAACTGGATATAACTGAGGAGAGCTTGGCATTTGATTTTGGGGGGCACACTCATGGAAGGAGTGCTGAGACTCTGGGCAAGCTGCAAACTGCCCCCTAGCTTTGAAACCCAGATGTTGGTACTGGTAACTATGAATTGTATTGGGTCTGTCTGTTTGTAATTTGTTTAAGGGCTCTTGAGAAGGATGTTGATGA
>CM053626.1:295648799-295665142 GCA_028646595.1 Phalanger gymnotis
GGCAGTGAAAATGGACTCAGATTCAGACTCAGACTTTGGAATCTTTCTTTGATGACAAAGAAGACCAAAACATGCAGCCAAAAGAAGTCAACAAAGTCAAAGAGCCTACATCAAAAGTCTCCAAGAAAAACATGTACTGGTCTCAGGCTATGGAAGAGCTCAAAAAGGATTTGGAAAAGCAAGTTAGACAAGTAGAGCAAAAATTGGGAAGAGAAATGAGAATGATGTGAGAAAACCATGAAAAATAAGTCAATGACTTGCTAAAGGAGACCCAAAAAATATACTGAAAACAACACCTTAAAAAATAGACTAACTCGAATGGTAAAAGAGCTCCTAAAAGCAAATGAGGAGAAGAATGCCTTGAAAGGCAGAATTAGCCAAATGGAAAAGGAGGTTCAAAAGACCACTGAAGAAAATGCTACCTTAAAAATTAGATTGGAGCAAGTGGAAGCTAATGCCATTATGACAAATCAAGATATTATAAAACAGAACCAAGGAATGAAAAAGTGGAAGACAATGGGAAATATGTCATTGGAAATAATATATATATATAGACAGAAGGCACAGAGTGAGCTGAATATGATGAGATGATATCTAAAAAAATAAAATCAAATTGAGGGACAAGAGAGGAATATATTGAGAGAGGGAGAAATTGAGAGATAGAATGGGGTAAATTATCTCACAGAAAAGTGGCAAAAAAATAAAAATTGCCCAGGTTAACAGAAGAGGAAGTAAAATTCCTAAATAACCCCATCTCAGAAAAAGAAATTGAGCAAGCCATCAATGAAATCCTTAGGAAAAAATCTCCAGGGCCAGATGGTTTTACATGTGAATTGTATCAAACATTTAAAGAACAATTAATTCCTATACTTTATAGACTATTTGGGAAAATAGGTGAAGAAGGAGTCCTACCAAATTCTTTTCATGACACAAATGTGCTACTAACACCCAAACCAGGAAGAGTCAAAACAGAGAAAGAAAATTATAGGCCAATTTCCCTAATGAATATTGATGCAAAATTTTTAAATAAAATATTGGCAAAAAGATTGCAGCAACTTATCCTGAGAATAATACACTACAACCACGTAGGATTTATTCCAGGAATGCAAGGCTGGTTCAGTATTAGGAAAACTATGAGCATAATTGATCATATCAACAACAAAACTAGCAGAAACCATATGATCATCTCAATAGATATAGATAAAGCTTTTGAAAAAATACAACACCCATTCCTATTAAAAACACTAGAAAGCACAGGAATAAGTGGAGTCTTCCTTAAAATTATAAATAGCATCTACCTAAAAACATCAAGAAGCATTATTCGTAATGGGGATAAGCTAGATGAATTCCCAGTAAGATCAGGGGTGAAACAAGGATGTCCATTATCACCCCTTCTATTCAATTCGGTATTAGAAATGTTAGCTGTAGCAATAAGAGAAGAAAAATTGAAGGAATTGGAATAGGCAAAGAAGAAACGAAATTATAACTTTCTGCAGATGATATGATGATTTACTTAGAGAATCCTGGAGAGTCAAGTAAAAAATTATTGAAATAATGAAGAACTTTAGTAAAGTTGCAGGATATAAAATATAAACACATAAATCCTTGGTGTTCCTATACATTACTAACAAAGCCCAACAGCAAGATATAGAAACAGAAATTCCATTTAAAGTTACTGTAGACACTATAAAATATTTGGGAGTCTACCTGCCAGGACACACCCAAAGCCCATATGAACATAATTATGAAACACTCTTCACACAAATAAAGTCAGACCTAAATAAATGGAAAAATATTAGTTGCTCATGGTTAGGCCAAGCTAATATAATAAAAATGACAATTTAACCTAAATTAATGTACTTATTCAGTGCCATACCAAGTGAACTACCAAAAAAATATTTTGCAGAGCTGGATAAAATAATAATAAAATTCATCTGGAAGAACAAGTGGTCCAGAATATCTAGGGAATTTATGAAAAGAAATGCCTTGAAGGTGACCTAGCCATACAAGATATTAAACTGTACCATAAAGCAGCAGTCATCAAAACTATTTCATACTGGTTAAGAAATAGAGTGGTAGATCAGTGGAATAGGTTAGGTACATAAGACTCAGTAGTCAATGACTACAGCAATCTACTCTTTGGTAAACCCAAAGAATCCAGCTTCTGGGCTAAGAATTCACTATGTCATAAAAATTGCTGGGAAAATTGGAAAATGGTAGGGCAGAAACCGGGCATAGACCAATATCTTACACTGTATTCCAAAATAAAGTCAAAATGGGTTCATGATTTAGGAATAAAAGCTGATACTATAAGCAATTTGGGAGAGCAAGGAATAGTTGACCTATCAGATTTATGGGAAAGGAAAGAATTCATGACCCAACAAGAGATAGAGAGTATTACAAAATGCAAAATAGATAATTTTGATTATGTTAAATTGAAAAGATTTTGTGTAAAAAAGTCAATGCAACAAAGATTAGAAAGGAAGCAGAAAATTGGGAGAAAATCTTTACAACTAGTGTCTCTGATAAATGACTCATCACTAAAATATGTAGGGAACTGAGCCAAATACATAGGTATATAAGTCATTCCCCAATTGAAAAATGTCAAAGGATATGAACAGGCAGTTTTAAAAGGAAGAAATTATCTATAGGCATATGAAAAAATGCTTGAAATCACTACTGATTAGAGAAATTCAAATCAAAACAACTCTTAGGTACCACATCTCTCCAGTAGATTGGCTAACATAAAAAAAAAAAAACAGGAAAATAATAAATGCTGGAGAGGGTGTTGGGAAATTGGAACACTGTTACATTCCTGGCAGAATTCTGACTGACCCAGCCATTCTGGAGAGCAATTTGGAAGTATGCCCAAAGGGCTAAAAAAATGTTCTTACCCTTTGACCCAGCAATACCACTTCTAGGGCTGTATCACACAAGTGGGAAACAGACCCATATGTACAAAAATATTTGTAGCAGCTCTTTTCATGGTAGCAAAGAATTGGAAATCAAGGGAATGCCCATCAATTAGGGAATGGCTGAACAAATTGTGGTACATGAATATAATCCAATACTATTGTATTACAAGAAATGGGCAAGATATGGACTTCATAATAACCTGGAAAAACCTACATATTATAATGCTGAGTGAGCGTAGCAGCACCAGGTGAACATTATACACAATCACAGATATATTGATTTCTGTGATGATTAAAGTTGATAGACTTGGCTCTTCTCAGCAATTTAAGGTTCCAAGACAACTCCAAAAGACTCATGATGGAGAGACCTATCTACATCCAGAGAAAGAACTATGGAGTCTGAATGCAGATTGAGGCAAACTATTTCCTCTCTTTTGTTTTTGTTTTTTTGTTTGTTTCTTCTTTCTCATGATTCATTCCATTGGTCATAATTCTTCTTTACAACTTGATTATTGTCTAAATAAGTTTAATGCAAACTTATATGTAGAAGATATATCAGATTCCGTTCCATCTTGGGGATAAGGGAGTAAGGGTGGGGGAAGAAAATCTGGTACTCAAAATCATGCAGAACTTTGTGTTGTAAACTAAAAATAAAAAAAAATCTTAATTTTAAAAAAATGTTTCACAGCTTTCTGCTTTCCTTCTAATCTTGCTTTCATTGGTTTTTTTAGTGCAAAACTTTTTAATTTAACATATACATTATATATACATATATATACATTAAACACATATAATGTATATATATACAATATATACATTAATACATACATATATATACAATATAAAATTATACATTTTGAATTTCATCATGTTCTCTTTATTTGTTTGGTCATAAATTCTTCCTTATCCACAGATCTGGCCAGTAAACTAGTCAGGCTCCCTACATTTGCTTATAGTATTGCCTTTCATGTTCAAGTCATGTACCCATTTTCACTTTATCTTGGTATATGATGTCAGATGTTAGTCTATGCCTAGTTTCTGCCAAACTGTTTTCCAGTTTTCCCAGCAGTTTTTTTTTTTTTGTAATAGTGAGTTCTTTACCGAAAAGCTGGAGACTTTCAGTTTATCATCTATTCCATTTTTTTTAAATGATGGGAAAGCTAGAATGCAGCCTGGCAGAAATTAGAATTAGACCAAAACAATATGCCATATTCTGCAATAAGTTGTGTGCTCCTGATCATAAAATTGGAAAAAAAAATATATAGAAATAGATCACATATTTTATCTTAAATGAAAGATTGAGAGAATTTAAAAGATAAAATAGATTTGTTTTTATGAAACTGGAAAATTACTGTGCGAGGAAAATCAAATTACATGGAATAAGAAGGGATGTTTCTGAATGGGAAAAATTCTTTCGATCAAGTTTATCTCGTAAGGATTTGTTATCCAATATCAGACCTGCATGACCCCTATACCTCTTCAGGCTGCAGATAGGTTAGACTAGAGACAGATTGATGATGGCTGGTTGCTGTGGATCACATGACAAACAGGAGAATGCACAGTGGCAACCTTACATTTTTCATGGGCAACCCAAAATCCTTTGGTGGGCAGCAAGCAGTCCATGGGCCCTATGTTGTGCAGGCCTGTCCTATGTGTAATCAATGAACAGATATGATATACATGTATAATACATATAACTGATATATGTGTATGCTGTTTTATCATAAAATGTCTGTACAATTTGTATCCATATATATTTATGTGCGTATATATAATGTGTGTATGTGTACACACATATGTATAAGGCAGTGAATAAGAAGATACTTTAACTCTACTGTTCTGAAAAAAGGGTGAGGTCTGAAGGTCTAGTACATTGCACATATTTTGGGACCTTTTGATATATTAATTATCTTTGCTAGATGGTTTTCTTTAAAAATGTCATTTGTTACATGTGCTTGCTCTCTGGGCTGAGGTAGGAGGATACTGGGAAAATACTAAAGTGAATTAAGAAAATAGTAATTTGAATCAGGAGATCAGGGGAAAGGAACAAGCATTTATTAAGTGTCTACTATGTGCCAGGCATTGTGGTAATCTCTTTACAGATATTAACTCTTCTGATCATCACAACAATCCTTGAAAGTATGTACTATTATAGTCCTCATTTTATAGATGTGGAAACTGAGGCAGAAAGGAGTTATGTAAGTTGCATAAAATTGCATATCTAGTAATTGTCTGAAGTTGAATTTGTACTCAAGTTTTCCTAACTCCAGGCCAGACTCTAACCACTGTGTCACCTAGGGGCAACCTACATATGTTTAGCATTGAAAAGGACTTCTAAAGTCATCTAGTTTGGCACAAAAACTTCAGAGATGAAAATATACAGTCAATGTCTGAATTGACCATTGATTCAAATATTTTAAGGGTATATTATATATCTGCGTTTCCTAGATGCACATAAATGCTTTATGGTTTTTTTGTTTGTTTGTTTCAAAATTTCGCATTCATAATATTTGATTTAATATCCCATCTCCCCCTCCAGTCAGTTATTGAGTGTGCCTAAGTTTAAACTAATAAAGTCACTCATACATTTTTTGAGAGGGGGAAGGCAGGGCAACTGGGGTTGGGTGACTCGCCCAAGGTCACACAGCTAGTGTATCAAGTGTCTGAGGCTGGATTTGAACTCAAGTCCTCCTGACTCCAAGGCCAGTGCTCTACTCACTTTGCCACCTAGCTGCCTCTCACGCATACATTTTACAGAGATGCCTAGCAGACTTTGCCACTCTTGTGAATCAGTTATTCATCAATCAAATAGAGAGTATAGAAAGGAGTGTCATAGATTTTAGATCCTTCTCCCACTAGACTGTGAATTTTGTGAGGGCAAGGAATGTTTTTCATTTTTTGTATTTCCACTTCTAGCTTAGTGCATTACACATAGCCAGTATTTGATTGGCACTTACTGAGTTGAATTTATTTTTATTTTACAAGCATTGAAATGATGACTGAATTCCAGGCACTGTGCTAAGAAGTAGAAATACCAAGGGGAAAAAGAAGAAGCCCATCACATGGATATGGGACCCATGAATCTGACCAGCCAAGAAGGACTTCAGAGGACGGAATAAAGCAGTGAATGTGGTGGTAGTGGTTGTGGGTCTGTTCCCACTGTCTGAAGCCACTTTAACTTTTCAATACAGTGCAGGAGGAAGAAGGCAGCCAATAGGAGGACTTAGAGAAAAGAACAGAAGTGATGTAGCTGCATTTCTGCAGTGTCCCAGGGCATTATCCCTATCTTCCTTTCCTCCATAGGTTGAGGTAATAAATCTAATGAGCCCCAAAGGGCAACCTAGGGAAGCAGGCTGCCAACAAACTTGAGAAAAAAGAAAAATGGAGACCCACCTTCTGTGGTGTCTTAGAGTGGCCTTGTAGAAAAGTCCTCACTGGTCACCCTAATCCCAGAAAAGCGAATAGCTAAATCAAAACTTGTATTCAGGAGAGAAGAGCAAAGAGATAGTGGGTGCAGAGGAAGGAATAAATAAGTGCTGGGCCTATTTCAAAGGTAATTATTATAGAAAAGGAAAGACTGATTATAAGACATCTGATTACACCAAAAACTAATAGAGATTGATAAAAAGACTGTAAAGGAGAGGTAGCATAGTGTAGTGAGAAGCAAGATGGCCTCAGAATAGGAAGATCAAAGTTCAAGTTCAGCCTCTGATTCACAATGGCTTTCTGTCCTCTAGGCTGCTATCCAGGAATCTTATGTTGCCAAGGAGGTGCTAATTTGCATTGGAAGAGGCAAGTTCCTCACTTATGAGTTCCATCTACAATGATTATCATGGGTCCAAAAACTATCTCCTGTCTGGAAATGTGACAACAATGGGGAAAAGAACCAACAATCAAGAAAACAGCCAACATGATGAACAAGTATTTCACTCTCAAGAAAATAGAGTCAATAACTTTCAAGGAATGTAAAAGCCGTGCAATAAATTGTATGACTTGCCTTGTGCTGAATGAAATAGAGCAACACCAAGATCATGCAGAATGGTCTACACATATACATATACATATATGTATATATGTATGTATGTGTATATATACACACATGAATGTATATATGTATGTATTTATATATGATCATATGTAAGTAAGTGATATATGTGTACGTACATACACATGCATTCACTTAATTCCTTTATTGCTTTTGGAGCAATAACACACATATATAGAAATTACAGCTCCCAAAGAATAAATCAATAACTATGAAAAGGAGGATTTATAAATTATAATAGGAGAAACTTGATAAACCAGTTGGTTCTTTGAAAAAAGGAATGATAGGATTGAAATGCAAACTTACAAAAGCACAGGGAAAATTAGTTGAACAAAAGTATAAAGATAAGATTATTAGTATAAATGAGAATTGTATAAAACAAGAAAGTTAAACTTGAATATAAAATGTAAAAAGTTGTTTGTTTTTTTAGAAACTCAATTGAGAAAGGAGTTGGACACTGTAATAATAACGTTATTTGCAGCTACTGTAGCTAAGTAAGGCCAATAACACCAACATACAGGAGGGCTGCTAGCATAGGTTCTTTGATCTGCTTTCCTAAGGAAAGCAACTTTAAGGGGATCACTATCTCACTTTAAACATATATATATGTATGTATTATATATAAAATTCACTTAGTTCAGAGGAAAAAGTCAGCACTTTGAACTTCAGAGAAAACACAAATAGAATTTAAAAGCCAAAATTATATAAACAAAGCAAATAACACAAATCAACAGAAGTTAGCAATACTTTACAAAGTTGCCATACCCAGAGTCTCCACACCAACAATCTTCCAATGAGTGATCCCCCAAGCAAAATGCTAACCTCAGAGAATATATACACTTCTTCAAGGTGAGAGGTCATCACAACCATGTGACTTAAACCCGTGTGACCTAGGCCTTCCCATGACTTAAGCAGGCCATCAAAGACTGCCGATTCAATCAAAGACTCTTGATTGAAACAAAGGCAACAATGAAAGGCATTTGATTGCCTCAGTTCTGAGAAGCACTCCAAAACAAACAAAAAAACCAGCAAAAAGTCTCACCCTGTCTGCTTGCCATTACAGACACTTTCCCATAATGGCTTCTCTGAGAAAGGATTTTAGTTCTTCAGCAGGGAGATAGTGAGACCCCAGTCAAGACCTTCTTCCAGTTCCATGGTCCAACACAAGTTGGGGACTCAGGAATGAATTTGTAAATTAATATTCCTGGGAATGACATTCCTTCAAAATTAAAAGATGTAGAAATTATATAAGAATGAGAGCTATAGTTACCCTAAAAGGGAGACTTATTTGGAAACAAGAACAAACTTTATGTGCTCCAGAAATTCCAAATGATATGAGGACCAAAAAGAAGGAAATAATGTGTAAGCATAAAGCCCAGGAATGGAAGAATGGAATAATCAATTAAGTGTATCCTAGAAGTAATAGGAAAGGTGTTTAACAATTTTTCAATTCTCTTTGCTTATTCCTACAATCCTATCAAAAATTCTATGACAAGATAATGTCACAACTTCTATGTAGTTACCTGGGAGATTTTGACCACCCTACACCAGCTCTTCCTTTTCATCATGTATTTTCAAAATAGAAGTAGAAAGGGAGTATGAGAAAAAATAAGAGTCTACATACATAGTCATTGAGTTACAGTTGATTAAGTAGAGAAAATAACAGCAAGAGTCTTCTCAAATTTATATTTGTATTGCTATTCAAATGCACTGAATTGAAAAGGGATTTAGTGTTTGCTTTAATTTTTTGTTTGTTTACACTTTCTTTTTAAAAAATGAATATAATAACATACATTTGCATAATCTAAGTATAAAAGAAAAATATTATACAAGAAACCACAGATTTTTATTCCAAATAGCTTGTGTTAATATCTATACGTCATCTCTATAGCTATCTATCTATCTATATCTATCTGTCTATCTATCTGTATGTGTGTTTTGTTGTTGAGTCATTTCAATGGTGTTCAACTTTACATGACCCATTTTGGGGTTTTCTTGGCAAAGGTACTGGAGTGGTTTACCATTTCCTTCTCCAGCTCCTTTTACAGAAGAGGAAATTGAGCCAAACAGGCTTAAGTAACTTGCCCAGGGTAACAGAGCTAGTAAGTATCTGGGGCCAGATTTGAACTCAAATCTTTCTGACTCTAAAGCCAGCATTCTATCCACTGGGCCACCTAGCTGCCCCATATATGTGTGTGTATGAGCACACACGCACATGTGCACACACACATATACACACTGTATAACAAACTGAAAATTGCCTGATTATTTCCAAGCAGGCAATTCAAAATGTCCTGCTTATTTGTTTCCTTCTGAATTTCCTTCTGTTCCTGTCTCTATATTAAAAAATTATAATCTTTCTCTCTTTCTTCCATCTTTTCTTCCTTCCTTCCTTCCTTCCTCCCTCCCTTCCTTCTTTCCTTTCTCCCTCTCTCCCTCCCTCCCTCCTTCCCTCCTCTTTCTTTCTTTTTCTTCTTTCATTCCTGCCTCTCTCTTTTTTACTTTCTTTTTCTTTTTTCTCTCTGTCTTCCATTTTTTGGGTAACAATAGTGCTAGTTCCCAATTCCATCCAACATTTACCCTAGTCTCAATTTAAATAAATCATTATGACATATAAACATAGTACAGCCAAACAAATTTCCCTATTGTCCATGACCATATATGTGCCATTCTGCTATTTGAGTGCCTCATCTCTGTTTCAAGTGGTTGATATCATACTTCATCCTTTATTCACTAACTTCATCTTTTAATCTTTTAAAAATATTTCGGCTTTAAGAGAGAGATATGTAAATATTATGTAACTTACTTTATCAAATCTTCATCATGAGGTGATCAACAACATTAAGGTAGATTCTCTGTTAGGATTCCAAAAAAATTAACTTTTGTCACTCACTTCCCTTGTTTTTAACTTTTGTAGAAAGAATGTGTCAGAATAATTCCACCAAAGACCACTGTAGTCATCTAAGACATCGAAAATAACATCATCGGCTTGTCAATATTTTTAAGTATACTTCCTTTCTCCCTACCCAGCTGATATGTTCCTTCCTTACACTTGATCATTTGAGGCTAAATACAGCTAAGCAGAGATACCAAGTTTACTAATGGAAGCCCTGGACTGGGGCCCGGCGGGATGGAGAATGCAAACAAAATGTATTTTAAAAACTATTAAAACAACCCACGCAGGATTTCTAGCCAAAGTTAATTTTAGTCAAAGTAAGACAAGGCATTAAAGTGCATTAGTTGTAAAAAGTGTGAATTAATCAGGTGGCCACGATACCTAACATTTGTTGGTTTCACGTTATGATGGGTTGATGAGGGAGCAATGGAGTAATTATTGAAGAAAACTGAAAGGTGTCCCGATTTCACAAATCCACTTGTGACAAAATTTCAAATTTCCAGGTAATAATTTGCACTGAGAATCAGCATGGCTTGATAGACAGAGAACTAGCCCTAAAATCAAGAAGACTTGGGTTCAAGTCATGCCTCTGCTGAAAACTGGCTTGACAACCCTGGGAAAATCAATTAATCTTTCAGTGACTCAAGGAGGTCTTTACAATTGTAAATGAGCTAATAGAAGCTGGTATGCAAAAGGAGAATATTTTGCACCAAAGAAATAACTAGGAGGGGAAATGGGCAAACAAAATCACATTAAGTCCTTTTTTCTTTAAGAGATTGTGCTTCATCTTACATTGTATGAGTGGAGTTGGGCAGGACACACCTGTTCAATTAAATCTCCCCTCAGTCCAATTGATTGAATCATAGAAGGGAGACAAGATGTTAATGAGATGTCTCAGTTTTGTTACCCTTTTATGGAATGTGAAGAGGTTCTTCCTGACAGATTTTTCATCAGAGTAGCTTGCTGTTATTTGGTTGAAGAATGCAAATACCTACATAAATGGCTTTGAAAAACTAGCTCATCAGCTATAGAGCATAATCCTACGGCATAATCCTAGAGCATAATCTAGAGCAATGATCCTAGGAGGCTAGAGGAGAGCTGGCTATGGAGAAAGAACCAAGGTCTTGGAGAGTTCTACACTTTGTATTTTCTCTTCCATCTCTACCAGAGTAAATTTCTCTCTCTTCTCACCTCCCCCATTCCCCATAAATATACATGCCATCTTGCAGCAGAAGTCCTTAGCCATTTGGAAACACTCTGCAAGAGATAGAGAAACAGAGAGAGAGAGAGAGAGAGAGAGAGAGAGAGAGAGAGAGAGAGAGAGAGAGAGAGAGAGAGAGAGAGAGGCAAAGCCGAAAGCCAGACACCTAAGTGCTGATTCAAGAAAAAATTACCTCTGTCGGTGGAGAATTGAAATGTGAAAAAGAGCAGGCCTAAAATGCCCAGATGAGCGATTTGCCCAACAAAGACAGCTTGCTAAGAGGAAAGCAACATGAAGAACCATTGAAAGAATAAAGACATTGTGGCCTTGCAATGTCAGGGGTATTCAGTCATTTGATCACATTTACTTGTTATGTGTGTGCCTTAATACTAGTGTATTTGACATATGTGTCTACTTTTCCTACTGATACCATGTGAAGGACTATGCACAATATTAGGGGGATTTGTGTTATAGCTACTGTTCTTAATCTGACATCTTAGTAAATGCCTTTGCTTTGAGCTAATTGCGTGTGCTGTCTGACTCTGAAAGCTAAACACACCAGTGGGAGCTCATGACTTATAGCTTTAAGAATGCACCCCCACAGAGCAGCCTTTCAACCCCAGCACAGTAGTTATCTTCCTGAGGAACCAACATGAAAACTTTGAGTGAGAGAGGGGAACCCTGAAGAATTCTACAATCATATACTTTTATTCTTCTTGTTAATGTTCAGACTTTGTCTTAAGGGAAATACATGATGAATCATTGGCCTTTTCAGCTTGGGGAATCAGCACCAACAAAGCAGATTGAAACTAGTGTTTATCAGTCAAGTAACATTTATTAAGCATATACTATAGGTCAAGTACTAAATTTAGTGCTAAGAATACAGAAATAAAAAAAAATGCTTTCCTCAATGAATTTCCATGGCATAGTAGATGAGACTTTGTAGTTTGAAAGACATAGAGGACAAAAGATTTCCAAGCTAGTTACTATAAGAGACAAGATTTGAGTTCAGAGTATCCCTAGCCCCAAAGCTGGTACTTCAATCATTTTGTCCCACTGCCTGTTTGGTTTTGAACACAAACTGAAGTAAAAAGAACTCACAAGTATATTATTATTTTCCTCACAACAAATGAAATATGTAGTACAAATATTATCATATCGATTTCAGGCTTGTTCAGGTCTACCCTTTAAATATTTGGCAGAGGCAGGATTTGAATTCAGGCCTTCCTGACCCCAAACCTAGCACTGGATTGTTATCTCCAAAGGTGCTCCAAAAGCTTTAATGAAAGGTTTTTTCCTGTTTTTTTTTTTTTTAATTAAAGTGAAATAACTGCACTGACTTTTGGGATATCTTTCTATAATGTGGGAAATAAATAGAAATAAATGAAATTTACAAAGCTTTTTTAATATCTTCACAATAGTAGTTTGAGGTAGAAAACAAAGGCATTAGGATCCCCAGTTAACAGGCAAGGAACTAAGGTTTAGGAAGTTGAATTTACTTGTCCAGAGTCAAATAAATGATCAGAGGCAGTGATGAGCTCATGGTCTCTGGGAACCCCTTGAACCCTTGAACTCTCCTTGAATCTTCCCACTTGATCTGGCCTGAGGCTATAACCATTAAGCCCAAATGCCTACCTTGCCTAGCCCTCTATTGTCCAGCTGTTTCCCACCCTTAATCCTGATCAAAATATCTATACCCTAGCTCTGTTACCTCAGCCCTCTATTGTCTGTATGTCTCCAGGTAGCCTTCGGTTGTTTCCCACCCTGGAGTGTGACCTAGACTCCTCCTCAGATCCCTCCCTAAACCCCTCCTCTAGCCATCCCAGACCACCCCTCAATCCCTCCCACCATCTTGGTGTATATCATCTCCATCTTGCCTCCATGAAGGTGCTCAGATTCAATCTAATTCAGTTGGTCGAATCTGGCCCACTTATGGAAACAGTTGTCACAAAGTGTGGGATTTCTTAAGATGACCCATTATGGTGAATCCCTAATAAACTTTGTCTTTTCCCTTGGCTGAGAAGGCTTGAGTCAAATTCTTTCGTCAAGACCCAGCGTGTCAGTACTTTCATGTGTCCAGCACCCCTAGAAACTTATCGTTCCCTACTATATTCATTTTGATTAAACCTCTTCAGTAGGATTTCAGCTCCTGGATTTATCTAGTCAGTCCAGCAGGCTAGCAGTTTATCCTATAAATTGCCTGTTTGTTGTCTTCCCACATGGCCATGAGCTCCTTGAGGCCACAGACTGTCTTTTGCCTCTTTTTGTATACCCAGCATTTAGCACTGCACCTGACACATAGTAGGCACTTCATAAATGTTTGTTTGTTTTTTTTTTTTATAAAAAAGGAAAACTAGGTTAAGCTGCATCTACACAAATTGGAATAGGAAAAATAACTTAAATTTATATGGTGATTTCCTCAATGACTCTTGGGAGAAGGCAATATTTTACCTCAGTTTACACATGAGAACACTGAGGCTGAGAAAAGTTTAATTAGTTTAGCCAGAGTCAGCTGATTATTAAGTTTCAAAGACAGAGTGTAAACCCAGGTCTTTCTCTTATCCTAGAATATAGTCTTGCCTCTCTGACCTTGTTTCTTGAACTACTAAACTATTCAGAGAGCAAACAATAACAAACTTAAGAACCCACAACTTATGGCCAAGTATTATTTTTTTCTACTCTTCCTTTTCTATTAGAATTGTAAATATTCTAACAGCTATTAATCACTTCTACAATGACTAGAGATTAAATCCTGCTACCTTTAGGATGCAGTAGTCTTGTCAAATAGTATGGTTAACTGGATTTACTCCACATTAGAACTCTCCATGTGGACTTCTTTCTTCAGCATCCCACTCTTGTCAACAAGTTGGGTGGGTGGAGGAAGAAAGAATAAGAAAAAAAAAGAAATCTTCCAAAAACAAATAAGCTTTGGTCTTCTCAATTCTAATGTATTCCTGCCAATCAAAGTAATCCAGCAGATGAGTGTAACCATAAGAACAGACCCCAATTTCTTTGTTCACCACTAATTCATCACACTTTTCACAGCAGGATTTCCACTGAGCTAACACCATCTTGACCTTTAAATCTCTACTGGGCTGCATTTGATCCTATCTCCCAAAGGTTAAAAAACTGACAACAACAACAACAACAAAAATTCCATCAAATCCTGAACTTTTCATTGCCCCTTTTTTCCATAATTTGACTTTGATTTATCTTTTAACTATCAGCCATCCACATTCACCAGCTAAGCTGTGGGTGTGAAAACAAAGTGAAGAGAACATTATCAGACCTGTAATCATATCTATCTATTCAATACAGTTCTATTAACTTTGAGGCAAAAATACAATCTGATTTTATTGATTGAACAACAGAACACATTTACCTTGTTAGTTATCTTTTGTCAGGTCTTTTATCTCAGCCTTGGGATCTTGAGATTAATGGCCAACTTTATAAGCAAAACCTTCAGTCATTAGGGGAGGAAAAGAGCTAGTGATGGGTCAGCATGCCTGTGACTCACAGTAATGAAGTGGCTAAAGATTTTTTTCATACTTATTATTATTATTTCTTAACAGCCATTTTCTGGACTTGAAGAGTTGACCTAACAAATCAATCCAGGGTCAAATGATTAGCAAAGTGTGAGAGGAGATGTTTACACCTTGAATCTCCAATTCAAAAACCTCAGAAGAATAAAGTATGCACCAAATGTGTAGTGAATAGTTTGGCATCAATGTAAGACTGAAATACTATAATGATTCAGTTGGAAACTCACCTGTAAGAGGTAAGATATTGATTATGCCCAGCTCCCAAAAGCAAAAGGGACTGCAATTGTGTATATATGTGTATGGTGGAGGTGGGAGACCACAGTGGGGGGGGGGGTGCGATGAAGCAGCAGAAAACTAGCTAGATTGAAAATGTCACCCATTCTTAAGGGAAAGAGTAGATTTAAAACTTGGTTATGGACAGGATTTTCACCCATAGAATTTATTGTGAGCAGGTAACAAACAGGATTCTCTCACTCCCAAGTTCAAATGTGCTGAGGATAGCAGGTTCTAGGGTACAAGCAATAGGAAAGTGCTTGTACTCTAGTGGTGGAATGGGCAAGGGGCCAGAGACCGATAAGGGAATATAGGGGCACAAAACTTGATATACAATTTAAAAGGCTAAAGGATAAACTCCCAAAGGGAAAGTTTAGTTAGAAACATGATGAGCTTCCAATTATTCAGTTAATGAGCATTAATTAACCACCTCCTCTGTCGTAAGCACTTTGCTAAGCAATGTGGTTGCGGTTTGTCCTTCATTCGCCAAGAGAACCATGACATCAGGAAGACAATAGCATGACTTGCAAGTCAATTGGATTTGAGTGATGGAGAGCTGTGCAACATCACCAACCTCACTTCCTCCTCTGGAGCCATCCGGATAGGGATAGAACATATGGAAGTGAATAATGTAAAAGAAGTCTAGAGGCCAAAATGAATATTCTAGTCCATTCTCCCTCTTAGAAAAAAAATCAAATAAACAAAAATAAACATAGAGTAGTTAGCCTCTTGGCCTCTTTTATTACTCTTCTCATGGCGTATATCATAATATACCTTGGAAGGGTAGGGAAAGATTCCAGATACATACATACATATAGATAGATAGATAGATAGATAGATAGATAGATAGATAGATAGATATAGATATAGATATATAGATATACATGTATATACATGGTGTGTATGTGTATATATATGCATATATACATCTATATATGTGTCTATCTATGTGTGTGTGTATATATATACATACATGCGTATATATATATATACATATATGTATATATATGTGTGTATATATATATGTACATACACACACACACACACACACACACACACACACACACACATATTGCCAAAACTGCCAGTGAACCATATTTGAAAATCTACATAGATTTCAAAGAGGCTGACTGAACTAGAATTTTATTTGTCTATGCTCTTCCCCACCCCCAAATATTGCTAATATAGTTGTGCAGTTTTTAACATTCAAATTTAAAAAGCCCTAGCTTCCCCAGTCTCTATTCTTTAAAGAGAAAGACTATCTCAAGCTTATAATCATAGGTTTGACTCCTCACCAAAACCTAGTTAGATTAAAGACCATCACGAAAAGTGAATATTGAGTAAACTCAAGTCTCATCCAAGCACATAGAAATCAGAAATAGAAGGTTTAACAACTAGGATATACTAGGAAATTCACAAAAGTGAATGAATTCTTTAGATTGGAATGAAATGATATGTCAGCTCCATAAAG
>CM053626.1:295665642-295682394 GCA_028646595.1 Phalanger gymnotis
GTTTATCCCCATTACAAATAATGCTTGTTCATGGTTTTAGGTAGATGCTATTTATAATTTTAATGAAGGTTCTCTTTATTCCTATGCTTTCTAGTGTTTTAATAGGAATGGGTGTTGTATTTTGTCAGAGGCTTTGTCTGCATCTATTGAGATGATCATATGGTTTCTGCTAGTTTAATTGTTGATATGATCAATTATGCTGATAGTTTTCCCAATATCGAATCAACTTCCATTCTTGGAATAAATCCTACCTGGTCATAGTGCATTATTCTCAAGATAAGTTGCTGCAATTCTTTTGCTAATATTTTATGTAACATTTTTACATCAATATTCATTAGGAAAATTGGTCTACAATTTTCTTTCTCTGTTTTGACTCTTCCCGGTTTAGATATTAGTACCATATTTTTGTCATAAAAAGAATTTAGTATGACTCCTACTTCATCTATTTTCCCAAATAGTTTATAAAGCATAGGAATTAATTGTTCTTTAAAGGTTGGATAGAATTCACATGGAAAACCATCTGGCCCTGGAGATTTTTTCCAAGGGAGTTCATTGATGGTTTGCTCAATTTCTTTTTCTGAGGTGGGATTATTTAAGCATTTTACTTCCTCTTGTGTTAACCTGGGCAATTTTTATTTTTCCAAATATTCATCCATTTCCCCAAGGTTGTCAAATTTATGGGCAAACAATTGGGCAGAATAATTCCTAATTATTGTCTTAATTTCCTTGTCATTGGAGGTGAATTCACCCTTTTCATTTTTGATACTGGTAATTTGGTTTTCTTCTTTCTTTTTTTCAATCAAATTGACCAAAGGTTTATCAGTTTTATTGATTTTTTTTTCATAAAACCAGCTCTTTGTTTTATTTATTAATTTAATAGTTTTATTGATTTCAATTTTATTAATCTCTCCTTTGATTTTCAGTGTTTCTAATTTGGTATTTAATTGGGGATTTTCAATTTGTTGTTTTTCTAGCTTTTTCAGTTCCATGCCTAATTCATTGATCTACTTTTTCTCTATTTTATTCATGTGAGCATTTAGAGATATAAAACTTCCACTAAGAACTGCTTTTGCTGTGTCCCATAAGTTTTGGTGTGTTGTATCATTATTGTCATGGTCTTGAATGAAGTTATTAATTGTTTCTCTGATTTGTTCTTTGGCTCACTCATTCTTTAGAATTATATTATTTAGTTTCCAATTAATTCTTAGTTTATTTTTCCATATTTCTTTATTACAAATAATTTTTATTGCATCATGATTTGAAAAAGATGCTTTGACTACTTCTGCTTTTCTGCACCAGATTGTGAGGATTTTATGCCCTAGTACATGATCAATTTTTGAGTATGTGCCATATATCACTGAGAAAAAAGCATATTCCTTTTTATCTCCATTCAGTTTTCTCCAGAGTTCTATCATATCTGCCTTTTCTAAAATTCTATTCAGCTCCTTAACTTCTTTCTCATTTATTCTGAGGTTAGATTTATCAAGTTGTTTCTTGCTAGCTGTTTCTGGCTAGCAGCTGCTGTGGGGGTGAAAAAACAACACAACCCCAACAACAAGAATGCTACCAACATGCTGCAAAAGCACAGGTTCTTTTGATCTGCTTAACTAAGGAAAGCAAGGTGAAGGGGTTGACAAGCTTACTTTAATTCAGCATACAAATATCATTCACTTAGTTCAGGGGAAAAAGCTAGCACCCTGAACTTCAGAGCAAATTACAAACAAATTAGAAACATCAACAGACAGACCAAATACAGATTCATAGTTACCAACATCTAGGTTCAGCCTGGGGGCTCAGAACAAGGGCTGGCCCAGAGTCAAGAGCACCACCACTGCTGTGGGTAAGAGCTCCAAAGAAGGGAAAGCCAAGCCCTGGTTTTATATCTTTTTCAGCATCATGGGTGAGTCACACATGTGACTCACCCACGTGACCTAAAATTGTCACAAGGAGGTGATTTAAACCCACGTTGTCTAAGACCCTCTGATGTCCCAAACCTATCATTCATACTCATGTGTAAGACTAGAGCCTCTCCAAAGTTAGCCCCACTTTGGGCCCCACCTTAGTTACCAATCTACACCCACATAGGTTTCACTCCTAATAGGGGTTTGGGCCTGGGGCTTAGCATCTAGTAAGGCTCAATGAAATACACTGAATTACTCAAAGGAAACAAAGGCCAACTAAGTGCTAAGACCCCATTTTGCTTACCAACACACAAGTTCAGTGAGGGAGAGGTTGAGGTCCCCCAGTATTATAGTTTTTCTGTCTATTTCTTCCTGTAAATTCCTTAACTTCTCCTCTAAGAATTTGCATGCTGTACCACTTGGTGCATATATGTTAAATATGCTTTGTTGGAGATTAGAATTGCTACCCCTGCTTTTTTTACTTTAGCTGAAATATATTATATTCTACTCCAGCCTTTTTACCTTTACCCTATGTGAATCCCCCTGTTTAATTGATTTTCTTGTAAACAGCATATTGTAAGATTATGGTCTTTAATCCATTCTGCTAACTGCTTCCATTTTATGGGAGAGTTCATCCCATTTGCATTCAGAGTCATGACTACTATTTGTGTCTTTTTCTCCATCCTATTTACCCCTGTTTTCAATGACAGTTTTACCCTCTGGTTATAGCACCTTTGGGCAATTTTCCTTAAGGATTTCTTGGAAGATACTGTCTAAGCTCTTTTCTTCATCATGTCTTTCAGGTAGACCAATAACTCTTAGATTGTCTCTCCTGGATCTGTTTTCCAGGTCAGTTGTTTTTCCAATCAGATATTTCATGTTTTCTTCTATTTTTTTCATTCTTTGGATTTTGTTTGACTGATTCTTGAGGTCTCATAGAGTCATTAGCTTCTACTTTCCCAATTCTAATCGTTAATGTGTTGTATTCTTCCTTTAGCTTCTCTATCTCCTTTTCCATTTGGTTAATTTTACTTTTCAATGACACAGTTGCTCCATTTATATTCTGATCCTCCTTAACCATTTCACTGATTTTACTTTTTAAAAATTTGTTTTCATCAGTGAATTTTTTTTCCATTTTTTTCCATTTTTTCTTTTACCTCTCTAATTTGGTTTTTAAAGTCCTCCTTGAGTTCTTCCAGGAATGCTTTTTGGTCTGCAGCCAAGTTCACTTTCCATTTTGAGGTTTCAGATGTGGGTGTAGTGTCCCTGCTGTCCCCTTCTGAATTGATATTTTGATCTTCCCTGTCTCCATAATATGAATTAATTGTCTTTGAAAGCTTTTTAGTGTTTTTTGTTTCATGGTGTTTTTTCTCATGGTTTCTAAAGTGGATCTCTGCTTTTGGGGTTCAGGGAGCTCTGTTCCAAGTTTCTTGTGTTGGGATCTAGCTTTATGTGCTATGGCCTCTGGTTTCATGAGTTGTGGGGAAGGGAGGTCTGGCTGCTGGCAGTCTCCTCTTCCCTAGGACTGTTCTACAGCATGGGTGGTCTCAACTTTTGTCTGTGCTGATTCCTGCCACTTCCCTTGGCTGTGCAAAGCCACATCTGGGCTTCTGGGGTTGCTGTTTGTTTGCTCAACCTGCCTGGTGCTCAGTTACTCTCATTGTTCTGTTGAAGTGTGGGCTACTGGGACACCTCTTTTCCTGCACTAGTCTCCTTCTGCCACCACAAGAAGGGCCCTCTCCCCAACTTCTCTCACTATGGAAGCCCCCCTTCTGGTTCCTCTGTTTCTCTTGAAGTAGTATTCTCTGGGTTTATTCAAGTAAAGGATGAGAGCCATTTTACCTGGCCATCATGGCTCCTGGAAGTTCAAGAAGGTGAGTTTCAAACCTTTAGACTGTGGGTTGGAGGCCTCTGGGCAAGCTGCTCCTGCAGCCACAGGCTCTGTGCTGGTGTCTCCCATAGCTCCAACAGACTCCTGTCCTGGGCTGAAAGGCCTGGGGCAAGATCATGGCCATAGCTGGTACTTCCACCCTAGGTCTGCTCCTGCTCCAGCATTTCACTTGCCCAGTGCTCTCCCAGACAGGCACACTGGCTGGATTCCTCTGATGTTCCCGGTTGGTTTGGTCTGATGCCCTTGCACGTGTCTAGAGCTCCTACCTCTCTCAGTCTACTAGTGGCTTCTAACTCTCTCAAATTGGCTCGATTCACTTTTTTAGATACATCTCTTAGAATTTGTGAGAAATCTCCAGTAGTTCCTTCCTTTCACATCACCATCTTGGCTCTGCCCAATATATGTGCTTTTCAAGGTAACTATTTAAAATGTCCAGCATTTTAGGCAGCTTAACAAGAGAGCTCTATCATTTGGACAGTTGCACCCAACTACAATTGTTTCTGATGAAAGAAATGTAGAATAATAGAATATAAGATGCAGAATCAGTAATATATGAGTTCAAATTCTACCTCAAACATTTACTAGCTGTATGAGCATAGGCTAATCAATTAACTTCTCTGAGTTGCATTCTTATTTGTAAAAATGCCTTGATAAGAACACCTTTCTCACAGAGTTGTAAGATTCAAAAGACATAAATTTTATAAGGTATACTGCAGACCCTAGACACAGTACATAAAGTTAGCTGTTGTTTTTGATAGGGAATAATTCTTCTTGTCTTTTTGATGAAGTTTAAATCAATCTCTCTCTCTCTCTCTCTCTCTCTCTCTCTCTCTCTCTCTCTCTCATTCTCTCTCTGTCTCTCTCTCCCCAACCCTCACTTCCCTTCCTCTCTCCCCCCATATATACACTCATGCATATACATATGTATATGTATGCAATGTAGCAATGAAACAGAGGGCTTTCAAGCATTTCTGATGTACAAATTTGTGTGTATATATGTGTGTATATATACACTTATGTGTGTGTGTATATATGTATATGTGCATGTATATGTACATGTGCATATATATACATATACATATATATATACATACACATGTGCATATATGAGTATGTGTGTGTTCTTGGGACAGGGATATTCTGTAGCCTCTACAGAGATAGACAAGATAAACATTTTTCATTGTTTAATCGATGTACTCATCTTGTGCGGGTAATTTAAAAGATATTTGGTACCACACAATCAGTAGCCAAAATGACAAGGATGATGTATATTCTACATGATTTTGATATCTGCTTCTAGTTTTGAAGTAGAATTCTATTTTGAATTTGAATTCTATTTTGAATATTCTTGTTTGCATAAAATGAGTTTGGAGTGTGGTGACATTAATTAAATCATTGTTTTTTAAGTTTTTTATGGATTAACTTCATATCTGAATGATTATTCATGTAACATTTTTTAAACATTTACTAAGTGTCAGGCACTGTGATAAATGCTAAGGATACAAAAAGAGGTAAAAGACAGCCCTTGTATTCAGGGATCTTACAGTCTAATGGGGAATAGTTGTAGGTAGCAATAAATTTGTGATAATTCTCTAATTCTAGTATTTTATTATATATTCAAGGCTATTTTGAAATGTTCATTAGTAGCATGGGAATTTTCTTTCAGTCATTTCATTAAAAAAGTGAAATTTTGATGTGTAAATCTAATCTTCAGGTTATATCTTGACAAATGATCAGGAAGAGCTAATTTTATCTTTTATATCATGCAATGTGTTCCACAATTTCTAACAATTCTTTGTATAATCTGTTTTGATCACTAAGTCTCCATTAGTAGTAGTCTTTCTGTAACTTCTAGCTGTGATGAGCTCATCATAAATGCCTCTGATTGGATAAACGAATCTATAAGTTTCAGCCATTTGTTTGATGCTGTTTTGTTAACATTTTTGGCTAAGATCATTCATATACTGTCCATGGAGTGCCTTCTGATTCCATTCTTACTCCTAAATGGTTTTACTGGTTTCATTTGGAAAGAAACCTCCATGGTTACATTTAAAAAATCCCAAGATTATATTTGTTATCAGGCTTCACTTTTTCATAAAAAAGTAATGTATGCTTGTTACAGAGCTATCGATGTGTTTTTGACCTATTTATTATGTGATATTAATCTTCTTTACCTTGATTTTTCTTGATCAGGAAGTGTCGATCACTCTGTTAATGCTTTAGGGTGAAGGTCTTTTTGCTTTAAAAATATAATACTGATTTTGTTAGGATATTTTCTAAAAGTTATTTTTACAATTACAAAAATGTTCAATGAAGCATATTGCACAAGGATTAATTGCCATAAATGTGATCTTTCCATTTACTATTGATTTTAGAAAGCCAATTAGTCATAACAGTCAGTAAGTTGATTTTCCCCCTCTTTGACTAGGTTATATGCAATTTGTCTTATTAGCACAATGACCAAGTTAGTTTTGGTATAGTCCTCATCTGCTATTTTATTTTAACATTGAGATTAATCCCCAAACCCAAAGTCTCACCTTTCCTATGGTTTATGTAAAGAAATTTACACTTATTGATTCCAAGTGACATTTTTACATCATTTGGAAAATATTCTCTGTGATGAAGGAGCTATTAAATACAGTTTGTTTGGTCCTTTTTTCTAGTTGAATTACATAGCTTAATGCAATCCAATTATGCAGAATATTCAGTAAGATGCCTACTTTCACCTCCCTCTTTAATTCAAAAACCACATTTAGCTAAATATAAGAGAAATAATAATAAATTTAGAGTTAGTTGGAATTAAAATGGACTTAAGTATTTCTCACTTAATACTACCATTAAGTAATGGACTTAAATATGTCCCAAGAAAATATCACATTTTATATCAACTGTTCTTGACATTATAGTATTGATACCATGTCTTAAATACTGAATAGTTTCACCCACCTTCTAACTTTTGCTTGCAAGTGCTATTAAGGATATCTAGAATATTGGATATGCTTCTCTTTTCCAAATTCTGCTTAGCATGTTCTTTTTTCTTTTTGTTATTGCCTTTAAGTGAGATTTGTGATGTTTTTTTTCTGCTATGCATGAGCCAGATATAAATATAATATTTCAGTTCCTTTCCTAGAATCTTCAGTGGCTCTCTAAATTCATTTCTGCTATGATGGTTTTAATGTGTTTGTTTTATTCTTGAGACTATTTTTAATAACTACCTTTTACCTAAGGTTCTTACTATGACAAAGGCTGCCATATATTTAACGCTGTGCAGCCCCTTAAATAGTTTTACATTTTCTGTGAAAAAATTGTGTGAAGGTCTTTTCATTCATGATGGATACGTTTTAAAAATTATAGTGTTTTGTGCTCTAGGAAGGCTTTTTTGAGATTCCATTCTAAGTTTGCTCATCTTTTTTTTTTTCCCGCAAGTCCTTGGAAACACTTCAATTTTTGTCACATATTTTGTTTTTACATGTAATTTATAGAGATTTTTGTGAAATGATGATGTTTTATTATGTCTTTTTCTTCAACTTTTCTCTCTTCAAATTTTTGTAGCTTCTTCATTAAATCTAACCTAGGAACAGAAAAGGAGTTGTTCCTTATGATTACCCTGCATTGGTCAATAATATATTATTCTGTGATTTGGAGCTGAGACTGTTAACAAAAAGGAGTATAAGGGAGGGAGCCAAGATGGTATATTAGGCACAGCCATATATCTGAACTCTTCCAATATTCTTCTCTGAAAAACATTAATGTCTTAAATCAAATTTTGGGGTAGTAGAGCTATAACACAAGGTTAGGGTGAGATGGTGTTGTCTGCCTGAGGCCTGTCTAGAGCCCACACATGCCATACCAGCAAGAGAAGCCACGGCAGAAACAGCAGCTGGGGGTGGGGGAGAGGACTTCAGCCTCCCCAAAGGCAATTGATCAGAAAGAGATTACAGGAAGAACTTTTACTGGCACTGAGAACAACTGGTGCTAATTGGCAATTCTATTGCTCATACGCAGTTCCTGGTTGCAGTTCCAGAGTAGAGAGGAGATTTGGTAGTTGGTCACAAGGGAGCAGAAGCCCTGGTCATAGTACCAAAGCAAAGTGTGACACTAGTGCTTGTGTCTGCAGGGGACAAGGGGCCACTCCTGGGTAAAGACCACACCATAGACCAGGAGAGAAGTGACCACATTTCTCCCAGGATCATACTACACAAAACTTGCCAGACCCCAGAACTACCTCTGAAAACAGCAGCACAAAAAAGGCTGAAGCTTGGGAAAGTGCTTCTCCAACCCCAGGCACGTAGAGCCCAACTTTAACACAAAATTCAAAGTCAAAATATAGGATGGAAAAAAGCAAATGACAACAACAAAAATAACTATAAATAGCTATTATAGTGGTAGAGAAGATCAAGACGTAAACTCAGAAAAAGACAATATGAAAAAAGATTTTTAAAAGCCTTAAAGAAAAATTCTACTTGAACTCAAGGCCAGCAAGAAGTCCTGGAGGAGTTAAAGAAAGAGAAAGAAGTGGTAGAGGAAAAATTGAGAAAAGAAATTAGAGTGATGCAACAAAAAATATCAAAAGAGAATTAGTAACTTAATAAACTTAGTAAACAGCTTAGTAAAAGAGGCACAAAAATACTGAAGAAATCATACTTTAAAAATAGAATTGGTCATATGTTAAAAGAGACACAAAAGTCAACTAAAGAGAAGAACTCATTAAAAAGTAGAATTGGGCAAATGGGAAAGGAGGCACAAAAATTCACTGAAGAAAATAATTCCTTAAAAAATAGAATTGGAAAAGTGGAAACTAGTGACTCCATGAGACATCAAAGAATAAGAAACAAAGTCAAAAGCAACAAAAAATAGAAGAAAAGATGAAGTATCTCATCAGAAAAGAAAATAACATGGATAATAACTTGAGGAGAAATAATTTAAGAATTTTAGACTACCTGAAAGTTATGAACAAAGAAAGAGCCTAGACACCATATTTCAAGAAATTCTGAAGGAAAACTGTCCTGATATCTTCCATAATAAAATATAAATTGGAGTAGCTGGTGGTGCGTTGGATAGCACACCAGGTCTGGAGTTGGGAAGACTGGAGTTCAAATCTAGCCTCACATATTAATTGTGTAACCCTGGGCAAGTCACTTACCCCATTTTTCTCATCTGTAAAATGATCTGGGGAAAGAAATAGCAAACCTCTTAAGTATCATTGCCAAGAAAATCCCAGTGGGGTCATGAGTCAGACTTTACTGAACAACACCAAAACAAAATAGCAATTGAAAGAACCCACCAATCACCTCCCAAAAGAGATTCCCTCCAGGATATTACAGTCCAATTCCAGAGCTCCCAGGTCACAGAGAAAATATTTCATGTAGCCAAAAAGCAATAATTCAAATATCTTGGAGCCAGAATCAGGATCACATAAGATTTAGAAGCTTCCACATTTAAGAAGTAGAAGGCTTGGAATATGATGCTCTGGAAGCAAAGTAGCTGGTATTACAACTACGTAAACAGCAATACTGAATGTAATCCTTCAGTAAAAAAATAATAATGAAATAGCGGGCTTTCAAGCATTCCTGATTAAAAGAGCAGAATTGAATAGAAAATTGGTATTCACAAATAATACTCAAGAGAAGCATAAAAAGGTAAACATGAAAGAGTAATCATGAGGAAGTCAATACAGTTAAATTTTTTACATTCCTATACAAGGGAGATGATACATGTTACTCCTAAGAACTTTATCATTATTAAGGCAGTTAAAAGGAATTTACATATACAGAGGGCATGTGTACAAGTATGAGTAAAATATATTGGAACAATCATAAAAAAATTAAGGGATGAGAAAGAGAGATGCATTTGGGAGAAGGGGAGGGGAGAGGCAGAACTGGGGAAATTTTTTCCCAAAGGAAGTACACAATGAAGACCTTTTAGATTGGAGGAGAAAATTGGGGATGGTGGGCAATGCTTGAATTTCATTCTAGTCAGAATTGGTTCAAAGAAGGAAAACACATATACACACAATCACTCAGATGTATACAGAAATGTTACTTGGCCAATAGTGAAATAGGTGGGGAACAAAATAAGAAAAGGGGTGAATACAAAAGTGAAGGCAGTGGTTAGAAATGACTAGAAATAGACTTAAGGAAAGAGAGAAGAGACAGAAAAGGGGGAGGGAGGGGGAGAGAGGGAGGGAAGGAGAGGGAGGGAGGGAAGGAGAGGAAAATGGGATAGAGGAAGATACACAGTTAGTAGTGGTAACTGGGAATGTGAATGGGATGAGCTTACCCATAAAACAGGAGATAGCAAAATAAGCCAGAATCCAACAACATGTTGTTAACAAGAGACACACTTGAAACAGAAAGAGTTAAAATAAAGAGCTAGAGAAGAATTTGATATTCTTCAACTGAAGTTAAAAATGACATTATCTCAGTCAAAACAAAAGCAAAAATTGATCTGCTTAAAAGAGATAATAAGCCAATCTAAGTTATGGTAAAAGTAGCATAGACAATGAAGTAATATCAACAATTTTTACAGAAAGGTCTTGTTTCCCAAATATGTACTGAGTATATTACTGAGTCATTACTGAGTCAAATTTATAAAAATAAGAGCCATTCCCCAAGGGATCAATGGTCAAATGATATAAACAAACAGATTTCAGAGGAAAAAATCATAGCTATTCTATAGTCATATGAAAAAATGTTCCAAATCATTATTGATTAGAAAAATGCAAATTAAAACAATTCTTAGGCATCAACTCATATGTATAAGAAATGACTAATACTCAAAGGAAAATGTAGTATACTGGTCCAACCATTCTAAAGAACAATGTGAAACTATGCACAGAGGGCTATAAAACTGTGCATACCATTTGATCCAGCAATACTACAACCAGGTCTATATTCCACAGATCAAAGACAAAGGAAAAGCATGTGTATGTATGAAAATATTTATAGCAGCTTTTTTTGTGGTGGTAAAGACTTGGAAATTTAGGGGATACTCACTGACTGGGGAAAGGTTGAGCAAGTTGTGGCATATGAGTATGATGGAGTACTATTGTGCTATAAAAGATGATGAGGGGGTGGTTTCAAAAAATCATGACAAGAAATACACAAACTGATACGAAGTGAAGTGAGAAGAACTGGCTAATCATTTTGCATAATAATAGCCACGTTGTAATGATGAACAATTGTGAAAGCCTTGGCTACATTAATGAATATAATGATCCAAGAAAATCTTAAAGAACTCATAATGAAACAAATGCTATTTACCTCCAGAAAGAGAATTGATAAACTCTAAATGAAAATTGAAGCATAATTTTCTTGCTTTATTTTTCTTGCTTTTTCAAAAATATGGCTAATATGGAAATGTTTTCTGTGATTTTACATGTGTAATTGGTATCATATTCCTTTCCTTTTCAGTGGGTAGGTGAATGGGAGAAAGGGAAAGAATTTGGAACTCAAAATTTAGAAGGGACATGTTCAAAAATAAGTAAATAATAAAATAAAGTATTTTTTTTAAAATATAAGGACAGCTACATGCTATAATGCCAGTCTTGGAGCCAGGAAGACTTCTCTTCCTGAGCTCAAACCTGAACTCAGAACTTTGCTAGCTGTATGACCCTGGAAAATTCACTTAAACCTGTTTGCCTCAGTTCCTCATATGTCAAATAAGCTGAAGAGGGAAATGACAAACCACTCCATGCCTTTTCCAAGAAAACCCCCAAAGGGGTCACAGTGAGACAAGACTGAAAAAATGACCAATACAAATAAAAAAAATGTTTGCTGATTATTACTTGAGAAAAGGCATTACTTCACTTTGTTTTGTGTATGCCCTATATCATAATCCTATGCTACAAAAAACAAAAAACAAACAAAAAAAACATGAGTTTAAAGCTCTTGCCCGTAATGGGTCAAGTCTGTTTTTAATTTTGTTGTGATACAGTCCCGGAACATGATGAAAGTATCCCTGACTTTGGGCTCTTTCATCACCGTTCTTGGTTTGCCCTCTTTAATAGTTAGAACCATCCACAACAGCCCATTTCCAGTAGATGTGAGATTAGTATTTCTTATTTGTACTATTGTATCTTGCTTTCTTGTGGTATCAAATAACAAAAGATCTCCACCTTTTTTTTATTCTCCTCTATTTCAAGGCTATCATCATGATAGTTTTTTGAAGGGCCGGTCTGAAAACCTATATTTCTCTGCTTTTTTACTCTTAGGAACACTAGAATCGTAGTGAATAGGAGCTCTATTCGGTAGTATTCCCAGAAACCAAATTTCTAGCATTTTAAATTTCCTTCAAATGCCTCCACAGTTACTATAATGGTCTCAGGGTACACAAAGTTTTTTGTGTATCGACCTAGGTGAAATCTCCCAACTTTGCCATTTCCCCCTGCAACAACACACACATCACATGGATGATGGATGAGAGATTGCTTCATGTTCTACTACATTAAATTACATTTCCAGGAAAAAAGTAGTATAGAGACATTGCCCCACAAAGAACATGGTCTAAAATATACCCATTAGAAATACTCCAAAATAATTGAATTTGTTCTATAAGTCATGTTTGCTTGAAATTGGGAATCTCAATTCATGGATTACTAAAGACCAAAATAACTCTAGTTCTTTGTAAAGATAACTAGTACATACAATAAGATATGCAAGTGTGGTTTCAGTAAGAAGAAAAATGCATTTATTTCCTTGCCCAGTCAGCAGGCTTACCCTAAAAATATTGACTTGGCAGCAATGTTTTTCATTAGTTACACTTGGGAACCAGGTATTTCTATTGATAAATGTAAAGCATTTTTGAGTCAAGATTGAATGTTGTGATTATGTTCATCTTGAAAATGTATTAACTGTGTCTTCACTTTTAGAAAATTTAGACATTTTCATCATGGACAAAGCATGAGTGTATAAACTCTTTATCATTAAATTCAATGAGTTATCAAATGTTTCCATAATAAAATTTAAAACTAACAATACCAAACATCAAAAGATTTTAGAGTCATAAGGAGCCTCAGAGTCCACCTAGTCAAGTCCATACCCGAAGAGAATTACCACTACAGTATGCCATACAATCGGATAGCCAACTTCTGTTTGGAATACTTTCAAGAAAGTACCTACTACCTCCAGAGGTAGTTTATTATACTAATGGAAATAATAGCTAACCTGTATATGACATTTTAATGTTTACAATGGAATTTACAAATAGTATTTCATTTTATCCCTATAATAATCCTGGAACATAGGTACTATTATTATCTTAATTTTACAGATGAGAAAACTGAGGCAAAAAGAGGTTAAATGAATTGCTCAGGGTCACATAGCTGGTAAAAATCTGAGGACAGATTTAAAGTCAGATTTCCCTATATCCAGATCCAGCAGTCTATCCACTACATAGTGGTTAGCCAAAATTGTTAAGAAACTTTTCTTGACATAAGCCTACCTACTAAGCCTACCTGTTTCTTCTCTCTGCAGCCCGAAAGAAGATATTTAGTTCCTTTTTTTCATATATCTGCCCTTCAAATATTTAAGGTAGCTATGCTGTGGACTTGGAATTTTTTTTCTGTAGACTAAAATATCCTATCTCCTTCAATTCATATAAAATATCTTTGAGGCCCTCTACTATCCTGTTTGAACCTATCTAATATCCTCCCTAAACTGATATGCCTAGAGAGGAATACAATATTACAGATGAAGCCTGATCAGACTACATTTTTTCAGAAGTACTGTTAATTCCTGAAAGCCATGCTTTCTTTAAATTTTTTTTCAAATATCTGTTATTCTGTCAGGATTCAATTTGATAGACAAGCAGTGAGGTCAAAATGAGATGTTATCAATTAAAGGGTCAATAAAAAATATTAAGGTTAGCTAAGCAGAAAGGTTGTAAACTGTTCAAAGAGAAGATTCTAGAATGAGTGTGTTCTTATGCATATATGGATGTTTAATATATATTTTAATTTAAAGGTAAAAACATTCTTTTTATTATCCATCCATTCTCATATTCCTTAGACTTCAGCAATTCAGAATTAGGAAAAACAAATGTAAACTTTCCAAGTTACATGAAATTTAAAAGTGTAAAGAGAGGAAGGGTACTAAGAATCTCTTTCATTTATTAATAAAGATAGAAAGGAATTTAGAGATGATCTAGCCAAGCCTCTTCATTTTACAAGTGAGGAAAATGAGTTCCCAAGAGGTTGAACTACTTATTCAAGTCACACAGCTACTTAGAGGTAGAATTCAAGAACAGAAGTTAAATCCATTCATAACTGTTATAGTATATTTCCTCTTGCACCATATTGCTCTTCCTTCTGAGTTCAAACCAATTATATTCAATGATATCCTAAAAGTAAAATCTTAACATAATCAAATTTATAAGAATACAGGTCATTCTCCAAATGACAAATGGTCAAAGGATATGAAGAGGCAGTTTTCAGATGAAGAAATTAAAGCTACATATAGTCAAATGGAAAAAATGCTCTAAATCACTATTGATTAGAGAAATGCAAATCAAAACAATTCTGAGCTACCACATCACACCTACCAGATTGGCTAACATGACAAAACAGGAAAATGATAAATGCTGGAGAAGATATGGGAAAATTGGAATACTAATGCATTGCTGGTGGAGTTGTGCACTGATCCAACCATTCTGGACAGCAGTTTGGAGCTATATACAAAGGGCTATAAAACTGCATCCCCTTTGACCCAGCCATACCACTTCTAGGGCTGTTTCCCAAAGAAATCATACAAATGGGAAAAGAACTTGTATGTTCAAAAATATTTGTAGCAGCTCTTTTTGTAGTGGCAAAGTATTGGAAATCAAAGGGATGTCCATCAATTGGGGAATGGCTAAACAAGTTGTGGTATATGAATATAATGGAATTCTATTGTGCTATAAGAAATGAGGAGCAGACAGACTTCATAATAACCTCGAAAGACATATATGATCTGATGCTGAGTGAAGGGAGCAGAACCAAGAGAACATTATACATGATTACAGACACATGGTATCTCTGATGACTAACTTTTATAGAGTTGGCTCTTCTCTGCAATGCAAGGTTCTAAGACAACTCCAAAAGACACATGATGGAAAAAAGCAATTCACAACCAGAGAAAGAATTACAGAGTTTGGATGTAGATTGAAGCAAACTATTTCTCTCTTTTCTATTTGTTTTTGTTTCTGTTTCCATTTTGTTTCTTCTTCCTTGTGGTTCATTCCATTGGTTATAGTTCTTCTTTGCAATTTGACTATTGTGAAAATATGTTTAGTGCAAAGGTATATGTAGAACCTGTATCAGATTGCAGGCCGTCTTGGGTGGGGAGGGGGGAGGAGAGGAAGGAGGAGAAAATTTGATACTCAAAAACTTGAGGAACTAAATGTTGTAAACTAAAAAAAATAATTAACTAATAAAAAAGAACAACTCTTAAAAAAGAAATGATAAGCAGGTAGACTTCAGAAGAATCTGGAAAGACTTATATGAACTTGTACTAACTGAAGTAGCCAGAACCAGGGGAACATTGTATACAGTAACAGCTACATTATGCAATGAATAACTTTGATAGACTTGGCTCTAAACAAAGCAAAGGATCTAAAACGACTCCAAAAGACTCATGATGGAAAATGCTATCCTCATCCAGAGAAAGAACTATGGAGTCTGAAGGCAGATCAAAGCATTTTATTTGTCCTGTCTCTCTCACTTGATCTCTTCTTTCTCATGGTTTCTCCCATTAATTCTAATTCTTCTTTACATATTACATATTCTATCTTGTGGTGGGGGGAGGGGAGAGTTGGAGAGAAAATTTGGAACTCAAAATCTTATGGAAGTGAATGTTGAAAACTAAAAATAAAAAAAATATGTATTTTCTTGAGGTACAGTCTCAGATTCCTTTATCAGGATACATAGAATGAGTCACTTCTATGATTTGTGTAATGAACATTACAGCAGATAATATAAGTTTTCAAGTATGCTATTGTGGCTGATTTTACACTGATAACATATGATGATGTTGTTGTTGTTGTTCATAAGTTGTTTTGACTGACTATTTGTGACCGTGTGGACCACAGCATGCCAGTTCCTTCTATCTTCCTCTATTTTGTAAACTCTGTCTAAGTTAATGTACCTTGTTTCCATGATATTATCTATCCATCTCACCTTCTGCTGTCCTCTTTTCCTTTTGCCTTCAATCTTTCCCAACATCAGGGTTTTTTTCCATTGAGTTCCATTTTCTTATTATGTGGCCAAAGTATTTAAGATTCAGCTTCAATATTTGACCTTCCATTGAATAGCCTAAATTGATTTAATTAAGGATTGACTGGTTTGATCTTCTTACTGTTCAAGAGGCTCTCCAATGTCTTCTTCAGCACCACAATTTGAAAGCCTTGATTCTGCAGCACTCAGCTTTCCTTACAGTCTAATTCTCACAGCCATACATTGCTCCTGGGGAAAAAAAAATCACTTTGACTATATGGACCTTCCTCAGTAAGATGATGTCTCTATATTTTAGTAATGCTATAAACTTCTAATTCAGTGTTTTAACTGTCCTTGTCAGGGGAAGTGGAACATTGGCTATGATATTGCATCTTACTTTGAATATCTATCTGTATCATCTATATCTATATCTAATCTATGTCTATATCTATATCTATATGTCTTTCTGATTGTATGTCTATATGGCTTTTGCTACTCTGTTATGGTACTTGAGAAAATGAGTTACTGTTTCATAAGAAAGCCTTATATGAAATAATTAATTCCCCCTCCATTATGCAGGAACCCAAGATAATTTAGCATTTTATAAAGTCAATTCTCTTTATAAAGGTATATGTTATGGTAAAGATCCCAATAATATGGTTAAGACCCTTCTTATCCCTGCAATTTTTTTTATATTTTTTTATATTAACATCTTTAGTTTTCAGCATTAATTTTCACATGCATTTGAATTACAGATTTTTCTCCCCATTTCC
>CM053626.1:295682894-295698667 GCA_028646595.1 Phalanger gymnotis
AAATTTGACTGAGTAATGGACTGACTTTGGAACTCTGCATGCAGGCTAAAGTAATGCTAGCGAAAAGCAAAGAGATGAGACTGGAGAAGCTTGATGCTATAACTTTTCCTTAAGGAAGATGTTTCAAAATATTATTGTTTTATCCAGCCAAAGCTCAACATCATTTTTAAATAATAATTTAAAAAATCTCTGCAAAAAAACTAGTGAGATTTTAATTCATTAAGAAAGGGATTACAAATCTGAATTCCACAGACCCCTCCCTTCGACAACTCCATGGATAGTTTCCTGAATGGGAAAATAAATACATCATTATGTTCAGAAACTACAAACTGAAATTTAGAATTTCCTTCTATTATGGATGCAGATAAGACGTATTATTATGAAAAGCAGTCCTTAGGCTTAGCCAGACTGCCAAAAGTACTCATAACACACACACACACACACACACACACACACACACACACACACACACACACACACACACATTTAGAACCCCGCCATTAAGGTTACAGGCTAGTCCCTGAGTAAGTAGATGTAGATCACTTGTTATGTTCTTTTGGTCTTTTCAATTTGGTTTCTTTTTCTTTTTCCTTTCTCCCCTCCCTATGGAGATTTAAAGGACTTATTTTAGCCTTTTATTTAATACCAATGCTTCTGTATGGAGGCCTGGAAAGGAAAGCAAAATCCAGTCCCTCTTATGCATTTCTACGCATTGTAGTGACCACAGATACTCAATTAAAACATCATTCTTCTCATAATTACCATACCCTGCCTATCATCTCTTGTACACTTCCAGACCTTAGTCTCAAAAGACTCAAGTACTCATGAAGGGCCCCTTCTAGCAGAGAGAGCCTTGATGTGCTTCCCAGGCAGAAGGAGACTGAAGTACAGCTGTTCTAAAAGAAAAAAGGTAACACTTTGAAGTAACGACCTAGTTAATTAATGCCGAATTCCAGCAGAAATCCTATTCCTCCTGAAGTACTTATGACATCTGCATTAATAGCAAATGAGCCCATCAGAATTAATGTCCTTGCAATAAATACCAAAGGAGTTGAGAATGATTAGGCCATTATTATTAAGTGTTACATGGAAAGATGAAAAAAAGAATGAGGTTTAAAGGCAAAATGGCAATGATTTGTTTCTGCAGATTGTAGTGAGTGGAATACATATTTATTAAATGCATGAAGGACATGGGAATACACACACTCAGTTATTCTGTATTTACTCCATTTTGAAATGGAAAGAATTCTGGGCAGGGTCTTACTATGTAATGTCTGAAGTTTGGTGAAGCTCAGTTAACAGGGATCAACTGTAGGGTACCTTTAATAGGTAGAGTATCAGATTTTGAGATACCAGATCAAAGCTGAAATCCACACTCCACCACCTTTGGCTAGTGTGTCCTAAAAGAGTCACTTCACCCCTGTGGTCTCAAGAAACATTATCTATAAAAATAATGGGGCAACCCCAGGGGAGCTCTAAGATGTCTCAAGAGAATGAAGGTGTCCTACGATTCTAGGACTCAATGCCCTCTAGACTTCATCAATTTGTCCTTTTTATAGGTGGAACAATATGAAAGCCCTTTTGGCTGCTGTTGTTCATTTGTTCCAGTTATGTCTAACTCTTCTTGATGTCATCTAGAGTTTTCTTGGAAGGACACTGGAGTGGCTTGCCATTTCCTTCTTTAGTTCCTTTTATAGATGAGGACCTGAAGCACACAGTTAGATGACTTGCCTAGGGTCACAAAGCTAGTAATTGTCTGGGGCTGGATTTGAATTCATGAAGATAGGCCTTCCTGACTCCAATCCTGGCATTCTACCCATTGTGCCACCTAGCTGCCCTACCTGACCATATGTGTATATAATTCTCCATTTTGTCATTGTCAATTGTTTTAGTTGTTTGCAATGGGGGTATAACCAAACTCGCTGAAGAAGCAAGGTAGCATGGAGGAAAGCTCATTGTGCTAGGAAAGCTTTGGCTAGATCCTAGGAACATAGATTTAGAGTTGCAAGGTACTTTAGTGTTCAGTTAGCCCAAACTCCTTTTTTACAGATAAGGAAACTGAAAGTTGGAAACATGGAGAGCTTTTCTCAGGGTCACATAAGAAATTAGAGGAAGAGATAAGGGGGCTGCTAGGGGGTACAATGAGTAGAGCACTGGTCCACTGGAGTTAGGAGGACCTGAGTTCAAATCTGGCCTCAGACACTTGACACAATTACCTTAGGCAAGTCATTTAACCCCAATTGCCCTGCCTTCCCTCCTCAAAAAGAGATAAGATTACCTTCCAGATCCAATTATCTCTTCTTTTTTTCCTCTTGGAAAATAAAACCTCTTTAAAATATATTGGACATGTGAATAGGCATGTTTGTTTCTGAGGAGAAGGCTTCTATGAATAAAAAAAGAAGAGCCTTTTAAAGATGAGGAAGGACATGGGCTTTCCACAAAATTTATAGCCCAACACAAAAATGCAGGATCTCACATACATCAGTCTACTCCACTTCCCACATTAGTGGTTAGGTTCTAAGTCCCACCAAAAAGAGCCCATTTCCTATTTGAATTCCTGTTGAACTTGCTTTAATGAATAAGAGGGACTCATTTATAATGAGCACACAACTCCTGTGCTACTTGCATACCTCAGAGAATCTGTGATCTCATCAAAGTAGCAATTTCCTTCACTGGTGAAGATCTTACCCATCTCCTCATCATCTAATTCTTTTTGACAATGTTCCAGCAGTTCACAGAATATCAATACAATATTCCTGAGTCTTTCCTCTGATCCTTTTAATAGTTCATGAATGCTAGAGTTATACTCAGGTGGTCTATCACTCTCATAACTATATATAATTGGTTCACGACCCCATTTTGTGATACACACAGACACATATATGTATATATATATATATACATATATGTGTGTGTATAATTTTATTAATTTTGATTTACTATCCAACCTGTATAGATAATATTACAGAATATGTCTTGATAATGGGGACTTTTATATTATTTTGTTTTGTCTTTATATCACTAGCAGTTTTTTAGGGCAATACTTACTACGTTCCAGAAACTATTGCACTGGAAACACAAAGACAAAAACTAAACAACTCGTGCCTTCGAGAGTGCTACATTCTGGTGGACAAGAGGTTAAGAGCTATGTTCCAGTCCACTCTTTGTCAGTATTTTGTAGTGTGAATTGGGGAGAATGACTAGACCTCTCCTGGTCAGTTTCTTCATTTACAAAATGAAGAAGTAAAAAAGGCATTGGTACTAGACCTATGACTTCATCCAATCGGGGGAACTCTAGATAAGTAAACTCTCTCTCCCTCCTCTTCAATTTAAAGTCTTAGAGATTTGCCTAATTATAATAGAACACTTATTATTCTAACCTCCACTGCCTGAAAATTAGGCAAATTACATTCCTCCCCATTCTCCCACCAGTTCTCTGTATCCTTAAGCGGTTGGGGGAGTGATATCTAGTATCTTTCATTGGCTTAAGCCAGGACCCTCCAGAGTAATAGGAAATTAGGAAGAGGGGAATGAATTCACAGTTTCAGCACCAATGGACCCAGCAGAGGCATTGTACCCAATCAGGAACAATAATACAGCACTGATGATATTTTCACCATTTAGTGTTTATTCTCTGTCTGTAGGACCATAACGCATAATCTCTATGCTTGCTTATTCTCCCACTGGTGGTCTGCATATTTGTAGAAGAATGTACCCTTGATTTATGAGGGAAATATTCTGTTTCATGTCTTCTCCTTCTGTTTCATTAAATACCTTTGCTTGAATTAACTGGTTCCTTTGACTGACAATAGTAAAAGTAGACGCACTGCTACCTCAGGAGGTATCATTTTGATTAGATGCAGACCCAAAGCACCTTGAACTGGGGTAGGGGTAGGGATGGGGGTGGGGGCAGCTGCCGCAGGTGCCACAATCCTGTGACTCAAAGACTATTGCTCTTTGCAGTATGCCGCATAACATTATGTAAAGCCCAGTACCCTATTGTAATTGTCTAGTTATGTGGGAAAAACTTCACATTTGCAATATTGCACCTTTCAAAGGAAACTGTATTCTTTGAATATAGTTGTACTCACCCATCATCATCTGAAGATAGCTACTTTTTGCTTGTACTTAGCTTTAATTAACCAATGGATTTTCATTTTATGGTCTTTACTGTCAACTTCCACCATAGTGCTTGAATGTAGATTCCTTTGTAAAATTATGATAACTATATTTTCTAAAGTGTTAGGCTATAAATGTCTTACTAAAGAAGGTCAATTGACCTATTATAACTTATTTCCTTAATTGTATCATTCACAAGTGATTTTGTTTCGGATTTTTCTTTCCCAATATATTTTTTCCAATACTCAAGGTCATTATTGTTAGTAACATGCATATTAGTTTACTAATGATTGTTATTATTAATATTCATAATTCACACCTATGAAATGCATCCTTCAGAAACACTAAATAATGCCCCATGTTGAGATTTGGTGCTGCTTGAGGATTCTTTCCACTTATTCAGAGACCCTTCAGCAGTTGCTTGAAGATTCTGTGGTCTACCTCTAGCTGTAAAGTAAAAGGTCTTGGCTCTCTTCCCTGGACTGCTAGTGACATGTTTTGCAATGTATTTATACTTTTTGTGCCTCAGTTTCTCCCATTGATTAAATTAAATAATATTGGTTGCCATCATATTAACTTGTAGGGATGCTATGAGCAGAAATAAGAATAGTTAATTGTGCAGTGTTTTGACAGAATGAGGTGAAGTTATAAGAACATTAAACAGAATTCAATATTGATATTTTAATAAGAGAAATATTAAACAGTTGTACAGCACTATTCTGTCTTCTTTTGTTAGTTATGCCTCACCAAAGGCTTATTAAAGAAGATTGGGTAGATATTCCCCATTTAGAGATAAGGAGACTAAGATATACAGAGATAAAGGTAGTGTCTATAGTACACTTGAAAAGTCAGCGCTTTAAAGCTTAAAGTATAATTAAAAATGTTTTAGTATGAAGCCCATCTTAACACACTTATTCCACTTCAAAAAAAAAAACCTGAAGTGTAAATGTTTCTGTCTGTCTATTTGTCTCTCTCTGTCTCTGTCTCTCTCCTGGTCTTTCTATCTCTCTGTCTCTGTCTCCCTCGCCCCCCCCCCCCTCTCTCTCTGTCTCTCTCTCGCTCTCTGTCTCTCTCTCTAGCTCTCTCGCTCTCTCTCTCTGTGTGTGTCTGTGTGTAAGTCACTGTTACTTCTAAAAGTCATTGTGCCAAATAATGAGAAGTGGCTGTCCTCTCCCTTCTTGTTTACTGAGAAAAAGGAATTGGTTTGAATGAGATTCTCAGTTACGAATTAGCCAATTAGATCAGATTTCCTTATGGCTAAATTCCCACAGGCTTGTTCTTAACCTGAGCCACGTTATTATAATTCAGTCTCAAGAAATGTTGAGACAAGTGAAGATTCCTGCCAGAATTATTAAACTACCCTGAGGAACACAAAATCAGAAGGTCCTCTCATACTCTCTGTGTATGATTCCTGATGTGAAAAACTTCAACATCATAGATAAATTAGACATTAAACTGCATCTCGACATGCAGAAGAATATGAATGTTATTCTGATCCTTTGTCCCCATCTTCACCTTCTGTCCATGCCATGGGGCCCAGAGGATTTAATGATTATTAAGGCACATCCACAAAAATGGAGCCATTTTGACAGTCATCAGCAATTATGAACTTCAAGAATCACAGGAAATTGAGAACTTCAGTTTCAGAAGGGAATGTTGGATGAAGGAAATGTTCTAATTCCCCAAACAGTGTGCTGTTTAGGTTTCTGCCAGAATGAATTAAGAATTGTATATATCCACGAAGCAAGGTGATCTCTCTGTGAAAGGAGAAGGTAAAAAGGCAAGGCCATTACCACTGAGCTCTTTGATTTATAAAGAAGAATGATCTATTTATTGAAAGAAAGGAAAGAAATGCATCAAGTGGAAAACAGACAAAACAAATTAAGATGGCAAACTTTGTGTTAGGGGGATGAAGACACAATAGATATAGGTACTGACAGATAGAGAAAGAGACAGAGACAGAGGTAGTGATAGATGTAGACCTTTTTACTCTGTCTTTTTCTGTCATTTCTCCATTCATATCTCTCTATCCATCTTTATGTATCTATTGCTGTTCAGTCATTTTCAGTTGTGTCTAACTCTTCATGACCCCATTTGGTGTTTTCTTGGGAAAGATACTGAAGTGGTTTGCCATTTGCTTCTCTAGCTTATTTTATAGATGAGGAACCTGAGGCAAACAAGGTTAAGTAATTTGTGCAGGGTCACACAGCTATTAAGTGTCTGGGTCAAGATTTGAACTCAAAAATATGAGTCTTCCTGACTCCAAGCCTAGCCCTCTATTCACTGGGCCACCTAGCTGTCCCATTATTTCTCTCTCTCTCTCTCTCTCTCTCTCTCTCTCTCTCTCTCTCTCTCTCATATCTATCCATCTATCTATATTTCTCTCTATTATGTATCTAATCATGTCCAGTCTCCCATCTATGTTTCTATCATACCAACCAAAATTCTTAGTACACTTTAAAACTTAAAAATCAATGAAGAATTTTGAACCCACCCTGGAAAACAATAGATTCACAGAAAGATAGATAGAGAGATAGGTAGATATAGATCCAAAATTATATGTTTCTATTCTGTGTTGATATAATGTATTTCTATGTATTATGTAGAGTTACTGCATGTCTCTATGTACTTTATAAACAGTAAATGTACTATGTGTATGTTTTATATACATATATGTATGTGGGTATATATATACATATATGTGTATATATGTGTGTGTATATGTATATGTATATATATATGTATGTATATATATTCTGAACATTGTTAATAAATGTAGCTTCAAATTCTGAGTACTGAAATGGAAGCAATGGGTGGAAATTGTAGAAAATCAGATTTTGGCTAGTTGTAAAGTGGAAAGAAAGCAAAATAAAGGAAAAAAAAAACTTCTTAACAAGTAAAGAATACAATAATACACTTATAATCAACTTGTCTGAAGAACGTAAATAAGGAAAACTCTTTTTTTCTTATTTTATTATTTTATTTTTTCCAATTACATGTAAAAACAATTTTAACATTCGTTTATCAAATTTTGAATTCCAAATTCTCTCCCTTCTTCCCCTTTCCCTCCATTAAGAAGGAAAGCAATTTAACATATGTTATACCTGAGCAGTACTGCAAAACACATTTCCATGTAAGTTATGCTGTGAAAGAAAACACCAAGAATCCCAAGAAAAATAAAGAAAAAGTATTTTCAATGTTCATTCAGGCTTCACCAGTTCTTTCTCTGGAGATGATAGCATTTTTCATTGTAAGAACTTTGGAATTGTCTTGGATCTTTGTATTACTGAGAATAGCTAGATTATTCACAGTCAGTCATTGTACAGTATTGCGATTACTGAGTACGATGTTCTCCTGGTTCTGCTCATTTAACTTTGCATCAGTTCATGTAAGTCCTTTTAGTTTGTGTTGGTTTTTTTGAGAGCTTACTAATTGTCATTTCTTATGGCACAATAGTATTCCAACACAATTATACACAGCAACTTGTTCAGCCATTTCCCAATTGATGGACATTCCTTAGGTTTCCTGTTCTTTGCTACCACTAAAAGAGCTACTATAAATATTTTTGTACTTATAGATCCTTTCCTTTTTGTATACCTGGGTCCTTTTCAAAAACTTTTATGAAACAATGTAAAACAAACAAAAAATAAAATCCAGAAACAACATATTACACACTAATTGCTACCATGTAAGAGAATATTGATGTGAATGAATGGACAATTAGAAGGGATTAGAGAGGGGCTGTTAGTAACATTTATTAAGAAGCTACTTTGCACTGTATTAGGTTTTACACATACAAAGATAAAAATAAAATATCTCCTTCCCTTAAATGCCCCATATTTCTTCAGAGGAAACAATATGTCCTCAAAAAGTATATATAAAACCTAAACTGGGTTAATGCAAGGTACTTTGCCAGGAATAAACCAGCCGTTTGTGGGATCCAGGAAGACTGTCTGTAGAGCATGATCCATTAATTCAGCTGTGAATGAACTTAAGGACTCTAAAAGTTGGAAGTGAAGAGGAACTGCACTACAAGAGCATTACCTCAGGTAAAGACAATGAGGTAGGAGATGGAAAATTTTCTGTAAGGAATAACAAGCATAGCAGTTTGGTCAGAACGGAAAGTTCATGTATGGAATTAATGTGTAACAAGCATACCTAGATCATGCAACATAGAATCACCCTCCTTCTGGGACGTGACACCCTGTGTTCCCCTTCCACATTGTTTGGAATAGCCTCTTTTGAGTGGCTGTTTAGCTGGAACAGACTGTGTCTTTAAAACTGCCAAACTGGAGCAGTCTGTCTCTCCTCCCTGCTCTTTACCACTCAACACTCAGAGAAGGTTAAACAGACAAATACCATGAATTGGCCCAATCAAGAGGAAAGGGCTACCTTCCCCCTTTCTCTTTTGGCCCTGTCATCCTAAGAAATGGCCATGGAGTTCTTTTTTTGGTTTGTTTGTTTCACTCATCCTTCTCAGTTTCTAGGTTCCAGAGGTAATCCTGCACTAAATCCAGAATCATTGAGTCACAGTGTCCATGGAGTCAGGATTCTAGGCTTAATATTATAGCCAGCCAACACTGCTGGAAAGAGTGAAAAATCCAGGGTTCCTGAGACTGGAGCCCAAGAAAGGTTTTGGACTTGGAACTTGGGAATATACTATATAGAAACTAAGCTAAACTGTGAATCTAATGTCCCTCGCCTCCCCACATTGTGAAGTGGTATCTGTGGGGGAAGTGTTTCCCACTCTTGGGGGGATATATTTGTATTTTTATTTTAACTTTGAAGTAAATTTTACTTTGGAAAAACTAATCTGATAGTAATTAAATAGAACTGGGGTACAGGGGGCTTGCCCTAGAATTGAGGCACTACCATTTGTGGGGACCAGAGTGAATGGCAGAAAGCTTAGACAATTCCTGCCCCCTAAAGGGTATCAGGCTTCTGGGGGCCAAGATGGTGGAGTAAGAAGTTGCTCTCACTATTCCCTATTGACTTCTGAAAGCCCAGAAAATATCAGCACAGGAAAACCCTGGAACAATTGAGCCAACAGAAAGATGGGGTATACAACAGTCTTGTACTCTAGGAAGCTTGGGGAACTAACAGGAAAGACCCTTCTAGCTCTGGAGGAGGGGAAGCAGCACAGGATGAGAGGCATCCCAGCAAACCAGCAGCAAGTCCCACCTCAGCAAATCAGGGGAAGATCTAGAGCCCAACAGTGGTGGAGCAGGCAAGCAGCAGTACCAGGACACCTCCAAGTGCCTCAGTACACGTAAGGCAACCAGCAGACACCAGCTCAGAAAACCACCACATGTGCCAGTGTTCTCCAGCAGCCAAATCTCCTGGTACTTCAGCACAACTCCAGGAAGCACAACCCCAGGAGGCACAGCTTCAGGTGGCAGGCAGACATCCTCCAGTAGCCAAACATTCAAGTGTAAAGTCTGGGTGAGCAGGAGCCAGTGCAAGGCCTGGAGGAGAAACTATCTCCCCAGGGGCTAGACTCACCGCCCCAAGAACTGCAGTGTTGCTAACTCAAGCTCAGCACCAGGTAAGCTACCAGAGCCCTAGAGCCTCCTGCTGCCAGCACCTGAGACCCCAGCACACAAGGTCAGTGACCAGTCCTGGGCACTCAGCACTAAAATCTTGGGTCACCGTCCTCTGTGCTTCAGCAGGAGAGCTCAACTCTGAAAGCCAGGAATTAGGCAAACACCATGAGCAAAAAGCAGAAATGGACAATGACCACAGATTCTTATTATGGGGACACAGAAGGTCAAGGCACAAAGTCAGAAGAGGATAACACTATCAATATTCCCACATCTGAAATCTCAAAGGAGAATATGAACTAGTCTCAAGCCTAAAATGCCTTCTTGGAAGATCTCAAGAAGGATTTTAAAGGTCAAATAAGAAAAGTAGAAGAAAAATTGGGAGAAGAACTGAGAGACATGCAAGAGATAGTCAAGAGCTTGGAAAAGGAAGGACAAAAATTTACTGTAGAAAACAAATCCTTAAAAAGTAGAATTTGTCAAATGGAAAAGAGGCACCAAAACTCACTGAAGAAAAGAGCTCTTTAAAAAGTAAAATGGGCCAAATGGAAAAGGAGATACAAAATCTAATAGAAGAAAAAAAATTGTTAAAAATTAAAATTGGGCAAGTGGAAACTAATAACTAAGAGATATCAAGAATCAGTCAAATAGAAACAAAGGAATGAAGAAAAAAATAGAAGAAAACATGAACTACCTCATTGGTAAAACAACTGACTTGGAAAATAGATCCAGCACAGACAATTTTAAAATTATTGGTCTACCTGAAAATCATGATCAAAAAGATCCTGAACAGCATATTTCAGGAAATCATCAAAGAAAATTTCCTTAAGGCCCTAGAACCAAAAGGTAAAATAGTCATCAAAAGAATACACAGATCACCTCCTGAAAGAGATTGAAAATGCTAAGGCATATCATAACCTAATTCCAAAAATACCAGATCAAACAGAAAATACCGAAAGCAGCCAAAAAGAAAAAAAAATATTAAATACCATGGAACCAGTCAGAATTATGCAGGACCTTGCAGCTTCTACATCAAAAGATCATAGGGCATGAAATATGATATTCCATAAGGCAAAAGAGCTTGGATTATAACCAAGGATCAACTACCCAGTGAAATTGAACATAATCTTTCAGGGGAGGAGATGGGCATTCAATGAGATGCAGGACTTCAAACCTTTATGATGAAAACATCAGAGCTCAACAGAAAATTTGATCTTCAAATACAAGACTCAACAGAGGCATTAAAAAGGTAAATAAGAAAAAATAAAAAACAAAGGCATGTTATTAAAATCAAAGCAAACTGTTTACATCCCTACAAGAGAAGATCACACTTCTAACTCTTGAGGATTGTATTGTTATTACACCATTTAAAAGGGGTATACATAGAGGAGATGGACATAATTTGACTTTGATGTGATGATAAAAATATCTAATTAAGTGATGAAAAGGGATTGTACTGGGAGAAGAGGAAAATAACCACCAGATTTGGCATAAAGAGGGAATAACCTAATCAATTGGGTAGAGAAATCAAACTTATCCAAAGGAAGAAGGAGGGAAAAGAGGGAAAAAAAGAAAGGATGTGGATAAAAGGGAGGAAGAAGGAGTAAAGGTACAGGGGAAGATAAGGGAGGGGGCTGATAGAAGGGAGGGCAGACTGAAGGACGGAGTCAAAAGCAAAACTCTAGTGAGGAAGGAAAGGGAGAAAGGAGAGAGAAATGTATAAATTGGAAAAAATAGGATGGAGAGAAAGACACAAATAGTAATCATAACTGTGGATGTAAATAGAATGAACTCTCCCATAAAACTTGAGGGTAATGGCAGAATGGATTAAGAAACATAATATATCCTTTACAGGAAACACATTTGAAGGTGAGGGATACACATAGAGTAAAGGTAAAAGGCTATAACAGAATATATTATGCTTCAGCTGAAGTAAGGGAAAAAAAAGCAGTTGTAGCAATTTTGTTCTCAGACAAAGCAAAAGCAAAGATAGGTCAATTAAAAGAGATAAGGAAGGAAACTGCATCCTACTAAAAGATGCTATGGACAATGAAGCAATATCAATACTAAACATATGTTCACAGCATGGTATAGCATCCACTTTATTAGAGGAGAAGTTAAGGCAGTTGCAGGAAGAAATAGATAACAAAACTGTACTAGTGGGAGACCTCAATCTACCCCTCTCAAAATTAGACAACTCTAACCACAAAATAAACAAGAAAGAACTTAAGGAGGTAAAATAAAATTTTAGAAAAATATATAAAGTTGACCTTTGGAGAAAATTGAATGGGGATAGAAAGGAATATACCATTTTCTCAGCAGTATATGGCACCTACACAAAAATTGACCATGTATTAGGGCAGAAAACCCTCACAATCCAGACCAGAAAGGCAGAATTATTAAATGCATCCTTTTCAGATTATGATGCAATAAAAATTACGTATAATAAAGGGCCAGGGAAAGATAGCCTAGAGATTAATTTGAAACTAAATAATCTAATCCTAAAGAAGGAATGGGTCAAATAACAAATCATAAAACAATCAATAACTTCATCCAAGAGAACAATAATAAGACAACATACCAAAACTTATGGGATGCAGCAAAAGTGGTTCTGCGGGAAAGTTATATATCTGTAAATGCTCACATGAATAAAACAGAGAAAGAAGAGATCAATGAATCACAAATGCAATTAAAAAGTTAGAGAAAACTAATTAAAAATCCCCAAATAAATACCAAATTAGAAATTCTGAAAACCAAAGGAGAGATTAATAAAACTGAAATTAAGAAAATTATTGAACTAATAAATAAAACTAAGAGCTGATTATATGAAAAAAAAGCTAAAATAGATAAACCTTTGGTTAATTTCAATTTTTGAAAAAAAGAAGAAAACCAAATTACCAGCATCAAAAATGAAAAGGATGAATTCACCACCAATAAAGAGGAAATTAAAACAATAATTAGAGCTATTTTGCACAACTGTATGCCAATAAATATGACAATCTTAGTGAAATGGATGAATAATTACAAAAACTATAAATTGCCCAGATTAACAGAAGAGGAAATAAAATACTTAAATAACCTCATTTTAGAAAAATAAATTGAACAATCAATGAACTTCCTAGAAAAAAAAATCTCCAGGGCCAAATGGATCTACAGTGAATTCTATCAAACATTTAAAGAATTAATTCCAATACTATACAAACTATTTGAGAAAATAGACAAAGAAGGAGTCCTACCAAATTCTTTCTATGATACAAATATGGTACTATTACCTAAACTGGGAAGAACCAAAACAGAGAAAGAAAACTATAGACAAATTTCCCTAATAAATATGTATGTAATTTTTTAAAAAAAATATTAGCAAAGAGATTACAGCAACTTATTTTGAAGACACTGCGACTAGGTATGATTCATATCAGGAATTCAAGGCTGGTTCAATATTAGGAAAACTATCAGCATAATTGTCCATATCAACAACAAAAATAACAGGAACCATATGATTATCTCAAGAGATGCAGAAAAAGCATTTGACAAAATACGATACCCATTCCTATTAAAAAAACTAGAGAACATAGGAATTAATGTAGTCTTCCTTGAAATGATAAGCAAGATCTATCTAAAACCATTAGCAGGCATTATATGTAATGGGGATAAGCTAGAAGCATTTCCAATAAGATCAAGGGTGAAACAAGGATGTCCATTATCACCATTGTTATTCAATATTATACTAGAAATTTTAGCTTTAGCAATAAGCGAAGAAAAAGAAATTGAAGGAATTAGAATAGACAAAGAAGAAACAAAGCTACCACTCTTTGCAGATGATGTGATGGTATACTTAGAGAATCCTAGAGAATCAAATAAAAAATTACTTGAAATAATAAACAAATTTAGCAAAGTTACAGGATGTAAAATATACCCACATAAATTATCAGCATTTCTAATTTTTACCTGCAAAGCCCAATAGCAAGAGACATAAGGAAAAATTCCATTTAAAGTTACTGTAGATATTATAAAATATTTGGGAGTCTACCTGCCAAAACAAACCTAGGAACTATATGAACACAATTACAAAACACTTGTCACACAAATAAAGTCATATCTAAACAATTGGAAAAAGATCAGTTGTTCATGGATAGGCCAGGCTAAAATAATAAAAATGACAATTCTACCCAATTAAATTACTTATTAAGCAGCACACCAATCAAAATACCAAAAATTTATTTTATAGAGCTAGAAAAAAAATAAAAATATTCACCAGAAAGAACAAAAAGTCCAAAATATCAAGGGAATTAATGAAAAGAAATGCAAAGAAAGTGGCCTACCTGTACCAAATCTTATTGTATTGTAAAGCAGGAACCATCAAAACTACATGGTACTGGTTAAGAAATGGAGTGGTAGATCAGTGGAATATGTTAGGTATGCAAGACACAATAGTCAACAACCATAGCAATCTACTATTTAATAAACCCAAAGACTCCAACTTCTGGTGTAAGAACTCACTATTTAACAAAAATTGATGGAAAAACTGAAAAACAATATGGAGAAACTAGGAATAGACCAACATCTTATACCCTATACCAAGATAAAGTCAAAATGGGAACATGATTTAGATTTAAAGACTGATACTATAAGCAAACTAGGAGAGCAAGAAATAGTTTATCTGTCAGATCTGTGGAGAAGGGAAGAATTCATGACCAAATAAGAGATAGAGAACATTATGAAATGCAAAATGGATGATTTTGATTACATTACATTGAAAAGTTTTTTGTACAACCAAACCCAATGCAGCCAAGATTAGAAAGGAAGCAGAAAGATGGGAAACAATTTTTAGAACCAGTGTCTCTGATAAAGGCCTCATTTCTAAAATATAGAGAGAACTGAGTGGAATTTAAAAGAATACAAGTGATTCCCCAATTGATAAAAGGTCAAAAGAAATGAACAGGCAGTTTTCAGAGAAAAAAATTAAAGCTATCTACAATTATATGAAAAAATGGTCTAAATCACTATTGATTAGAGAAATGTAAATCAAGACAACTCTGAGGTACCATATCACACCTATCAAATTGGCTAACATGACAAAGCAGGAAAATGGTAAATGTTGGAGAAGATGTGGTAAAATTGGAACACTAATGCATTGTTGGCAGACTTGTGATTTGATTCAACCATTCTGGACAGCAATTTGGAACTATGCCCAATGGACTATAAAATTATGCATACCCTTTGACACATCAATACCACTTCTAGTATCCCAGAGAGATCCCACATATCCAAAAATATTTATAGCAGCTTTTTTGTGAAGGCAAATAATTGGAAATTGAGGGGATGTCTATCAGTTGGGGAATGGCTGAACAAGTTGTGGTATATGAATGTAACAGAACACTATCACACTATAAGAAAAAATGAGCTGGCAGAATTCAGAAAACCCTGGAAAGGCTTATATAAACTGATGCAGAGTGAAATGAATAGAACCAAGAGAACATTGTACACAGTAACAGCCACATTGTATGATGACTGACCTTCATAGACTTCTCAGCAATGCAAAGTTCTAAGACAAATCCAAAAGACTAGTGATCGAAAATGCTATCTACATTCAGAGAAAGAACTTGGGAGGCTGAATGCAGACCGAAGCATACTATTTGTTCTCCTTTTCTTTTGTTGTCTTGTTTTGTTTTGTTTTCTCATGATTCCTCCTATTAGTTCTACCTCTTCTTTACATCATGACTAAAGTAAAAATGTTTAATATGGATGTATAAGTAGAGCTTATATCAGATTGCACACCATCTTAGGGAGGAAGTAGGAGAGGGTGCAGTAGAAAATTCAAAACTCAAAATCTTATGGAAGTGAATGTCAAAAACTAAAAATAAATAAATTAATTATTTTTTAAAAAGAGTATCAGAGAACCCTAGGGAAGGGGTAAAATGTAACACATCTGGCTTTTAGCACGTGGATGCCAGAGTAATGGTTGTTACAAATGCATGACAATCATCAAAACTACCTGGTACTGGCTAAGAAATAGAGTCATGCATGGATCAGTGAATAGGACAGGTACACAAGATGGAGAAGTCAACGACTATAGCAATCTACTCTCTGATAAACCCAAAGAATTCAGCTTCT
>CM053626.1:295698767-295719005 GCA_028646595.1 Phalanger gymnotis
TCTCCTGTCAGATTGGCTAAAATGACAAAACAGGAAAATCCTAAATGCTGGAGAGGATGTGGAAAAATTGGAACATTGTTACATTGCTAGTGGAGTTGTGAACTGATCCATTCTGGAGAGCAATTTGGAACTATGCCAAAAGGTCCATAAAAATGTTCATACCCTTTGACACAGCAATTCCACTTCTAGGGTTGCATCCCAAAGAGATCACACAAGTGGGAAAAGGACCCATGTATACAAAAATATTTATAGAGGCTCTTTTTGTAGTAGCTAAGAATTGGAAATCAAAGGGATGCCCATCAATCGGGGAATGACTGAACAGGCTGTGGTATATGAAGGCAATGGAATATTATTATGCTATAAGAAATGGGGATGATAACAGATTTCATAACAACCTGGAAAAACCTACACTATATAATGCTAAGTGAGCAGAGCAGAACCAGGAGAACATTATACACAACCACAGATATATGGATTCTGTGAGGACTAACCCTGATAGACTTTGGTCTTCTCAACAACACAAGGTGCAAAGACAACTCCAAAGGACTCATGATGGAGAATGCTATCTACATCCAGAGAAAGAACTATGAAGTATGAATGCAGATTGAAGGAGACACACTTTATGCTCACCTTTTATCCCCTTTTTTCTCTCTTTTGTTTTTGTTTTTGGATTTTTTTTGGTTCTGTTTCTTCTTTCTCATGATTCATTCCATTGGTCATAATTCTTCTTCACAACTTGACTAGTGTGTAAATAAGTTCAATGAGAAGTTATACATAGAAGATATATTGGATTCCATGCTATCTTGGGGAGGGGGGGGAAGGAGGGGAGGGAAGGAAATCTGGAACTCAAAATTATGTAGAACCAAGTGTTGTAAACTAAATATAAAAAAAAAAAACAAATGCATGACAATTTTCCATAAACAGGATGGAGCCCTGTTGTGAGGGGCTTATATGACAAACAAAAGAATTTTGCATTTGATCTCAAGTTAATAGGGATACATTTGATGAATGAGGAAAGATATTGTCAGACATGTACTCCAGGAATATTAAAATGGCAGATAGATTAGAAAGATCGATTTGAGAGGGGGAAGACTTGAGACAAGAAGACCAGTTAGAAGCTCATGGAAGTCCTGAGCATTGTCATATGTTTGAACACCAGCGAAAAGATATGGTCTCACAGCTAGGTCTATATCCCAAACACACACACATACACACATATGTATGTATTCATACGTATATGTATGTATATATAATATGTATGTGTGTGAATATACACACATATACATACATGCACATACATGTGTGTGTTTGTGTATATGTGTATGCATACACATATACTCACACTCACATATGTAAAAAGGACCTATTTGTACAAAAAATATTTGTACAAGATTTTTTTTCTGGTAGCCAAGAATTGGAAATCGAAGGGATGCCCATCAATTGGGGAATGGCTGAACAAGTTGTTTTATGTTCCATAAAAAAATGACAAGCAGGATGCTCTCTGGGGAAAAAACTGGAAAGACTTACAGAAACTGATTCGAAGTGAAATGAGCAGAACCAAGAGAACATTGTACACAGGAGGTACAATATTGTATGATGATCTATTGCAAATGACAATTATTCTCAGCAATACAATGATCCATGACAACCCCAAAGGCCTAATGATGAAGCATATTATCGGCCTCCAGGGAAAGAAGTAATATTGTTTGAATATAGAATGAAGCATGAGATTTTTCCACTTTCATTCTCTTTCTCTCTTATCCTAGTCTTCTTGTGCAAAATTTCACATGTATGAACTATATCTGATTGTATACTGTCTCAAGGAGGAAGTAGGTAAGGAAGGGAGATAGGGATAAAATTTGGAACTCAAAACTTTAAAAGAAAAACAAATGTTAAAAATTGTTTTAACATGCAATTTGGGAAAACTATTTAAAAAGATACAGTTTCATCACTAGAAATGATGTTAAAGAAGATGCATTGCAATCTCCTGTGGTGGTACACCTCAAGGTTACTGACATTTCCATCTGGTTTATAGCACATAGCTCCTGCATATTTTTCTCCTCCTTTTACAATAGAGCTACTTAAGACCAAGGGCTCCATTTTCTATTTCTATTCCCAATACTTTTTACATAGTAAGCATTTAGTATTTTTTTAATTTATTTATTAGTGGAAAGAAGGAAATGGTTTCCGTGTCAACAGGACATGACAGCTAACATTATGAAATTTTAAGGGTTGAACTCAATCTATTAAAATGTGAATTGTTGTAAAGCAAGCTTAGTTCGTGTTTTTGATGGTTAATTTTATTTATAATAGCTCAACAAAACCATCTTTGCTTCAAAACATTTAATAATTCTGAATCTACCAAACTCTACTAGTAGTCCAAACTTTCCCATCTTGGTCATATGGATAATGCTGTAGACCCTCCCCAATTTTTTTTCCTGAAATCTATATCTTGTGTCTAATCTAGGCCAGCACAACCCGTGGCCCACAGGCCACTTGTCATTTGCCAAATGATTTTAGGTGGCCCACAAAAAATGTAGAGGAAGTTCGTGCAGGATTGTACATGTTGTGAAGGCCTGGTGTAATCTATCAGCTTTAATTCTATTAGCTTGTCAATGTTCTTGTTAATTTTTAGTAAAGAAGCACCTTGCTAAAATTAGAGTTGGTCAAAAGTTGAATGATTACCTAAGAAGACTGTGGGTTCTTTAGTCTTCATGCAAAGAATAGGCAGCCATTTATTAGGTTTATTGTCAACAAGTTTCATGGTCACATATGGATTAGACTGTATGGCTTAGAAGGTTCCTTTCAAATCCAAGAGACACATTTTCAGTGATTTCTAAAGCAGGTGTACTGAAAGATCACAACATAGAGCTCTTACCATGTCGAAGATAGCTGGAAATTATGCTTCCATTAAAGCAGCAGAAAATTTCATGACTGATTTCATTTGTCTACCTCAATGTTGATTCATTCATCTTGTACTACCTAACCACCCATGTGTTATTTTTCCCATAAATCAAGGTCTAACCATGTTTCCCCATTCTTTTTTTTTAAAAAAAATTTATTCTTAAATGGTCACAAACAATGTCATAATGACGTATTATAGAATTGTGTCAAGAACCTGAGTCAAATTCATGCCTGTCATTTGAAGAATAGACATTCTCATCCCCACCACTTTCTCTCCGCCTTTTTTTTAAATTGGAATATCATCAGTGTCTTCTAGTTCTTTAGCCCATCTCCTGTTCTGCTTAATTATGTCAATCTTGAATAAAACACACAGAAAGTATCATGCTTAGTTATGGGTAATATGTCTTGGTAAGGGCATCCACAAACAAATGGATAATGACCAATATTGTAAATGGTTGAGGAACCATTTCATATGAATAATAGACCAACAAAAATGAGCACATTTAGTCTGGAGAAGAGAAGACAAGAGAGTGTAATCTCTGACTTCTAATGTTAGAAGGGTTTTCATGTAAGATGGCTTAGACCCATTCTAATTGGCATTAGAAAGTGGGAGTTCAGGAATTAGGGAAGATTTAGACTTTACACAAGGAAAATCTTATAATTATCTTTTTCTTAGGGGAAGGTACTGGGTTTTTGTTTTCTTTCTTTGTTTTCTTTTTTTATTTCTGTTTGTTTTTTAAAGCAAAGAAGGGTCTTTGGTTGGGGGTGTTCAAATAAACTCCTTGGGAGCATTTTAGAGGATAAACCAATTACAGAATGGGTGAAATGTCCAAGGTCCCTCCCAAATCTGACATTCTACTCTTCTACAATTTTGATAGGCCCTTAATCTTTCTGAGCCTCAGTTTATTCCTCTATCAGGCATGGATAGTAATAGCAATAATAGAATCTATTTTATAGGGTTGTTTTTAGAATTAAAGCAGATAATGCATTTTAAATGTCTAGATGTCCATGTAACTTGATAGACAGATAGATAGATAGATTTAACAAAATATTTTAAGCACATTTTAAATGTCTATGTGTCCATGCAACTAATATACACATGTATGTATATTTAACAAAATGCTTAAAATTAATAATCTCCTTTAGTCTTGACAACATATATGAACATATGTACATGTATTTTATATATTAATGGGCATAGAGGCATATACATGCATGTTTACATTTATCTGTATAGACATATTATGTGTGCATATACACGTATGCGTATAAACTGTTGCTATATTGCTACTGCTATTTGGACTTAGAAGTAGCTTCTAGGAGTGTGAATACACACAAGTACTCCAGCATGTTTATTCACCATTAATGAGGCAGCTCCTTCATTGATTTAATGACCAAGTCTACTTGGGGCTCAGATGGGGTCCATTTATTTATTGTGCTTCCTAGCACTTAGAAATTCCAGGAAACTTAAGAGCTTCTGAGCAGTATGTATGAATATTGCAATTTCTGGCAAAACATCTACAACCCAAAACCATGAGCTGATTCTTCTTAATGAAATGTTAATGATGTATCAATTATGGTAGAGGACCAGAAAATCTTTTCTTCTCTCTTTATAGGCTATATTGTTCCCCATAGACAAGGATAATTGAGTGGGAGAAAATCCTTCCCTCCCTCTTTCCCCTTCCCAGATCTTGCATTGAGTTTCTATTTCTGGTTGTCATATAAGTGTCAAACATGGCCCAGAGACTGCAAATGGCCCACAAACACTCCTGAATACACACTGGAGCAGATGAAAATGTAATTGGGAAATATTTAACAAACTAAATAAAAGCATAATATAATATAGATAATATTAATAAGTGGTTTTCTAAGTAAATTTGTGCCCACAGGGATCCTTTTGTACAGTTCTGTAGACTGTATTTGAGTTCAACACAACTGACCTAGAAGAATATGAGAGACTCTCTCTCTCACCGCCAAATAGGAGTCAAAATTTTAAGTATGACTTTTAAGATAAATGTTTAAAAATGTTATCCTTGCAGTACATTGTATTTTTTTTCCTAAATTTAATGCTGGTAAATTGTGTGTGCTCATGATTATTTAAATTGGGTAAGTAAAGTTCTGGAATCAAGAAGACTTGAGTTTGAATCCTCATCCATTTACATCTCAGCTGTGTGACCCTAGCCAATAAATATTCAACTAGAGTCATTCAATATTTGATGACATGAAATGGAAAAATTTTAGCATGAATCAATTTAACCCAACTTAGATAAGAAAGGAAACAGTTAATTGGAAAGAAATCTTTAAATCAAATCACTGAGAAGGACCTTAGTTTTGTCATCTTTTTTTTAAACAGTTTTTTTTTATTTTACCAGAACACAAATACAAAATAGAAAATAGAAAAAGAAAGAAAAACATATCAGAAACTTAAATATTGACATTTAAATGTAAAATAAGAAAGGAAAAAAAAGCATGTCATGTGCATAGCAGAACATAAGAGAGGATTCAAAATATGTAGCAATAAATCTTCATTTCAAGAAAGCCTATATGATAAATAACACACCTTGTGTTGAGAATTGTCCATCTTTTCTTTGCTTCCTTGTGTTTTCTTTTGTTCTCTGCCATGTACTTTTTAATTTTGTTCTTTTTCCCCTCCCCCCAACTCCCCCAGAAGGCTACAACATAATTTAGATATTTCTTCACATATAGATAGACATATATAGATAGACATACAGATATATACATACAGTTATACATATATTCATATGTATATAGACATATGTATATAGACATATAATTTCCCAAACGTAATCTGCTCCTGATCTTCGTTTTTTATGTTTGTACATATCTTTCATTTCCTATCCTTCCTGCCTCCTCTACTTTACTTCTACCCACTGCCTTGCCCTCCTATTACTTGCCTACCCACCTCCTCCACCAACCACCCTGCCCTCCTACTCCTGTGAATATAGTAAGTACTTAATAAATAATTCTGGAATTTAATTGAATGGGTAGGGTTAAAGTAAGGCACCCTAGAGATTCTACAGACATGATTTTTTTTATTTTAATTAATTTCAGTTCTTTCAAAATTAAATTAAATTCCAATAATTCAATTTATTTAATGCATCAATCCCCCTTTTTTTCTCAATATCCCATCACTCAGAAATTTCATCAATTCCCACAACTTTATCTGTTGCCTCCAAGAAGATGACTTCCAAATCTATTTCTCTATCTGTGATATTTCATCCAAATCCTTAACCTCCATTTCTAATTCTGCAGTAGACATTTCCACTTTTATTTATGGAATATTTAGAACCTGGAATACTCTATAAGACTATAAGTTGCAGAGGTGGTGTCAACCTCCACTGGCAGAGGGAGTTTCCTCACCTAGAATTTCTGTACCAAAGGTCCAATCCTTGTTCCTATCCATAGTAAGTCTCCTCACTTTGTCAGCGAAAAATCTTGAGATCTTGAGAGTCTAAATGTTTTAGAGCCAAGACTGGTTCTACCAACTCCCTTATTCATTGTGTTGTACAATAAACTATGACAATGTTATTTATAACTCTCACCTTAAGTTCACAATGTATTGTATAATAAACCATGACAAGGGTATTTACAGCTCTCACTTTAAATTCACCAATTTGTGAATTTAAGGTTAGCTGTAAATACGCTTGTCATGGTTTATTGTGCCTAAACAAAATCTTCACCTTCAAAATTCACCCTTCCCTTCCTTTGCTTACCTATTATTCACAAGTCAACAAACATCTACTAAGTGGCTACTATGTGTTAGGCTTGACATATTCAAAACCCTGCTTCAGTAAAATAGTTGGCCTAGCAAATGTTTGAAAAGAGTATACAAGAGGGAACCAAGGCAACAAAAAGACAGATGTTGAATACTTTGTAAGTTTATTTAGACCCAGACTCATTAATGATACCTTTGTAACCTAGAATTCAAGTCAATTTGTGTAAGAATCTCCTCATTGGTCAACACTGATTAATCAATATTCTCTATAGGCATAAAGGGCAGAAATAGTGAAGGCTTGGGAGAGGAGACATCTTTGTCCTATGTGTTGTAGCTCCAAGAGGGAAGGCACAAGATACCGGATTCTCTTCAGAGAATCTCCTGACAGAAAAGAAAGACTCCTAGAAGAGGTCCACACATAGAAAAGCTTCTTGCTCAATCATTACACTATTGTCAGATTAGTACAATAGAGACTTTAGGGCATTTCCCCTTCTTTAAGATTTAGCACTCTGTCTCTGTCTCTCTCTGTCTCTGTGTCTGTCTGTCTGTCAGTCTGTCTGTCTGTCTGTCCCTCTCTCTCTCTCTCTCTCTCTCTCTCTCTCTCTCTCTCTCTCTCTCTCTCTCTCCATTAACTAAGATATATCATTGCTAGTGGGAGAGTTCATTCACTCTGTCCATTGTTTAGCATATTCTCATTTGTACAACTTATCTGATTTCTGTTTGCTAACAACTTAGACAAGTGGCTTTATTTAGAGGATTTATTTGCTGATTATTATGTGTGGTCTTTGCTTAATTGAAAATTGTGAAAAGAGATTCAAGCTTTAGGATGTATTGATTGTATTCCTCCTTTAGCAATGGGAGAACAGCTTGAACCTAAAAAAAATATTTCCCCATAGACTCTAATTTTTTTTGCAGGGGGGCTATAACAGCCAGCACCCTAGTACACCCAGGATGGCCTGCTAGCACAGGTTCTATGATATGATTTTAAAGGAATGGTTACTTTTAAAGGGGTTAACGATGTTTTTTTTTAGTTACATTCACTAGTTCAGGGAAAAGGTCAGCACTTGGAACATGGAGAAAATTCAAGCAGAGAAATTAGCACAAAGATCAACAGACAGGCCTCTAGGGTCTGAACAAGGTAGTACAACCACCTATATACACCATCTGATCAAAGGAGCACAGATACATCCTAGTAATTGGGGGGCTGTGGACAAATGGCTACTCAGAGTCCTGTCCAGGAAATCCAAAGGTCCTTCTCATAAGTGAACCCCCAAAGCAAAATTTCACCTCAGAATATATGTGTGTATGTGTATACATATATATATAGTATGTATATATGTAATATGTATAATATATATAAAATATGTAATATATACATATTACGTATGTGTATATATGTACATACACACATATACATATATACATAAAGGTATATATGTATATATACACACACATATACATACACACATACACACACACACACATATTTCTTTACCAGAACACAAATACAAAATAGAGCTTGAAGGAATCACAACCGTTGTGACACAGTGCCTAATTAGCTTAGTACCAAACGGTGTGAAAAACCTTCCTACAAGCAAGCCTCCCTGTGAGCAAGCTTCCCCTTTAAGAAAGTTCCTCCCCCAATGGACCCTATGTGACTCAGGATGTATCACAGCTGGGCCCAAGGTCAAAGCAGTAAGACGTCCATGATTGAACACATGTGGTCACATTGGCCTATTAATGAATGAGGAAGATATTCCTATTCCATTAACGTTATGGGGATGGAGATGATAAGTATAAACATAGACCCATAGCCTCACTCACAGGAAAGCAGAATAGCCAGCTTCATGGTTCTAATCTTCTGTTCTCCTCTCTGGCAGAAATCAAACTCTCCCTAGGAGAGGGGTGGATGGAAAAAACTGTAGAGGTATCTCTTCATGCTTTCCTGTGAGCCCCTTCTAGTCAGACCCATTTGGCCACACACAGACTACATGGGCCACGCACACACAACATATATGTATATATGTATGTAATGTATGTATGTATATGATCTAGTTATCTGGTTCAGTGGCAAATGCATTTAATTTCAACTTCAACAAACATTTATTAAGTGACTGCTGCATGCAGAACCCTGCTAAAATATTTATTTCCATTTTATTCAAAAAATAAATAATGCATGGTCTTTGGCTTCATAGAGCTAACAGTCTAATCAGGACATAGCACATATAAAATGCCAAAAAAAAGTTAACATATATTCCTCAGAATTCCTGTAGCAGCTTTTCATTTGCCCCATTTGATTTACCCTTAAGAGTTAATGTGGTTTAGCTAGTTATCCTACCTATGGAGAAGTCTGTTGATGTGTAAAATGAAGGGGTTGAACTAGATATTTTCACATATATGTGTTCTATCTTTCTACTTGAATTGTAAGTCATCCTTGATGGCAAAAAATAGTAGCCAAAAGGAGAAGAAAAATCTTTTTAAATTTCATATGTAATGTTGAAGTTTCCTTATAACTGTTTTGTTGCGGGCATCATCATCATCACCATCATTAATATTACCATGAATATTATTATTATGAATTATCATCATCTCATTTTGGAATGTCCTTTAATTCTATATATCAATTTTAAATACTTTGGAAAACAAAATGATTTTAGTTAAACAGCTAAAAACATGTTTTTGTTTGTTTTAATTCTAGAACAAAAATCCTAATAGTTCAATTTGAAAGTATATAGCCTAAGTTTGAGTGAGGTTAATTGATTTGACCTAGGTTTCCTAGTAAGTCTGAGAGAGAGACAAGCGTAGTACTCTCTTCCTTCCAATCTAAGTATTCTTACCTCTCAAAACTTTTCCTATATTTAAATTGCTTCTTTATCTTTTGGGTTTCTTGTCTCTTTCAAATAGAGAGCTGCCCTTATCCTCTTGCCTTTGACGTCTTTCTACCAAAAGCTGTCTGAGACTTCGAGGTAGATCTCCTTCCCTGCTTGCTTTAAAAAAAGGGCAAAAAAAGAATTTCTTGTTTTTTTCTCTTCTTTCTATTGCCAGTATCTCTGCTCTTCTTGCTACTGCCAGTAGAATGTAAATAGAAATTTTGTACAAAGAAATAAATATCTAAATATAGATCTTCCAGGAAAGTTCACTAAAACTGCCATTCAAAGCCCCCTTATTTCACCACTATGATAAAATGTTATATTTTACTTCTTGCCTCTTGAAATACACTGTTGCATTGTTTAGGGTAACTGAAGGGTATGTGTTTTGGAACCAAAAAAATGGAAGAAATGTGATTGTAAAGGATTGTAATAAATTTGTCTTTGGTTTAGGGATAGAAAGAGGAGTAAAATATTTCAAAATCTAAGACCATGTCCCTGTCACAGCTCCAAGTAACATTGTAATCTCCCTTTAACTAGAGGGATTAATGAGAACCACCTTCTTTTACAATTGTTTTTTCCTAGCTTCTTTTCCACATCCACCCCATCACTCAAGAAAGAATACATGATTCCAGGATTTCAAAATGCCCTAATACTGCAATGGATTCTAACACATCCTTTGTTAGTGTTGTTCACTCATTTAATCTTATTTGACTCTTTGTGACCCCACTTGGGCTTTTCTTGGCAAAGGTACTAGAATGGTTTGCTATTTCCTTCTCCAGCTCATTTTACAGATGAGAAAACTGAGGTAAACAAGGTTAAGTGATTTGCTCAAAGTAAAGACATTTTTGTATAATGATAGTAAAGGAAAGAAAATTAACACTCTTTTATTAGTTAAACTGGCTTGCTAAGTCTCCCACTCCTCCATCTGACATTCTAGCACCCAGATTCTTGTCTTGTCTGAAATAAACTCCCTCCTCAATTTCACTTTATAAAATCCCCATTCTCCTTCAAGGTATAGTTTACGAACAGACCATGAGACTTTCTTGAAACTTATCCCAATTATTTGCACTATCTCCTTCTTGAAATTACTTTGTATGAATATGTATATGCTGTAATTTGCTTACTTACATTTCATTTCCTAATAGTATAACATAAGCTCCCTGAAGGCAGGAATTCCTTTTTTTCTGGGAAAAAGTATAGCACAGTGACTTATTAGGTATTTCATAAAGGTGTACTGAATGGAATTTAGTCCCAAGAAGACTCAGGAACCCCACTAGAAAAAAAGATTATGTCGTTTTTGTCTCTCTGATCCAGCAAAACCTATTTGTTCTCTTCTACTTTGTACACTCAATTGTGTGATTCAGAATTTCTCTAAGTATATCCCTGAAGGCAAAAGGAGACAATTTGGGAATCATATAGCTCCCATTATCTTACACATACACACACACACACACACACACACACACACACACACATTCATACTCACACTATTTAATTCTTTAGGTATTCATTTTGCATTTCACATTTTTTTTCTTGAAGTCTGTTGTTAAGCTTGAGAGCTCATAATGTAAATTCTTAAAGTTATAAGAGGAAAAAAAAAGTGAGGTCATTTTTAGGGTTGTGTCACTAATTTACAATCTGAATACTTTCGCTTTTTTTTTTCTTTCCACAACTGTATTTAAAGAAACTCAAAAAGTTATCAATAGATTTCTTTGTGACTTTTACTAATGAAGTTGTATTTTTTTTCCCTTAGCAGTGGTAGGTGCCGAATAATTTGAATGGGAACTTGAAGGTTCGTGGCTTCCAAACCAGCAGGAGTTGAGATTTAATTGCTTGGAAATACATTTTCATGGCTGATACTGGTAACAGAAAAAAAGTCTATATGTCAAGAGACTCCAAGCTAATCACTTAAGCATAACATGGGCCACCCCATACCTAGGGACAATGCAACTGCTAACAGCTTGAAGCTAAGGAAAGTGTACCAATGGGGAGCTGGCCCATACTTTTGTTTTATTTTATTTTTATTAGCAGGGCTCTTAACTCTAAATAAACTAATAGAGAAATGTGATATCTTCACTACTGTCAAGGAAAAAAAGGAAAGCAACTGTGTCCTTCACCCAATTTTAACTTCCAAATACATTAGGTCTGATCTCATTCATTAAGGTGAGACTTGAAAGTCTCTCAGCTGCTAATTCAACCTCTGCACAAACTCAGAGCCTGCTTGTTAGATCTGGTTACACCCCAGAGACCAAGATTTGATTTCCAGCTCTACAGATCGAGTCAAGAATTGCAATAACAATTAGCAATTAGTAGTTAGATCTCAATTTACCACATTAGAAGGTCATATCTCCTAAGCATTTAGTCCCTCGAGGGAGAAGGAATACAGGAAACAGTAAACTAGCAAGCCTTTGAAGTAGGAAGGAGGGAAAGAGAATCCAAGATGTCCCTTGAAAAACTTAGAATTTCTAAGTGTGATTTCCTTAAGAACTTAATTAGTCTCATCTTCATTTACATTTTGGGGACTAGTTTGGGCTAGGTCCTAAACACACGCTGTGTGACTTAAAACAACTCCCTTTACTTCTATACAATCTAGTTTTCCCATCTGCAAAATGGAGATAATTATAGATCCCCTGGTCGCTTGGATGAAGGCACAACGTAAATGCTAAGCATTTTAAGTGTTTTTTTGGCCCCTGAAAAACCAACAAAATTAAACCTGCTAAAATGGAAAATGCTGCAAAATATTTTCAAACAGTTTCAAGCTGTGACTCTTTACTGGTAATTCTGTGAGGTAAACATCGGAAGTGTTTATAAAACAGAGGTGCTATGAAGAGTTCTTGGTACTTTTGAAAATGTAATTGACCAAGAAACAACATGAAGTGTGCCTCAGATCAATGGAATACTACTCCTTTTAGCCATACTCTTTGTCATAACCGTTATTAAAATGTAAGCATTATTAATGTTTAACTACCATACTCTTCGGCAACAAGGTCCCTAGGAAAAAAATGAAATGAATAAAAATAGATTGAGATAAATATAGACATACAAGTGAATACATGAATAAATAGAAAAAAATGAGTAAATGCATGAATGAATAAAATTTTAAATGCCTTAAGAGGAAATGGATATTGTAACTAGACTGTGTTATAGAGTATGTAAATAAGAATGCTCCAAGGTATGTCATGTAGACAATAAAGGTCACAAATTATCACAAGACCTTCAAATTCTTTTCATAACCATTAGAAAGAACTTTCAAACATAGAGGATGCAAAATACTCCCTACTTAAAAAATCACTGCTTATAAATTTGAGCATTCATATTTATTTGTCTAAGAAATTTTTAATCAATACATATTTGACTGGAAAAATCAATATTACATGCTTTATCATGGTGGGTTATCTTATGGGTACTTGGTGTGAAAGAAAAGATTTGATATGCTGATATCAATACACGTTTGATCACTCTGATAAAATCCATTAGCATTGACTTTTTCTTCAAATGAATATAAAGCATGTTTTGGGTATAATTTTTTTGAAGGTGAGCAGGCTGATTTCTGCCATTTTAAGTAATTCTTCAGAAGCATGAAACAGGTTTCATTACTTTTAAGATTAAAATGACTTTTCAGTGATTTTGTATAATGTGATAATTTTCAGTTATTTCTATGTTAGTCTATAAGTATTCTTGTTGTCTGAAATTGAAATTTTCAAATTTAAATTGCAAATATTGAAGGGATACAGTTTTGAAATATAATTTTGACCTCAATAAGATGACATTAATACAGGAAAGCCTTAATGCTATAAAGAATATTATGTTCTACACAGATAGATTTTCAAGAGTTAGATCATTTTTCTCCAAATCTATCAATAACATATGAAGAAATTCCACCCTAGCATGGGTGAAGTAACTGTTAATCCCACCTACTAAAATTAACATAAAGGAGTTCTATTGTACTACGTAGAGTGTTCATTGTTAATCTTATTTGGCTTTTCCCATGCCTAGATCATCTGGTATGGAGACTCTCACATGAAAGAGACTGATGACCATCTTATGGGAGGTAAGATATTTTGTGTTCCCCTTCCACATGGATGAAAGTAGCTTCTCAGCTAGAATAAAGTGTGTCTACAAAACTACCAGACTAGGACTCTGGCTCTTCTTTTTTCCTGTGTGTCCAGAAAGAAGTGAAGGTCATGTTCACCCAATACATAGGTGCCCCACAACTGCTGGGTGCCAGGAAGGGTTACCCTCCCCCCACTTTTTTCCTTTTGCCCTTTGTTCCTGAGAATCAGAATTTGTTTGTTTCTTTTTTTCCACTTCATTTGTCCTTTTCAATTAGATGGCTCTGAATAAAAAGCTAGGCCTGGAGTAAGGAAGACTTGAGACACATATTAACTGTGTGAGCCTATGGAAGTCACTTCTTAAACCTCTATTTGCCTCAGTTTCCTCATCTGTACAATGGAGATAACAATAGCCTCTACCTCCCAGGATTGTTGTGAAAGACATCATAATAACAATAATAGTAAAGGCTTAGCACTTTCAATTTGAGGTCCAGGTAGGGATACAAGGAACGGCATAAACACTCCCTGTCTTCAAGGACCTTACATAGCAATGAATGCATTGTCAGTCTTCATTTGTAAAATCCTAAACAATCTTTGGTATAATTTCCTACGTATTTTCTAATCTATATTCTACCTTATTTCTTACCAAACCTAAGGTAGTATACTTCTACTTTTACTATTTACTCATTGTAATTTTGAAAATACCTCTTATAATAACCTTGAAAGTAAAGGCGGTATGTTTACTTTCTGGTGGAACATTCATTAGTAATGTCAATCCTTCAAATGTTAATGCCAAGTAGGTAAAATATACATGAATAATAATTTTTTCTGTGATCTTGAAAATAGTTCTAACATAATAAAAAGGGTAAGTATTAAAATATGATATTTTAAAAGTTCTGTAAATATGATGAATAGAAATGGTATTACATTAAACCATGGAACAGATTATCAGTGCTAGAGAACATTTATTGAATCTTGAAATGTCATCTATATCACCAGAATCATAGATTGCCAATGTTAGAGTGGGGAGAGACCTCTGAAAGGCATCCAGCTCCACCTGTCCAATATTCTTTGCCACAATAATCACAAGAAAAGGTCAAACTGCATTCTGTTGAGGAATTCCAGTGACAAGGAACAAAGCCAATATTTCCTGGAGTTACTTGTTGCACTTTATAATTCCTGTTGTTAGGTGATTGTTAGGTGGATACTCTTAAATCGAGCCAAAAATCTTTAGCTTTATTCAGTCTCTATCAGTTATTCCTAATTTAGTTTTCTGAGGCCAAGCAGAAAAAGTCTAATCCCTCTTCCATGTAATAGCCTTTCAAATACTTGAAAACAACCATTTCTTCCTTCCCATCATCTTTTCTCTAGACTAAACATCAGTCAATCAACTATGGGCAGTGAGGTGGCATAATGGATAGAGTGTGGTGCCTATTGTCAAGAATACTCATCTTTCTAAGTTCAAATCTGGCCTCAGACACTAACTTACTATGTGACCCTAGGCGAGTCACTTAACCCTCTTTGCCTCAGTTTCCTCATCTGTAAAATGAGCTGAAGAAGGAAATGGCAAACTATTCCACTATCTTTGCCAAGAAAACCCCTAATGGGGTCACAAAGAGCCAGACATGACTGAAAAACAATTATTTAGCATCTATTAAGCCCTTTCTATGCATCTGGTACTTGGTTGTTGTGTTTGTTCTTTGTTTTTGAGGAGGACCATAACATCAGGAAAATGATGGCATAATTTGCAGTTGACTTTGATCTGAGTGAGGGAGGGCTGTGCAAGGTCCTCCAGAGCCATCTGTATCCAGTGACCTGATATTCATCAGGATGACTGGAGATGACCCAGGATGCAATGGGAGACCCTGGCCCTTTTAGGCTAGGTTCTTTTAATACACTCACTTAGAGTGAGGTAATGTCCACTCAGTGAATAGGTTTCTTTAAGAAGTGAGTCAAAAGGCGACCTCTTTCATTAGAAGAAAAGAAAAAAAAATCAAGCTGGGAGTGGAAGACCCTCAGAGTTGCTGTTCCAAAGAGAAACATTTACCAATGACATTCACTCTAAAGCAGGAGGGCCCAAAATACAGCCATTAAGTGGAGCTTGGGCAAGGAACTATTGTGGTCCAATCTATCAGCTTCAGAGAGAACGTCTGGTACTCCATGAGACATAGAAATACAAAGACAAAAATGAAACTCTGCCTGATATAAAGAAGCTTTTTATTATCAAATATCATTTCATGATCTTGGGATTCCACAAAATTACAGGATTTAAGACTTGGAAGAGACATCAATAGCCATTTAGTCCAACCTTCAAACACAATATGAATCGCCCACCATACCATATTAAAAAGTTATTGAACCACTACTTCCTGGGGTTGGTCATTCCACTTTTCCAAAACTCTAATTGTTAGGAAGTTTTGCGTTGTTGTTGGTGTTGTTTGTCCTAATATCCTGTCTCTATTTGTCTTTTTCCAACTTCCATCACCCCTCACCATCCTACATACCCTCCTCTGAAAACCTAGTATATTGGGAAGGTTCTTCCTAAAATATGGTCTTCAGAAGTGGATACAAGGCTTTAGATGTGCTCTAGCAAGGTCTGTAAATAGGATTCAACTCTGACCTTATATAATGTGTATTTTTTCAACTGTTGCTAAAACTAGATAGTGTGATTATGTGAACATCTTTAAGACCCATTCCTTATTGGAATAATAATACTTGTAATTCCTACCTTCTGGTGTTTTTGTGAGGAAAGTGTTTTTTTTTTTCCAGTAAATCATAAGGTGCTCTAAAAAGGAGTGGTTATTACTTTTTAATCAGCTAATAGTCAATGGAATGGACATGGGAGGGTAATGCTCCATCTACATTATGTTCATGGGTAAAAAAAAAAACCATGTGAGTTTGATTTACAAGTTTTGGTGGCTAGAGAAGAATAACAGGATCATGGGTTTAGAGCTAGAAGGCACTCTAGATGTCCCAGAAAACAATCTTCTCTTTTTTTAGGCAAAAAAACTGAGACCAGAGACAACACATGACTGAGCTGCAGTAATTCCACTAGTAAATAAGGAGGAATTTAATCAAAAGTCTTCCTGATCTCAAGTACTATCTCATACCCATTATATCATCTTGTCTCCTATAAAAAATGTTTAGTTCTTCCCTTCTCAGCTGACGGAATTCTAAGTTGAAGCACACCCAATTTTAACTTGTATAAGACAATGATAGATTTCAGAAAAGGAACTTCAAACATAGGTCTCTTCTTTTCAGCATTGAAAAGAGTCTGTAGTGCCATCAGGATGGAAATATAGAAGGTTTTCTTAGGGAGCTAAAGGGATCATTGTAAACATGGGAAATCAGCTAAATTGAATTGGTTATCTGGTATGTTTTATTGTATTTCAAGATCCTAATGAGTTCATAATACAAAATAGCAGGCAAAAAAAAAACAAAAGCTGAAGCAACATTAGATATTGTTAAATAGGCATAGTTTCTATACGACCCACATCATATCTGGGGAACTATGTTCAATTCTATGAAACAGTTTTAGGAAGGTCACTCATAAGATAAAGCATATCTAGAGGAACACAATCATAATGAGAAGATTTGAGGCTATTCCATCTGAGGAACCCTTGGTAGAAGCAAAGATGGTTTGCCTCAAGAAGAAAGGACTTAAGTAACAATTTTGCTCTTTTCAAATGTAACTCCCTAACTCACACTCAAACTAGCATTCTGAGATTGTTGTTGTTTAGTTGTTTCAGTCATGTTTAGCTCTTCCTGATCACATTTGGGGTTTTCTTGGCAAAGATATTGGAGTGGTTTGCCCTTTCCTTCTCCAACTCATTTTACAGATGAGGAAACTGAGACAAACAGGGTTAAATGACTTGCCCAGGGTCACAGAGCTAGTAAGTGTCTGAGTCTGGATTTGAACTCAGGTCTTTCTGACTCCAGGTCTAGTGCATTATCCATTGCACCACCTAGCTGCCTCTATTCTGGTGTTACTCTCCTTGAAACTATTACCTCCCTCATATGGCTCTCTTTATGAAGCTGTGCTTCTCATCGGTGTGTTCTGTGTGTGTTTCTGTGCTCCTGCCTTGATGAATTATTTCCTTCCAGTTTGATCTCTCCAACATGATCAATGGGGACAGAAAAAGAGAGAAATTCTTCTCACTAAGAGTAGGATTTCCTTCAAGGTCTAGCAGATGTTTCCAAAGTGAGCAATATTGCCCCCAGGGAGTGATGGAATTATGGGGGCAGTAGTAGCCTCAGGAGGAATTGCAGGGCTTTGAATAAAAATAAGGGGACAGTGCAAGCAAAGGAAAGAAGATAAGAAAATTTTGTGTTGGTTGAAGATGAGAAAATTTTGAAAAAACCATTCATGTATGTTTGATCTGTTTTGTAACAGAGTTAAAGTTAAATGATTACATTATTTTCCAAATGAATACATGAAAGTTATAACCCATCAGCGGTCAAGTCCACTGACAGGTCTTAACAAGCAAGTGTTTGTAGGTAAGCATGTCTAACATTGTTGAGAAATCTAGCATGCATCAGCAGGAATATGAGCATGTAATGACTTGTTTACAGTACAATACTATATGGTTACCTGATGCTACTATGCAGGAAAAACCCACAAATTTATAATAAATTATTAAATTTAAGATGTGCCACTTTTTAATTATATTTTTTGAAATGATGAAAATTTCAAAAAAAAAATTAAGGTTAAAGATTTCCAGGGTGGCCCTCAGTAATTCTTTTTTTTTGAAAAAAGGGGTGGTAAGTCAAATAAGTTTGGGGACCTCTAACTCTAGATGATCTCTTGCTGGCTATGATGTAGCCAGAATTTCCATTCTTACTTCTATGAGGTCCATTCTAACCTAGAGATTATTGGATTATCCTGAAGTCAAGAACTCCTTAGTTCAAATCTGACCTCAAATACCTATTAACTGTGTGACTCTAGACAAAGTCACTTAACCTCTGTTTGCCTTAGTTTCTTCAACTGTAAAATGGTGGATAATAACACTTACCTCACAGAGTTTTTGTAAGGAGCAAATGAGAGAATATTTGTTTAAAAAAAAAGCACTTAGCACAGTTTGTGGCACATAGTAGGTGTTTTATAAATGCTAATTCCCTTCCTTTTCTCCCCTATTAGCCCTGCTTTCTGGGAATGAAATATCATCTTATTGCCTTAATGAATTTGGGATGCCCAAGGGATTCTGAACTCAACATCCTTTCATCTCAACTTCTTAGCCAAGTCTCTGCTGAGATAATATCTAAAACAGGATCTTGTCCTCTTAGCCTTACCATTTAAACTCTGGGTACTACAGAGAACAGACTGGGATGTCTCTGCCAAGATTTTTGCTGTAAAGCTTCTATGACAGCATAAATACTTTGGAGAATGACTTGTTTTGCTGTACCTTGGACAATGATTCCTAGGCTTTCTAAAGAATTTTTCCAGTGTTGTTAAACACAAAGAAAGAAGCCTTTCCTCTAGCACTTTAACAATACAGCTTCCAGAAACAGCAAGTGGTTAACCATTACTATTTGGAAAAATACATATTGTCTTCAATAATGTTAATAAGAAGTCTTATGTGAAAATTTTGTGGAAAGTTTTCTTCTAGATTATGATCTTCTTTAAGCTAAGGATGGGAAGGAATTAAGATTCACTGTGGAAGACCCTAGTCCTACCTATCAAAGATCAGAAGGGTTCTTTGTCCTTACCTCATGAGCTGCAGAAGCTTCTGTGACCTTGGGGCTGCCTTAGTAGCCCTAGTATCTGTAGATACTTTGTCCAAGATATTTGGATTGAATGGAAAAGTAGTAGGGATTGACAGGGAGAAGGAGGATCATAAACCAGGGTGGGTTTGGGCTAAATGTCTTCTGTGCTGATTTTGCAAAAGTAAAGGCAGCACCTTATGGCCTGAAGTAAGATCAAGTTACTTTGTCCCAATAAGACTTTCTCTGGGTCATAGGAATGATAATAGTAGCAGATATTTATACAGCATTTTAAAGTGGATCAAAGGTTATATTTAGAGCAAGAAGGGAGCTTAGAGACCATATAATCTTCTTTTTGAGAATACACATATATTTATTTAGTTTTCAGCATTGATTTTCACAAGAGTTTGAATTATGAATTTTCTCCCCATTTCTACCCTCCCCCCACTCCAAGATAGCAAATATTCTGGTTGCCCTGTTCCCCAGTCAGCCCTCCCTTCTGTCACTCCAGTCCCCTCTCATCCCCTTTTCCCTTCCTTTCTTGTAGTGCAAGATAAATTTCTACGTCCCATTGCCTGTGTATCTTATTTTCTAGTTGCATGCAAAAACTTTTTTTTTGTTTTTGAACATCTGTTTTTAAAACTTTGAGTTCCAAATTCTCTCCCCTCTTCCCTTCCCACGCACCCTCCCTAACAAGTAAAGCAATTCGACATAGGCCACATGCGTGTCATTATGTAAAACCCTTTCACAATACTCATGATATGAAAGACTAACTGTATTTTGCTCCTTCCTAACCTATCCCCCTTTATTGAATTTTCTCCCTTGACCCTGTCCCTTTTCAAAATTTTTTGTTTTTGATTACCTCCTCCCCCATCTGCCCTCCCTTCTATCATCCCCCCTTTTTTGTCTTCTTCCTCCTTCTTTCCTGTGCGGTAAGATACCCAATTGAGTGTGTATGGTATTCCCTCCTCAGGTC
>CM053626.1:295719505-295759541 GCA_028646595.1 Phalanger gymnotis
GGATCTATTTTCCAGGTCAGTAGTTTTTCCAATGAGATATTTCACATTGTCTTCCACTTTTTCATTCCTTTGGTTCTGTTTTTGTAATATCTTGATTTCTCATCAAGTCACTAGCTTCCACTTGCTCCAATCTAATTTTTAAGCTAGTATTTTCTTCAGTGGTCTTTTGGACCTCCGTTTACATTTGGCTAATTCTGCCTTTCAAGGCATTCTTCTCCTCATTGGCTTTTTGGAGCTCTTTTGCCATTTGAGTTAGTCTATTTTTTAAGGTGCTGTTTTCTTCAATATATTTTTCAGTATTTTTTGGGGTCTCCTTTAGCAACTTATTGACTTGTTTTTCAAGGTTTTCTTGCATCATTTTCATTTCTCTTCTCAATTTTTCCTCCATTTCTCTAACTTTCTTTTCCAAATCCTTTTTGAGCTCTTCCATGGCCTGAGACCAGTTCATGTTTTTCTTGGAGGCTTTTGATGTAGGCTCTTTGACTTTGTTGACTTCTGGCTGTATGTTTTGGTCTTCTTTGTCACCAAAGAAAGATTCCAAAGTCTGAGACTGAATCTGAGTGCATTTTCACTGCCTGGCCATGTTCCCAGCCAACTTACTTGACTCTTGAGTTTTTCATTGTGGTATGACTGCTTGTAGAGCAAAGAGTACTTTGTTTCATGCTTGAGGGGGATGTGCCGTTGATTTCAGAGCTATTTCTGTACAGCCAGCTCTGCCACACCAGCACTCCTCCTTCCCCAAGAACTTCCAACCAGAACCTGACGCAAATCTTCTGCAAGTTGTGCACTCCTGCTCTGATCTGTCACTTAATTCTTCCCACTGTGTGGGCCTGGGGCCAGAAGCAACTGCAGCTATAGTTCTGGAGCTGAGCCACCCCTGCCACCCCCAGAGCAGTGACTGAACTGAGAACTCTTTTCACTCCTGGCATTTTTTCCCACTAACCTTCTCTGTTGTCTTTGTTGTTTGTGGTTTGAGAAGTCTGGCAACTGCCACAGCTCACTGATTCAAGGCGCTAGGGCCCTCTGCCTGGCTCCTGGACTGGTTTGTGCACATGGTCCATGCTGGGCTCTGCTCCACTCCGCTCTCAGCTCTGTGCACAATAGACCTCACCCAGCGACCATCCGGGCTATCCTAGGCTGGAGCCCTGCTTCCCTCTGCTATTTTGTGGATTCTGCAGTTCTATTTGGAGGGACTTGGAAGGGAGCTCATGCTAGTCCCTGCTTTCCAGCCACCATCTTGGCTCTGCCTCCTGAGATCATGTAATCTGATATCTGCATTTTACAAGTAAGGGCACTGAGGCATGAAGAAGTGATTTGCCCAAGAGCTCTCACATAATAAAGGACCAATTTCCATCATTTCCAAATTATATATTCTTTATGCCGTACCCTTTATAAATATTCATTTGATTTGAGCATCACCATAACTGTGTTATAGAATCATTGAAGTTATTATTATTCTTAGTTTTCAAATGAGAGTACAAAGGATTAAGGAGGTTAGGGGATTTCCCCATGGTCTCATAGTGAATGTGTTGGGAATAAGATTTCCAGTTCTCTTTCCACTTCTCCAAAAATCTCAGATATGATTGCTAATGCACAATAGTTGAACTTTGGATAATCACATAAAGTGAGAGGGGTAAAAGAGACTTATGTTCTCTTAATGTTAAATTATGTGCTTTCCTTCCATGATGCTTCCCCAAGCTTATCCTTTCCATTGGAGTTCATATGATCTCAAGAGAGGAAATTTAGATAATCTTCAATCACCTTTCTCTTTTATTCTATATAAAAAATTGGTTTCAGAATCTTGCATGTCTTCCATATACCAGATCCCATAGCCTTCATTGCCTTTATTTTCCTAGAATGTTCACAGTTATCAAAGCATTTTGTCATCACTTCCCTGAAGTACTATAACTTCTTCTATGTCATGTGTCTCATATTCAGAACCAAACTTTCAAATTAATGCTTAATGCCTTTGCCAAATAATCTTCTCCTCTTATTATAATGCCATCCTTCATTTTTTGTGCTAAAGGTGACTTGCCCCACCACCATTATTAAATCAATGCTGTCTTATCTAGTTACTAAAATACAATGCTGCCTCCTTTTACATTCTGTCAATATCTTCAGATGGTTTATCTGTTTGGTTCACCTGTTGGGCAGAAGCACTTCATGAAGTCCTTGATGAACAACTTGTGAGTCGATTTTGACCATTTTTTTGCTTTGAGCTGCCAGGTGGATTTCTCTTGGGCATCTTTCCTCTTGCTGTGCATCAGAGAAAAAATAATATTTTATTGTAGGTCATAATTAATAATTCATTGAACTATACCAGATGAGTGAACTGAAAATGTGGATATAAATCTTATGAGGTCTTTGGATAGAGAAGTCAAAGCCACGGTGCATTTTTTTATTTTCTTTATGAATTTTCAGACATAGATATTAGATCATGCAATATCAGAACAAGTTGAGAATTATAACAGAAATGAGACAAATTGCTTCTTTCTTCTACATAAGGAAACTCACTTGTAAAATGCCAAATCAGGCATCTTGGAAAAATACAGTCTGATCCTCAAGTGTACACACTTGAGTTAATGGCTAGGTTATCTCGTTCTTAGAAACTCTGGTACACTGGGAGGGTGAAAAGGTTACAGGAATTCTTCAGTGATTTTACTATGAATACCCACACTGGTCTTAATTAGGCAGATTACCTGTTAGATATGGTATAGTATGCTGAACATTTTCAAACAGACTTTTCCTCAAGGCAAATGGAAGGAAAAGTCAGAAGGAATTACCACCTACACAAATAACTGTGAGGACTCTATTGGAGGGTCTGGTAAAAATGACGTCTTCCTTGTCTCACCATTTAATATTTAATTCAGTTAAACACCAAAGAGTTTGTCAAAATATCGATTGCTTATTTTTTTAGAGCCTACCTCTCCATCTATTAATGTTTTTGTTTGGTCAGTTTGGTTTTTTTAAAAGTAGTGCCTGAATTAATCAGTAGGGTGTGAAGCAAACTAAATTGAGAATTAGGAAACCTATTACCAGCTCTAGTTTTCTCATCAAATAGCTCCATGAGACTTTACATATATATAAGCCTCAGTTTCCTTATCCGTAAAATGATGGAAATGAACTAGGTGACCTTTAATCTTCTTTAAATACAATTCTCTACCCCATGACAATAAGGATCATACCTTATGTTGTAGGGACTTGAAGCAGTAAAAGAAATAAAAATCCTTCAATCTTTAAGAAACTGTGCTAAAAAGGAATCTACTAAGACGGAGCATCTTGTCCCAGGGAGAATTCTTTGAAACAGTCTTTGCATAAAATTCCTCTTTTAAAAAGTCAAATTGGCCAAAACATAATCATGATAAAAATGCAAGAAAATGTGAATATTTACTAATAGGTTCAGGATGCAAGTGTTAACTTGCTGTATATATGTTAAATTCCTGAATCTATTTAATCGGTTTATTCAGCTAACCACCTACAGTGAAGGGTCACTGTGTCAAGCAATACTGAATGGTATTTTGTGTGAATTGGGAACAGAGCTTTTTAAAGGCCAGAGGTTTAGCAATATAAACCAGATGTTCTCATTTGAAAAAAGCTAACTTATTTTTTTTGGGGGGGGGGAACAAGAAAGAAAGAAAGGTCAGACTCTTATATCTTAAAAAAAATCTTACTGCCAAGCACATTCCATAGAAACTAAGCATTTTATAGTTCATGTAGGGTTGTTCCACTGATTTTTAGATGAAATATTTGCTCTGATATGAACCATTCATGATTCACTTCTATATCTGCAGTGCGCCAATAGATTTAAAAGTTTATTTAATCATTTAAAGCATCATAATATATTAGGCTACTGAAACTTCCCTGTACTTTTATAGGAAACAATGTTAATTAAAAAAACATAATTCTAAATATCAAAGTAAAAAATAAATGTCAGACCTTACTGTTTGTGTAGAAAAATCTAGGTCATGGTATGATTGTAGAAGAGCTTTGCTAAAATCAGCTTGTACAAAGGGTGATGCTTTTAGTGCCTTGGGGTAGGGCTATTCATAATGTAGAAAGCCTTTAGTTTCTTTTCCAAATGTATCTGGTATAAGTGAGACTGAAGTTGGCATTTTCCCCTGGCTTATGATTCTATGACCATCTAATATCTCTAGGACATGCAATCCAGAAGCAAAATGGGAGAATTTGGAAGTGTTTATTCCTCCTTGAAACACTCACCCCAGGCCAGCTCTTCATGAAGAAGATAGAAATTATTTTCTTCAAGTTCAAACTCCCCCACTTATATTTTTTTCTAAGACTTGACCCAGATTCATTAATACTGAGGAAGCTTATGGTGTTTTATGGGTCTCAACCAAAGGATAACTCAAATGGAATGTTTATTTTGGTAGTTTCCCAAAATTTGGCAGCCCTTCTTTCTGTAAATGAATGTCCCATGTTGTAATATCCAGTATTGATGGCATGCAATAGATATGTCAAAGTAAGATTGAGCCTTCAAAATCACAGTAGCATCAGATGTGTCCTGGCAACCCCACATAGTGAGTCTGCAGCAGCATAACTTGCAATTAAGACTTGGACACTGCCATCAGCCCTATAGCTTTTACTGCTTTATGGTCCTCATATTTTCCCTTCTGTATAATCCTGGGCACCTACTGGAATCCAAAGCAATTCACCAAAACTATGCACAGCAGAGGGAATGGTGACCTGCTTTGGTAGAGGGAATTCTGTGCTGGGAGCTCCCTACACCAATGAAATTGTAGGTCTAGTGATGAGCATAGTGACCCAAACACAAGAATTTTGTGTGTTTTGTCATCTGTAATATATAATATAGGGGTCCTATTAGACAATCGCTTAGGTCATTTCACATTTATTGTTGATGTTGGTACAGTATAAATACATAAATGCACTGATGAATTGCTTAGGTTTTGTTATCTATAAAGTATAAGGGTCAGAATAGACAATATGTCAGATCACTTCACTTTTGTTGTTAATGATGGTGAAATATGTACCAATATCTATAAATCCATAAAATCCATAATATACATATGTATATGTATATATAAATATACATATATATACATATAATGTACGTGGATATATATCTATGTGTGTGTGCGTGTGTGTGTGTGTGTGTGTATACCATCTCTGAATGAAACAGATAAATGATCTATCTCACAGGGTTGTTGTGAGGTAAGCATTTTGCAGTCCTTAAAGTGTTATGGAAATGTGAGTTGTTATTATGTTATTTTAAAAAATAAATACCATGTGACAGATGTTTTCATTGTCACAGCTTCTGCACACAGACCAACTAGTCGGAAGCATTGACAATGTTACCTACATGACAATAAAATGACCCGCTATGAACTAAACCTTGGAAAAAGAACTAAGCCTTGGAAAAAGCCTTAATCTTAGTCTCCCTGGCCCCATTCAGGGTTATTCATTATGAGCAAGTTGTCACAGAGCCTCAGAAATTAAGAAATAAGGAAGAAAAAAGACCCCTTCAGTCAAAAGTCAAGAGACAGATTGTATTATATTATTCTCAGTAAAAAAAATGCTTTATGAATATTTTGGAAGAATTTTTTAGTAACTATCCCATGGTGACAGATGGAATTCTTGCACACAGGATCTTTATTCCGAATGAGTCATCTGTGCTTATTAGTTATACTTCTGGCTTCCATAATACTTCTCTGGAGGTTCATCGGAGGGGAGATATTTTATTCTGAATAGACATTGAACTCTCCTTATCAAGGCTTAGGTTTTTTGGGGCCATAGAACTTTGGTACCTGCTAGCATGGACTCCTAGAGATATCCATCCTCCTTCCTCTTCATTGGCTGAACAAATAATAATGAAGTTCTTCTTTTTCCCTCAGGAAGCCTCTTCTAACTCTATAAGTTGTCACTATTTCCCTCCTCTTCAAATTGCATTGCATTTGTTTAACAAACAATAACCATTCATTAAATACCAGCTCTATTCCAGGCATTATACTCAAAGCAATGGATAGTCGTTGTGAATAGGTGATAGGCTTGACATCAGCAGGAAAAAGCAAGCAAACAAACAAAAATCCTGCCTGACAACTGAAGCTACCCGAGAATGGACTGGGTTATCTTGGTTGTTTACGACTTCTATTTCCCTTAAGACAGCTCAATTCTTTGAACGCATTCAGAAAATAATAAGTATTTGCTGTAATGAATTATTTTTGTTTGGCCCCAGAAGCCAGGGTGAGAAGCAAAAGGTAGAAGTTATAGAAAGTCAGATTTCAGCTTTGATATATGGGACGTTTGGACAATAAGGAGAGCTTTTCAAAAGGATAATGAGCAGTTTTAAGTAGTGATGAATTATCCAAGACTAAAAGCAAGCTATACATACAAAATTCAAGTCTTCCTGATTCAAAGGTCAGTGTTCTATCCACTAAGCACAATAGCTGCCTCACACCATAATATCCTTAAGGAATAATGTTATTTAATTTAAGATTATTTAAAGGTCTCCCCTCCCACGGTGGAGACAGGGGTGGTGCAACAAAGACAAGCAGCCTTCTTGGCTTGAGCATCAGTTTTGGAATCCTTTCCCTCCTCCCTCAGGAGAGCATGAATCTATAGTAACCTTCTCACAACTTCCAAAAGGTGGAAGTGATTGCTTCTGCCCCTCTCCCCCACATCAAAGAAAAGAAGGATCCCTTTGAGTTAGAACTAATAGTATTTAGGTTTGGAGAGTTGTTAAGCAGCTTCCATGACCAAGGGGAAAGAAAGTAGAACTTTCTTCTTCGTTTATCTCTGGACTGGAAAATCAGCTGGACCCCAATCCAAGTAGATTGAGGAGACAGCAGCAATAATTATGCCAAAAAAATGTTTTCACTGTGACTATCTTCCTAGTAACATAAGAATGATTCAGCATTAGGAGAATAATATAATTAATTGTAAAGAAAAAAAGGTAAAATGATCAAAATCACATGATTCTAGTAACAAATGCAGAAAATGCCCATGACAAAATTTAATAATTTGTATTTTTTTAAAAAATCTAAACAGCAAAGGAGATAGAAGGTACATTTTTTTTATCTCAGAGCTCATTTTTTAAGCTTTTTTATATAATTAATTTATTTTTAGTTTCCAACATTCACTGATAAAATTTTGAGTTTTAAATTTTCTTCTCCTTCTCTTCCTCTCTCCCCAAGATGATGTACAATCTGATATAGGTTCTATTTATACATTCATACTAAACATATTTTCATATGATGTTAAGAAGAATTAGAACTAATGGGTGGAAATGCAAGAAGGAACAAAACAACAAAAAAAGGAGATCAAATAGTACGCTTCCATTTACATTCAGAATCCTAAGTCCTTTCTCTGGATGTGGATAGAATTTTCCATCATGAGTTTCGTAGTTGTCTTAGATCTTTACATTTCTAAGAAGAGCTCAGTCTATCAAAGTCAGTCATCACACAGTATGTTACTATGTACAGTGTTCTCCTGGTTCTGCTCATTTCACTCTGCATCAGCTCATGAAAGGCTTTCCAGGTTTTTCTGAAGTCTGCCTGCTCATCATTTCTTGTAGCACAATAGTATTCCATTACATTTATATAGTTAGACTTGTTCAGCCATTGCCCAATTGATGGGCATTCCCTTGATTTCCAATTCTTTGCTACCATGAAAAGAGTAGCTATAAATATTTTTATACATGTACATTTTCCTGTTTTTATGATCTCTTTTGGATACAGACCAAGAAGTGGTATTGCTGGGTTAGAAGGCACAATTTTGATATAATATGTGACATATTTCTAGATTATGAGAAGCCGAGGATATAAAGCACAAAAAGTGGTTAACAAACATTAAAATGACATCTAAAAGATAACTTGATGTCATAAAGTGTATATATAAACCTGTATGTTTGTACATAAACATGTGTATATGTGCATGTGCATGTGCGTATTAAATGTGCACTAATCTATGCATATATGAATTGTGTGTATATAGTCACATGTACATATGTATGCATATCCTTATATATCTACATATGTGTATGTATAAATTGCAATCTATATAGATATGTATGAATCGATAAATTCTTATAGATAATACATAGATATATGAAAAAGACACAGATATATGAAAACATGTGAATACACATATCCTTACATATATACACATGTCTACCATATACACATGAATATATGCACACATGTATGTATCTATATACATATGGGAAGGAAAGAAACTAGCCCTAATTACACAACTAATATATGCAAAGCTCTATGCTATGCACTTTACAAATATCTCATTTGATCCTCACAGCAACCCTGGGAGGTAAGTGCTACTATTATCTAAATTTTACAGTTGAAAGAACTGAGTTAAGCAGAAGTTAAGTGAAATGTTCAGGGTCACAAAGTTAGTAAGTATTTGAGCCCAGATTTGATCCTAGGTCTCTATCTACTGTGATATCTACCTGCCACATGGACATGCATATGTAAAGATCTATAGATCCCTTTCTATAGAACTATATGTATGCATACATGTATATGTGTGTATGTATGTATGTATGAATATGTCTACGGATGTGTTTATATATACTTATGTAAATCTGTATTTCTATAGTTATTTATAAATTTCTATAAATGCCTGCTTACGTATAATGTATGTATAGATGTTTATAGATAGTTTTACTATCCATATATCCATCGTTTTCTCATTGCGTTATTACTTGCTTTTAATCTTTGTTTCTACTTAAATATGCCTATATATCCATCAGTCTATATAGATATCTGTATGTATAAATGTCTATAGAGATGAGACAGACAGAAACAGAGAGAGAGAGAAATAGATATCAAAACTTTGCATTATTTGCAATGTAAATATGATGGAAACTTTTGCAATAAACTTATGAAAAAAGTAAAGATTTCCACTTTCCTCATTGTTATTAAACATAATTCCAGCAATATTAATAATAGAAATAAGTAAAAAAAAGTCATACTTTTAGTCAAAGAAGAAATACAATTCTCCTTATTGCAGATGACATAATAATTTACCTGAAAATTCTCAGATGTTCATAAAAAGAAACAATGCTTTAACTATATAACTTCACTAAAATTACAATATAAAATATTTCTTACAAAAGTATGTATAACAAAATATATCTGTACCATCCCTGCATTGTAATAAGAGAGAGGAAAACCAGGAACTGATGATTGAAAGAGAAAGCACATTCAAAATTATTTAAAGATTCATAAAATATCTGGAAAATATTGAAGACATAATCAAGATTTAGACAAATACAATTTAAAGTAATCTATGGAAATGAAGACAAATAATTAGATATTCCTTCTCATATTTGTGCTGTGCAAACAAACAAACTCTTAATGATACTACATAAGCTAATTTTCAGATTCAGTGTTGTCCCAAATTATCAAAGAATTATTTTATAGAATTGAAAAAATAGTAAAATCCATTTAGAGAAGAGCACCAGCCCTGGAGTCAGGAGGACCTGAGTTCAAATCTGGCCTCAGACATTTGACATTTGCTAGCTGTAGGGCCTTGGACAAGTCACTTAGCCCTGATTGACTTGCCTTGCCCACCTCCAAAAAATAAGTAAAACCTATTTAGACAAACCAGAATGTTTATATTTTTTTTAAAAAAATAATGGGGAAATGAGAGGAATGAACAGGAAATATAATTTCAAATTTTAAAACTAATAAGAAATAATTATCATACAAACAGATATTTGTTGTAAAATAGAAAAGCAGAAAAAGACTAGATTAGCAAAAATTAGAAGAAACTTCAGTAGTGTAGTGTTCAATAAACCCATAAATATGTGATGCTTGGGGAGACACCCATTCGATAAGAACTATTAGGGAAAAACCAGAAAGCTATTAGAAAAGATAGAGATAAGCTAGCATTTTAATCCTATTTCACCACTGGATCCAAATATATATTCTACTTAGAGGATTTGGGCTAAAATTTCATTTTCATTTGCTTTCTGCCTGACTGTCATCTTGTACAACAAAAGAGGAAATGTACCTCCATCACTTCATTGGACAGGTAGGAGACTAGAAGCAAGGAATGCTGCATATGTTGCTAAATGTGGTTAATGTGTCAGCTGATTTGGGTTGACATATATTTTGCTTGTTTTGATTTAATGTCCAGTGTCTTTCAGAATAGAATACAATGCTGTAGACATGATCTGACCAGGGCAAAGGCAAGGGAGGATATTATCTTCCCTTAATGAAGCTTTAGGATACAATATTTTTTTCTGATTTGAATGGGATATCACACTATGAATTTACAATCCACTGAATCACCAGTGTTTTTTTAAACAAACTGCATTATAACCATTCCTGCACACATATTGTATTGAAATTTTTTCCACAAATGTAAGAATTGTTTCTATTACATTCATATCAACATTTTAGCAATTTAATAGATTTTCTTTTCATCCTGAATCTGTCATCCAATGCATTAGCTAGCCTTCTTAGCTTTGGATCATCTCCAAATTTCATAATGTATACATTTTACCAAAATATTGATGAAAAGTATAAATACCAGAAGCACAAAGCCACTGGACACTTTTGTATAAAGGGTATTGATAACTTGTTGAACATATAGAGAATGACTATCGGGATGGCAAAAAGCCACAAAATTACAGCATATAGATGTCACAGAATCTCAAAATTGGTTTTCAATTTAATCCAACCCATTCATGAACAGAAATCCTCTAGGCAACTCACCTGACAAGTGGTCATCTTTTACTTGAAGCCTTCTGGTAGTAGCAAATACTTTGTCCACCAAAGCAGGCCTTTTCACTTTGTGACAGTTACTCTTAGAAAACATTTTGTTGTGTTTATTACCTAATAACAAAACTGAACTTAGTTCATCAAAACATCTACCTTTTCTCTTATTTTCTAATGCCTCAAAGAAACAAATAAAATCCATCTTCTCTTCAATCTGTTAACTTTTCAAACACTTGAAGAAAACTACCTTAACCCTCCCAAATCTCTTTTCCAGACTAAACAATTTTAATTCCTTTAACCAATCTTCAGACGGTACCTGTGTCTCTGAAGGTTATTTAATGATTCAGGTAACCCCTCTGTAGTGAGTCTCTAGTTCATCAATATTTTTTTTTCCAAAAATACCATGTCTAGAACTGAAGCTAATATTCCAGATATGGTCTGATCAAGTCAACCCAAGTATGAGACTACTTTTCTCATTCAAACCCAAGTATGAAAGTACTTTTACTCCCCCAAAATTTTGTCTTATTTGACTACAATTTTCTATTTTTTCGATATCTATTTTGGTAGTAACTCTACTATATATGATGTTTATCTTCTAATAAAATAAAATAAAAAATAAAATAAAATAAAAATTCAAGATGTAGATGTATCCAAGATTTTTTAAAATGAAAATCACAACGGTATTCCTAGATCTCCTGGAGCACTCCACTTAAGACTTCCTGCCAAGTTGACATTGTAAAATAAATGATTATGCTTAGAATCAGAACATTCCAACACTTCTAAATTCATTTGTCTGTGTTATGGTTTATCCCAAACTCTTCATCTTTTCCATAACAATAGAATATGACTGTCAAATACTTTGATGGAATCTAAGTTCAAAATCTATATCTAAGTACTTCCCCAAACTTCTAGGCTAGTAAGCCTGCAAAAAAGAGAAATGGAATTTCTTGACATGACATTATTGGAGAAGCCATCCTGCCTCTTTGTGATTATGGGTTGAAAGAACTAGAGATGTTTAGCTTCTCTTAAGATGTCTTAACAGCAGACAGAATATCATTCTTCAAGTATCTGAAGGGCTGTCATCTGGAAGATACCCCATATTTCATGTAATATCCTCCCAACTGCCATGTACTTTTTTATGCTTGGCCCCAGAACTCTTAACTTAGCATACTGTGTGAAAATTTCAGAGGTGGATTCTTACTTGGGGCAGCTGCTAGGTGGCACAGTGGATAGAGTTCCAGGCCTGGAAACAGGAAGATTCATCTTCCTGAGTTGAAATCTCACCTCATACATTTACTAGCTATGTGACCCTGGGCAAGTCACTTAACTCTGTTTGCCTCAGTTTCCTCATCTGTAAAATGACCCGAAGAAGGAAATGGCAAACCCATTATCTTTGCCAAGAAAACCCCAAATGGGGTCATGAAGAGTCAGGCACAACTGAAACAACTGAATGACAACAACAACAACTAGATTCTTACTTGATACAAAGAAAAATCAATACAAATTTGAGCTCTACCAACATGGATCTGTAACTTTCTTCAGGAAGCAGTATATTCTACCATCTTAGAAGTCTTCAAGCAAAGGCTAGATGATCCTGTCTTAGGAATGATATAGAGAAGATTCTTGTCCTGACTAGATACTGAAGTCTCTTCCAATTCTGAAAGTACGGGAGTAAGGGAAACAGTGTGATATAGTGGAAAGGGTGTCAGCCCTGGGGTCAGAAGACCAAAATCCCATCTCTTAATTAAAGCAGATTCTTTGTGGTGGTAGAGATGATAGAGTTCTGGCTCTGGAGTCAGGGATACCTGACTACAGAGAGTGACATCTGTGTGGTTCTGAGCAATCACTTAAATTCTCTCAGCCTTCATTTCCTCATTGACAATGTGGGTTTAATAAGGCCACCTATCTTGTAAGGCGAGGAACAAAGAAGATATCATATAAAGTACTTTGCAAACCTCAAATTACTGTAGAATTACCAGTTATTCTCTCTTCCAATTTTAAGATTCTGTGATTCATAAAACTCTTAACAGTTGACAAAATTTTATTTTTCCCCCTCTTGGATCATTTTAGCCACTTGAAACTCTTCAGTGATTTGTATAATAAATTGTCCGTCATTAAGTTAATCCACTGTAAAGACTGACCTTAATAGTTCAGGTTTTTGCCTATCCTGTTTGTCCCAATTGACCCTGATCTTAATACTGCCTATAGTAGCAAAGGCATCCACCAGGTTTCTTAGTCCAAGAGACATAAATGAGCAATCAGGCTTAGAGAAGCTTTAAATATTCCTGGATTACAAATCAGCCTAGTTTTGCAGAAGACATTGTGTTAACTATAAAAAATTAACTGATACACTATGTTACACAGTGGATATCATCCTCTCTGTTATCAAAGAATCTTTAAAACACTTCTGTTTTTATCTCTAGCATAATTTAAAACGTAATTTTATATGCTTTTTCATGAATAAAGACTATGTTTTAGTATTCAAACAGTGAAGAACAGGAAATCTCTATGCACTAAACCACTGTTCAGTTTGGGTTACAGCATTATTAGTTTAAATATTCCTGCACATTAATGAGTACAAATGAGATTAACCTCCACCATGGGTTATCATTTTCTCTATAGCACCCATCTGCTTTTCTGTTGATAATCTAAAAAAATACGTAACATATGTGTGTGCATGCAATACACATATGTGTGAGTGAACATGTATGCCTACATGGAATACACGTATATGCATGCATATGTGTATGTATATATGTGTATATATGAAAATGTGTATACATATATACAAACACATACACATATATATTTTTGTGTTCAGTTGCGTGTGACTCTTTGTGATCCCATTTGGTATACTGGATACTAGAGTGGCTTGCCATTTCTTTCTCCAGCTCATTTTACAGATGAGGAAACTGAGACAAACAGAGTTAAGTGACTTTCCCAGAGTCACATAGCTAGTAAGTGTCTGAGGTCAATTTTGAACTCAGTTCTTCCTGACTCTAGGCCTAGCACTCTATTTAATGTGCCACCTAGCTGCCTCTATACCTCCCCCCACACAAACATACACATGCACACACACGCACACACGTATGTCTACAGGTTTAGTGGGTATATATATGTATATATGTGTATATGCACGTATATTCATGTACACAAATGTGTATATACATACACATATGTGTGTGTATGTATGTGTCCTTTTCAACCAAGTGCCTTGAGTGGTACTCCCCTTCATACAATTTACTGGCTTATTCTGTGTGTGTGTGTGTAAAATGCTTTCTTTATTTCTTCTATGGTGTTTTTTTTTCATTATTTTGGAATGAACATTTTCCTGTAAGGTGGCTATTTAGTTTAGTTATTTGTTCAGGGTCAGAGCTAAAGACAGTCTTTAGAGAGTTAGAAGATGTGTGTGTGTGTGTGTGTGTGTGTGTGTGTGTGTGTGTGTACTGGCTAGCATGACTAGAAGGGAAATGTGTATACATTATGGTAAAACAGACATTTGACAAAATTGCTTATATAAATTGCCCCCCTTTGACAGGCTTTAATCTAGTATCTTATTTTCTGTTTTTCAGGAATAAATAACAACAAAAGATAAAATTCATGTTACACAGTGTGAAGTTTGTATGCAAGAAAATATTCAGAACATTAGAACCAATTTCTCAGAGTTAGAATAATCCCATGATCTGAGAGGAAGGGCATAAGAAAATAACTAATTTTTTTAAAACATTTACATCATTCTAGTCACTGTGCTAGGTAAATACTTTACAAATATTATTTTATTTGAGCCCCACAACCACCCTGGGAAGAGAGGTGCGATTGTTATCCTTATTTTACATTTAAGGAAACTAAGGCAGACAGAAGTTAAGTGATTTGCCCAGAATCACACAGATAGTAAGTGACTTAGGTCCTACTTGAACTCAGGTCATTCTGACTCCAGAGCCTACACTCTAGCCACTGCACCACCTGGCTTCACCAGAAGAATTCTACATTTAGAGTGATAGAGAACCATACCTTTGGTGTTATCACTTTATTTCTCTGTTTCCTTATCTTTCTAATGAAGGCTTTAAAATTATTGTTCTGAATTTGTGACATGAAAATGTGTGGAAATGTTCTCGGAAAACTAGCCAAGAACATTTACCCAACATGTTGCCCTATGCTTCCTAGGAAACTCAGAGCTGAGTTGCATCTAAATTGTGTTTATGGATATGGATTTGCCATGGATAAATTGAGATAAGGGTATAGACAGGGATGGCCAGTGCATAGTCTGTGGTTGTTATTCAGAAAATAACCCCAATATGGCAGCACAAAGTCAATTAACAATTGTTTATATATTGAGCTACCATGAGATTCCTAAGCTGGGAGTGATTTCTCCCACACTTGACACCACAATTCTTGGCTTTTCTTAAATATCTTTGACATGATTTGTATATAAAATTGTGGTGTGTGCGTGTCTGTGTGTGTGTGTGTGTGTGTGTGTGTGTGTGTGTGTGTGATTGTGTCTTCCTGGTTCCCAGCCCAGAACTCTATTGCCTGATGTTTTCTTTTACTGATGTGACATAGCTCAGTGCTCTGCATGTAGTAGGCATTTGATAAGGAGTATTTGCTGAATGAATGAATAATATCCCTAATGTTGTGCAATAACCAATCAGTGGTATGTTTAAAAAGCTGGGCTTGCTATATCAGTTTCTTGAGAAATCTTGTGTATTTCTCGAGTTACATATAATTTAAGTCAGCTGACAAAAGGCTCCCACAAAATGAAGCCAGTGTTCATTCATTTATTCAGTCCTTCATTTTAAAATCACCCATTCAATACTTCCTGTACAAAACCTTCAGCAGCTAGGTGTGGCATAGTAGATACAGTGCTGGGCCTAGAGTCAGGAAAACCTGAGTTCATATCTGGTCTAAGACATTTACTAGCTGTGTGAAACCGGGCAAGTTACTTAATCCTTTTTGACTCTGGTTCCTCAACTGTAAATTGACCTGTCCAAGGAAATAGAAAACTATTGCAGTATCTTTGCCAAGAAAACCCCAAATGGGCTCATAAAGAGTGCAACACAACTTAAACAAATGAAAAACAACAATGCAAAACACTATGTTATGAATTGGTTGGATAGGTTGAAAATCTAAGAAACGATTCTCAAGAGGAAGATAGAATGTTGGCTCATTGAAGTCAAAGACTATTTAATTTTTCTCCCTTTATCTTCAGTACCTAGGACAGAGTGAGCACTTAATAAATGCTTGAAATTGAAGGTTATTGACATGCTTCACACCCATCAGTGAGTTAGGGAGATGTCTATGCAAAGCATGTGAACACTTTCCCTAGAAAAATGGGCAGATGAGAATAATTTTTCCAACAGCCATGAAGGCAGCTGAAGTAGGGGCTGTGCAGTGCTTAGATCAGGAGTGAGAAGCCTGCACGCTCAGGGCCACATGTGGCCCACTAGGTCCTCAAGTGTGGCACTTTGAATGTAAACTTCCCCACTCCTGGCTTAGATCTTGGTCAGGCATTGAAGACACCAAAGTTATCCACTGTATCTCAGGCCATTGCAGTTGTCTTGATTTTTCCCTTGCAATTTGACTTTGATGCCTCTGGAAAAGAAAATTAAAAAAAAAATAAGAAAGTGAGGTAGATTGCTTCTTGTAACTTCACTTAAATCCAACGTGGATGATGTAGAATGGGCTTTTCCTCTTCCCTGCATCTCATTCTGGAGGAGCATGTGGGACTGCTGGACTTTGCCCTGAAACACAATTCCATGGAGAGGTAATAACATCTATTATAATATTAGCTAATATTTCTATAGTGCTTACTATTTACCAGACAGTTCCTGCAATATACTATCCAGAATGAGTCAGGAAGGCTTATATACCGGAGTTCAAAAGTGGCTTCAGACATTTTTTTAATATTTTTTTAATTTAATCATTTTTAATATTTTAGTTTTCAACATTGATTTCCACAAAATTTTGAGTTACAAATTTTCTCCCCATTTCTACCCTACCCCCCTCTCCAAGATGGCATATATTCTGTTTGCCTCATTCCGCAGCCAGCCTTCCCTTCTGTCACCCCACTCCCAGCCCCATCCCCTTTCCCCTTACTTTCTTGTAAGGCAGGATAGATTTCTATGCCCCATTCCCTATATGTCTTGTTTCCCAGGTGCATGCAAAAACTTTTTTTTGAGCATCTGCTTTTAAAATTTTGAGTTTCAAATTCTCTCCCCTATTCCCTTCTCATCCACCCTCCCTAGGAAGGCAAGCAATTCAACATAGGTCAAACATGTATAATTCTGTAAAACACTTCCACAATACTCATGTTGTGAAAGGCTAACTATATTTCCTTCCATCTATCCTGTCCCCCTTTATTCAATTTTATCCCTTGACCCTTTCCTTTTTCAAAAGTGTTTGCTTTTGATTACCTCCTCCCCCTATCTACCCTTCCTTCTATCATTCTCCCTTTTTTAACTTCTTCCTCTTACTTTCCTGTGGAGTAAGATACCCAAATGTATGTTATTCCTGCCTCAACTCAAATCCAATGAGAGCAAGATTCACTCATTCTCCCTTACCTGTCCCCGCTTCCCTTCCAACGAACTGCTTTTTCTTGCCACTTTTATGTGAGCTTTGGTCTTTTTATTGAGAAAGTTTGAAAATCCTCTATTTTATTGAAAATCCATATTTTGCCTTGGAGTATTATACTCAGTTTTTCTGGGTAGATGATTCTTGTTTTTAATCCTAGCTCCTTTGACCTCCAGAATATCATATTCTAAGCCCTTTGATCCCTTAATGTAGAAGCTGGTTAGATCTTGTGTTATTCTGATTGTGTTTCCACAATATTCAAACTGTTTTTTTCTGGCTGCTTGCAGTATTTTCTCCTTGACCTGGGAACTCTGGAAAATTACTGGACTACCTGAAAGCCATGATCGAAAAAAGAGCCTAGACATCATCTTTCATGAAATTATAAAGGAAAACTGCCCTGATATTCTAGAACCAGAGGATAAAATAGAAATTGCTTTTTTGGGGAGGGGGGCAATTGAGGTTAAGTGACTTGCCCAAGGTCACACAGCTAGTACATGTATCAAGTGTCTGAGGCAGGATTTGAACTCAGATTCTCCTGACACCAGGACCAGTGCTCTACTCACCGTGCCACTTAGCTGCCCCAATAAAATAGAAACTGAAAGAATCCATTGATCACCTATTGAAAAAGATCCCAAAAAGAAAACTCCTAAGAATATTGTCTCCAAATTCCAGAGTTCTTAGGCTTCAGACATTTTACAAGCTTTGTAACACTAGGCAAGTCACTTAACCCTATTTGCCTCAGCTGTAAAGTGAGATGGATAAGGAAATAGCAAACCAATCCAGTATCTTTGCCATGAAAACCTCAACTGAGGTCATGGAGAATTGGATATGACTGAAACAACAACACAAAGCATCTACTAAATCCCTTCACTCTGCTTTTAGTCTGCTTTTGCCAGAGTCTAAAATGTTCTCCTCCTCCTCATTTCTATCCCATACAAGCCCTTTCTTCCTTCCAGATAAAGATCCTAAACAAAACTGTTCTCATCTCTCCTATATTATTCTTCTCTATCTCTTTCTTTATTTCTTCATGTTTGTATGTATCTGAGTCTGTGTGTCTTTCTATACATACACACACATGCACACATATGTACACATATCATTATCTTATATGATATCCAACTACAATCTATCAGTCTCTCATGCATACATATATCTATTCTATAGCTGTCAATACTCTCACATGTATGTATATATGTATATGTGTATATATAGATTTGTACATATATGGAGATATAGATAGATAGAAAAGATATATAGATATAGATGATAAATTTTTGTCTCTCTCCAGTAGAATGTAAGCTTATTGAGAGTAATATTTCTCTCATTTGGTGTAAGAAAAGGCATAATGTTGAGTGCTTGGAACACTGCAAGCATTTGATAAATGTTTGCTGAGTCAATAATTGATTTATTGGACTGCTGGGAAACACTAGTTCAACTTGAAGTATCACATCAGACATCATATAAATGAAAACATCATTAATATAAAATGAGAACTGATTTTAGAAATAGCAGTGAAGAACATGGCTGCAAATCTGAAAAATCATTAAGCTACAGTTCAATTCAATGCAACAAACATTTAAGCATTCAGTATGTGCAAGGCATGTGGGCTAATCTAGGTTGAGGGTAATCGATAGGCCTCAAACCCTTCAGTGAGTTAGGGGAATGTCTACCCCAAGCATGTGAAGACTTCTCCCAGTAGATGGGTAGTTGAGAACATTTTTCACCCAATGGCTATAGAGAGAGGCTGAAGCAGGTGCTGTGAAGTGCTTAGAGCTTGGTTAGACATTGAAGACACCAAGGTTCTCCAATGCATCCTAGCCCATCACTAGTCTCCTTGACTTTTGTCTTGCCACTGGACTTCGAGGATACTGAAAGAGAGGAAGACTGAAGACTTTACACAACTCTGCCTTACTCAAATCCAAATCATTTGTAAGTAAAGGTATCACCCCACCATGTCATTTGTCCTCTTCAAAAATGAAGGACAAACAACATGTGCATGGCACTGAACTGTATTTGTGAAATGGGAGTGGAGCAAAGAGCAAAACAATCTGTCAAATAAATTTGAGAAGGGCATTATATCCAGGGCTACATGGATTGTAAGTATGTTAGGTGACATTGGAAAGGAGATCAATAGGGACAAAAAATTGAAATGCCAAACAGTCAGGAATGGAAAAGTCTGGTCATCTGTTTGAGAAGTAGAATTATAACAAACATGGTTTAACAAGTAAATATTATTTCTTTCTGTTGAGTTAGCATGTGTTTGTGCAATGCCTCTTTAAGAAGTAAGTCAAGGGATGACCCCTTCGATTAGAGGAAAAGAAAAAAGAATCAAGCCAGGAGGGGAAGAGCCTCAGGGTTGCTGTTCCAAAGAGAAACAGTCACCATTGACATTCACTCTAAGCCTGGAGGGCCCAAAATACAGCCTTTAAGTGGAGCTCAGTCAGGGACCCATAGTGATCCACTCTAAGAGAATATGTGAAAAGGCCTTAGCCCAAAAGGGCTAGGGTCTCTGATTGCATCTCCAGTCATCCTGATGAATGGTCACTGGATCCAGATGGCTCTGGAGGAGAAAGTGAGAGAGGGTGTGACCTTGCACAGCCCTCCCCCACTCAAATCAAAGTCAACTACAAGTCGTGTCATCATTTCCCTGATGCCATGATCCTCTTCGAAAATGAAGGACAAACACAACAATTTGTTTAACGGAGGGAGGGGCATTTTGGAGAAGAGGTGGGATAATGTAATCTAGGAAGGGACTACTACTTGTGTTAGTAAGAAATTCAGAAATGTTGGGTGGATTAAAAGCTTGAGAGGTCAGTGGCAGAAAACCTGAGTTCAAATGACCCTACTGAAAAAGTATTGCTGCAGGCCAACTCATTTAAACTTTCAGAGCCTGAGGCTTTTCTCTAAGCCGATACATTGTATAGCATCAGCTGTTCTTCTTTGGTAGAGAGAGTTTCATTATTACAAGTTTCCTATACGAATGAAATCACAACTCTGATTTTGTTTTAAGTAGTGTTATTCATGTTGCCAGAAATTGAAGTAGGAGAAATCCAACAACATTTTGTTGAAAGTAGCACCTCTGGTCCTCTTAGCCTAAGAGCAAGAATTATAAACAACAGCAGACACAAGAATTAGGCAACGCTAATTACTTCTAACAGGGGACTCTGCTGAAATTGATCCAGTAAGCTAGATGTGCCACCTGGGGCAGGTCAGTGTGATGCACATGCCCACTGACAGTGGCCTCTCAATTCTTCCAGCCACACCTGTACACATTTATAGCCATCACCTGTCAACAGCATCAGTTTAAAATACAAAGGATTATCTAAGGCTCCAAAATGTTGTATACTAATTAACACAGTAACGTAGCTTCTTCCCAGGCTAGTCCATTTGCCGAATGATTTTAATTGACAGTACCCAATCATGCCCAAACAAACATTTCAAGAGAGGAGCAGAAACATCGGTGAACATGCCATTTAAAAAAGCTGACAGTTATTTGGGAAAAGGAAGCTCGCTCTCTCTCATCTAAAGGCTTACTCTAAGCAGAATTCATAGTTTAGCTGATTCAGTGATACTTTTAGCATCTCCTTGTCAATTTAATCCCAGGATACTTCTTTTCCTAGACATTTAGTTACATGTTGCAGAAAGGTTACTGTTACAGGATTCATTTATAAATAATTAATAGTATAACAAAGGAGTCTTGATTTGCCTATATGTCCAATGAATAAGTGAGGAAAAGGAAAATTAACAGAGATATACTTTGATTTTAATAACATAATTGGTGGAATTTTTTTTACTTTGAAGCCTTTTTATGAAAGCTTTTCGCTTTTTGTTTTTCAGGCTAATTTAATTGCTATGCTAAGGTAGCTGAAAGAGCCCCCGCTCCAAAAAAAAATACCCTCCATAAATCGTCTTTAGTGAACCAATATAAACTACACTTAAACTAAGGTTTTGTAAACTATGAATTACCTGGTTTGGATTAAGCTCATGGGTAGTCATTAAAAGCTCTTATTTAGCACTGATTTAGTCTTTATGGAATTCACTTATAAATCAAATTTTTGGCTGAGTACAATTTAGACAGCTCATATCCTGAGCCTAACAAGGGAGAAAACCTGCAAAGGAAACCCTGAAATACCTTGGCTTCTGAATCAAGGACAAAAAGGTCCTACAATGGATCATTTCATTTTTCCAGAAGTGTTTTATTGATTATCCAAGATCATACAAAGCGCTCAATGGCCTGGGAGCAACCATATGAAACAACAGAACCCAAAAAGCACTTATTAAGTTCCTACTATGCATGAGGCCCAGTTCTAGGGAAGAGGGGTACAGCACGTACTTGAAGAAAGTCTACACATGATAACTTGAGGAAGGAAAGACTACTAACTGGCTGTGGGTGGGGAATGTGAATATAGGGGAGGAAAATCAGGAACGACTGCCTGTAAGAATTAGCTCAGAAGCTCAATCTTAAGGGTAATTTGTGATTCTAAAAGGCAAGGGTTGAGGAAGAGACGCAGTACAATCATAAGGCATAGACTATGCAAAGGTCCAGAGGTGGAGAAAGAAAACAATTTTCAAGAAGAGCAAGCAGGACCCTTTAGCTAGAACATAATGTTTGTGAAGAGGAATAACATGAAAGCAAGCCTCAACAAATGGGACATCTTCATAGGTGTACAATTTGCTGTTATAATTTCCAACTACCAAATTGGCCTATAGTCTCCAAAAGAAGTCACCATGGCTTATAGAAAGAATAAAGTTAATACAATCGGTGGATGTAGGTTCAAACCCCTGACTCTAAAACTGCTTGACCTTGGGCAAGTCATAAAGTTGCCCTGGGGCTCAGTTGTGTCACCTGTAAAACAAGGAGTATCATGGCCCCTGTTTATTGACTGACTGAGTGAGTGGAGAAGGGAGGAGGAAAACAATGAAACAACTAGAAGATATTTCCAAGCCACAGGAAAACAGTAAAACAAATGAAATGCATAGGTTCACGCAAAATGCGTGGTTCAAAAAAAAGGAATTTGATTTGCTTCTGAAGTATGAGAAATTAAAATTCTAGCTGCCAATCATTTCTAAGGAATGAGGGAACAAAGAGCCACAGAAGGATTTCCATTTACACAGAGCTTCTTTTCACAGTCAAAGTAGTTGCTGCAAAATCTTTTACAATGTAGGATATTATTTCTGTGTAAGCACTCAAGGAAATTGTTATACATGCCTTGTGGACCACATCACCGCAAACTGTCTTTTATGTGTGAAAAAAAGATGATCCAAAGTTGTGTCTTTATTTTTTGCTAAAAAGTAGAATCGGTCTGAGATTTAGGTTAGAATAAATGATTTATGCTATAGTCCTTTATAAATGTAAGTTATTAAAGAGGGGACAGAAAAGGAGAGGCAGGGAGGGAAGAAAAGAAAGGAGAAAGGGAAAAGAGAAGGGAGGGAAGAAAGCAGAAGCAGCACAGGGAAACAGAGATTGGGGGAAAAAAGACTTGGCTTCAAGAAGATGTGGATTCAAAGACTAAATCATTTACCTTCATGACCCTGGGAAAATCACTTAAACTCTTCAAAAGCTATTGCATAGTCTCTCAGAGGTTGGTCCCTCTAAGCAGCAAATCCCTCCATATTATGTTCTTTAAGTCTTCCATCTTTGATTATGGTTTATCTATATCCCACCATGGAAGTATTCTATAGGAAGACTCATTCCCATCACTGAGTAAAGATTTCCCTCTTTTTTCCACCCTCTTCCATTCCCTCCCTTTGCCACTGACCCCTTCTCCCACAGTCCTACTTCTTCCCAAGACTATGGGAGTTATTTTCCCTTTATTGTTTACCATCGACTTCTTGTGGGTTTACAACATATTCCCCTCTGTCTTCTTCTTCCCCTCTCCTTCTTTATGTATTCTTCCCTTCTACAGAGTAGATCCAAAATATTCATTGATTCTCCTGTAGGCTGGTTTGGGGGAATATTTGATGATGATGTTTCAGGTCTGTACTTCATTCTCAGTTCTTTCATCCAAGTTCCATTTTAACCCTTCTCTCTTTGTGTACTTTTGGAAAGAAAATTTTTAGTGTCTCTGTTGTTATTTAATTGCTTTTGGTATTGCTATTTTAACCCCCTGTTATTTTTCTCTTTCTATTTTTCCCTCCCTCTTTTTTCTGAGCTGTTATTTTGTTACTTGTTTCTTCTTCTTTCACTCTATTTTGTTTAACTTTCTTGTGTCCTTATTGTCTGTGGAAGCTGCGAAAGAAATAACTAGGCTCACATCTACTTTGTTTGTAGAAATGTTTCATATGCTTCTCTTTTTAGCTAATATCCTTTTATTGTTCATTGATTATTAAGCTCATATTTGCAAGGTATTCACCTCAGTTGCTTCTTGAGTTCCTTTGCCATTCAAAATGCATCATTCCATTTCCTTCTGCAATTTCTGGTAGATAATATTCTTTTCTTATTTGAATTTCCTTTCTTTTATATATGAAGGTCTTCATTTGGGTCACTTGAGGAATTTTTTTGTTTCTCGGGATTGTCTAAATTTGACAATTGTGTGTTTTGCTGTGTACAGAAGAGGTTTCTGCATTTTTGGTTGTGTTTTTGTGGTTAATCAATATTGTTTGGTTTTTATTTTCTCAAGGCAATATGTGAATTTATCAGTTAGCATTTTGTTTCATGTGTTCAGAAGTCCCAGAAAGGTTTTTTTTGTACTATTTCTTGTTATAATTTTGAGGTATTTTTTGTCATGCTCTTCTGGGAGATATATAACATTTTAATTATCTCTAAGCATACTCTTTTTGAGATCAATATATTTTGCTTATATGGAGATTATATTTTCATGATATTACTTTTGGCTGCTCTTCTTCCAGATTCTTCTCTACTTCTCTGTGTTTGTGTGCCAATCATTTGTTTCTTTGATGTGATTTGTTAGATGGATTCATGTTTTTGTGTTTTTCTGTTCTAATGATTAGTTCTGTTATATAAACCATACATTATACTTGTATGATTCTTATTTCTCTCTTATTTCTCTTATTTCTCTCTTATTTCTCTTATTTCTCTCTTGAACCCTTTGGGAACATTCTGAAGTCATTCTTTTCTCTTTTGAGAATCTATAGGGTCCTCTGCCTCATCTGTTATTATTCATTCATTTTCCTTTGTCTTGAAACCTATTCTCAAGAATGATTGAACTCATTTAGATAATCTGGAGGCCATTCTTTCTTCTGTTCATAGTGACTTCCCTTTTGTGCTCTGCTTTCAAGGTTGGTAAACTAAATTTTCTCTTTTCCTGAGATCTTTGGCAATTTTCAATCTTTTTGATTTATATTTCCCTATCTGACTTTCTGAATCCTTTCCATTGGAGAGTGGCTGTTCACTTGAGAGCTGGAGAACAAAGCTGACTCAGCTACACATTACTCTAGGGAATTAACTTTTTACTGGTCTTTGTCTCTGGCCCAGCTGAATTCTGTGACAGACAGACAGAACAGGCCCCAGGCAGATGCCAGCGCTGTTTGGTTGGGAGGCTCAAAAAATGTGAAAGAGAAGAATTATTAAGCTGCTTACCAAAGTGAAGGTCTACAGAGCCATTTTGCTGACTTCATTGTTGTATATCTGTGAATCCTGTATAGTATACCAGTGTCATGCCAGGAAGCTGAATCACTTTAACTGAATTGTCTTACAAGATTTTGAAGATAACCTGGCAGGATAAGTTACTGTACACTGAGGTCTTTTCTTGAGCTGAACGGCCAAACATTCAAACTCTACTGAAGAGAGTGCTACTCCAATGGTCTGGCCGTGTTGTTTGAATATCAAATATATGTTTGCCTAAAAGACTATGTATGTTAGTGACATGGCCTCTTTGTAATAAGTCAACACAGGTTCTTCAAATGCAAAACTATTCCTCTTTGTATTATACTCCCTCTGCAATTTAGATGACTTCTGGGTTCTGTCCCATCTAATGCTTGTCTATTCAGGAAAAAAAAATCAAGTGTGGGTCCAGAAACAGATTGTATTGTAGGGACCTAGGAAAGGGTTAATAGTTTCAACAAGAAGATAGTTGAAAATACGTACAGAATGCCCAGGATGTTACTCTGACCTGGGCCTGTTCCTATAGATAAGAAGACGTAAAACATGCAGGATCGGGTTGTCCAGACCTCAGGAACCAATAAGAACGAAATGGTGACTAAGCTATGTATGCATGATAAAATTAACTACCTCTTTGTTTCTGTACCCTATAAATTCTGCCTTAAACCTAGAGTCGGGGTCTTCATCATTAGGATGAGGCCCTGGTATACCAGTAATAAAGAGCTCTAGGTGATAGACTTGGGGCTTGAGCTATATTCATGATAACCAACATATTGTCTTGGTGCAGGGAATAAGCAGATCGATGAGACCACATGTCCTTGAAATAGTGAAGAAAAGACGTGGAAAAAATCCGTTCTAATTCTTATTCAATACCAGCTACTTATCATTTACACACACAGATAATATGCATCTATATGCAGATATTAACTTTGATTTTTCACTATGTCTACATTAATGCTGTTTATTTGATTCCTATCTTTCACTCATGACCTATATGATCTTAAGCAAATTGCTTTACTTCTCTTGGCCTCAGTTCTCTAATCTATGAAATGAAAAATTTGGCCTAGATGAGGGCCTCGTCACCTTTTAAAATTATTGTTATTATTATTATTTAAATAATACTTCTTTGGCAGGCTGGTGAAGCCTATGTATAATGTTTATTTAAATGCATAAAAGTAGATATGATTACAAAAAAATCAATTATATTGAAATAAATGTGTATTTTTCCCCTCCAATTCAGAGACCACCATGAAAACTATTCAGAGACTTCTTGGAGTTTTCTAGACTTACAGATTTAAAATCCCCCTGGCATAGTTGGTCTCTCAACTACAAATCTATGATTTTTTTTTTATTCTTTGTGGCTGAAAAAAATTCCAATACCCAATTGGGGTTAGTATTGGACAATTTACCAATGATTCAAGAACTTTCCTTCTCATTCCTAAGCACTTCCATCTCTACTATTACACACACACACACACACGCGCACACACACACACACACACACACACACACATATATGTATATAAATATTGAAAATCCATTTCTCTTTTGATTACTTGGTATACAAACTTAGGTTCTACCAAATCAGTGTTGTCAGGTACTACAGGAACAAGCTGAATTATTTGATTTTTTTTTTTTTAGAGTTTATCAATAAATTTAGTGGAGCATAGCATGCAATTAAAGATTTCAATCAACTCTTAGAATTTGAACATTTTTTGTATGTTGCTGTGGACAGACTTTAGGCAGACTTTACACATTTACTCAAACTTTTCTTCTCTCTCTTCTTGCCTAAAATCCAGATGTTATTAACAATTTACAAACTTTAGAAAGTGGAAATGTCATTTGAGAATGAAACAAAGATGAACTGGGTCATTACTTCATAGTGGCAAAACAGTTTTACAAGCTTTTTCTTTTAATCTATAAAAATAAAGGAAGATTTCTTTACAACTGACTACATGTCTTTTGAATTACCTTGCAAGACTAGAATACATCAGCATTTACTGAATTTTTAAAGATAAGCTAAACCATTTTAAATATCAAAAATGGAGAGTATGATATCAAAAAGTGGATTTTTTGAAGGAAATTTTATTTAAGCTGATATTTGGATTATATTTATATGACACTACTGAATTGTACTGAAGGAATGTTTATTTATATATGCACATTTCCTGTCTCCAAGTCATTCTGAGTCAATGTGCACAATTGACTTATCAAAGAATTTGTAGAGCTTTTCACTTTATTTTACAATTATTTTGTTAATAATAATGATTTACATTTATAATGTACTTTTAGGCTTATGCATTATTTCCCTTGGAGAAATACTATGACGTAGATTAAAAAAATAGCTAAGCTCACGGTTTTCAGATGACTTGCCAAAAGTCACAGCAAATGGTGTGGCCTGCTGGTCTCCTGACTTCATGTGAAAATCTCTTTCTCTTTTGCCATAAAAACTATAAGTTGTTATTGTTAGGGAGGGAAAAGCCAATGGAGATGACATTTAAAAAGTTGAATTAATTAAAAAGTAGTTTTAAAATATCTCTTTGCAATAGTTTAATTTTCTATCAACCCGTTGCTTTCCAAAGAAGAGACTCAAAAATATGTCTTTTCATAAAAGCTAATGTGGTGTGTTATCTAGAAAGCAAGACTCAATGAGAATGATCTCAGTTCAAGACCCATTGCTGACATATATCAGCTATGAGATGCTAGGAAAATCACTTGCAGTACACTCAGCAAATCTCCGGACATCTGGGTAATGCAGCAGATAGCGTGTCAGGCCTGAATTCAGGAAGACTCATTTTGCTGCGTTCAAATTTGGCCTCAGACACTCATTAGCTGTGTGACCCTGGGAAAGTCACTTAATCCTGTTTGCCTCAGTTCCTCATCTATAAAATGAGCCGGAGAAGGAAGTGACAAACCAGTTCAGTGTCTTTGCCAAGAAAACTCCAAATGGGGTTATGAAAAGTCAGACAAAACTGAAATGCCTGAACGACAACAACCACAAGCAAATATCTAAGACTGACAGCTTGAGATCTGTGTTGGTAGCAGAAATTTCCATGCCAGGAGCTCCCTATAGCAATGAAATAAAAAAAAAAAGTAACTTAATAAATCCTCAGAACTCCCCAGTTCAGAAAGCCTGATGAAAAATTGAATTTTTGGACAGAATTGAAAAGCTCTAGGTGATTTTTGATTTGGGTTAATCAATGTTTTAACTAATGCATTTGTAGTTCTACAAGATCTTTTATTTTTAACTCTCTAGTACTGTCACACGTATGTTAGATTGTAGAACATTGTTTAGCCATCAAATACTAAGCTGAACTTAATGGACAACACATATATGAATTAATTAATCAACAAATATTTGTTATGTTTTCTTTTCATTTGCCACGAAATGTGCATTCTGCTAAGGTTATGAAGGCAAAAATGAAGCATTCTTTTTCCCCAAGAAACTAACAGTCTAGCATCACACATGATTTATAATTTAGCTTGATGTTACTCACTTGTCCAGGGTCACAGAAGCTAGATAATATTAGGGAAAGTCTTTGGACTGATTTCATTCTAACTCCAACTTAAAGACCATACTTATTGTGCTGCACTCTCTCTGGATAACATATTTCAAAATTCCAAAGTCCCTCCTGATGGGACTATGCCCAAGCACATTTAGTGATGAATTTTTAATCACGAGTATAAAATTTTACATGGGTGTGAAATGCCTACTTGCAAAATTTAAGTGATGTCTTATTAGAGTCATTTAAAATGATTGATTCCATTTTTACATCGCAGCTTTCTGACTGTATTATATATTCGATAATGTATCTACAATGCTGAGCAAACCTGAAAGAGCTATATAACTGCTAGCTATAATAATTATTGGTATTGTTATTATTATTATAATTCTTGTTGTTTTTAGAACTGACGATCACTTTATAGATTGATTTACACATTTTCTTTTATGGCTTTATATTCAATTTGGATATGTGAATTTTCCTACACCTTCTTTTTTGTTGTGTGTTTTTTTTTAAATGTATGATATACAATTCACTAGCCATCTTATTAATACAATGCAGTTGACTCATGCAAAGCAGCACCAAGAGAGAGATGGATTAATATGTCAGCTAAAATTGACAATCAGATGATTTGTACCCAGCTTGATATAATTCCATGGGGTTTCAAGGCTTCTAGTTGGATGCTTATACAGTCAGGAAAAAATGTTTTAGTCAAGATGTGGAGGTGACTTGTATTAAAAATATTCTTATATGCTAGTATTTCCCTTCACCTCCAATGTTTAAGAATAAAGATGTATGGTGTTTTTTTTTTCCTCCCTCCAAAGTGTTAGATAAACTGTTAGTTTATTGCTTTATGTAGATGTACTTTGGGGTTTTTTTGTGTGTTTTGTTTTCTTCAGCACATGTTACATCATGACTATATTCTATGCCTAAACAGTTCCATGTTTTCTAGTTTGGGGATGGAGGAAAAAATGCTTTACTTTTTAAAAATAGTATTTTATTTTTTCCAAATTATATGCCAACACAATTTTTAACATTCTTTGTTAAAAGTTTTGAATTCCAATTTTTCCCCCACTATCCCTTCCCTCTTCCTAAAATATTACAGTTTGATATAGGTTATATACGTGCTGTCATGTAAACATATTTCCATATTAGTCACAGTTGTTAAAGAAGACATAGATCAAAAGGAAAAAAATAACCACAAAAAAGAATAAAGAAAGTGAAAAAAGTATGCACAGTGCATCAGTTCTTTATGGTTGTGGATGGCATGTTCCTTTGTAAGTTCTTTGTACTTGCCTTAGATCATTGTATTGCTGAGCAGAACTGAATCACTCATAGTTGATCATCACACAATGTGGCTGATACTGTGTACAATGTTTTCCTGGTTCTGTCCATTTCACTTTGCATCAGTTTGTACAAATCTTTCCAGATTTTTCTGAAATCTGCCTGCTCATCGTTTTTATTGTACAATAGGATTCCATTACATTTATATACCACGACTTGTTCAGCCATTTCCAAATTGATTAGCATTCCATCAGTTTCCAATATTTTCCCACCATGAAAAGTGCTGCTATGAATATTTTTGTGCCTGTAGGTCCTTTTCCCTTCTTTATGATCTCTTAGGGATACAAGTCTAATATTGGTATTGCTGGATGAAAGGGTCCAGTTTGGTTGTCTTTTTGGCATAGTTCTAAATTGTTCTCCAGAACAGTTCGATCAGTTCACAATTTCACCAACAATGTTTCAGGGTCTCAATTTTCCCACCTCCTCTCCAACATTTATCATTTTCCTTTTGTTATATTATCCAATCTGATGGGTGTGAGGTGGTATCTCAGAGTTGTTTTAATTTGCATTTCTCTAATCAAAAGTGATTCAGAGCACTTCTTCATATGCCTATTGACAGCTTTGATTTCTTAATCTGAAAACTGCCTGATCATATCTTTAGTCATTTCTCGATTAAAAAATGGTTTGTATTCTTGTAAATTTGACACAGTTCTCTATATATTTGAGAAATGAGGCCTTTATCAAAGACACTTGCTGTAAAATTGTTTCCTGGGTTTCTGCTTTCCCTGTAATCTTGGTCATATTTGTTTTGTTTATGCAAAAGCTTTTAATTTAATATCATCAAAATTGTCTACTTTACATTTTGTAATGTTCTCTATCTCCTGTTTGGTCATGAACCTTCTTCTTTAAGAATTTGGGTGCTATACCACTTGGTGCATATATGTTTAATATTGATATTACTTCATTGTCTATCATACTTTTTAGTAAGATGTAGTTTCCTTCATTATCTCCTTTATTTTTAAATAGTATTTTATTTTTACCAATTACATGTCAACACAATTGTTTTGGTTTGTTTTTTTTTTGGCAGGGCAATTGGGCTTAAGTGACTTACCCATGGTCACACAGCTAGTACATGTATCAAGTGTCTGAGGCCAGATTTGAACTCAGGTCCTCCTGACTCCAGGTCTGGTGCTCGACTCACTGTACTACCTAGCTGCCAACGTTGAACACTCATTATTACAAGATATGGAGTTCCAATTTTTTTCTCCCACCCTTTCTCCCCTCCCCTCTTCCTAAAATGGTAGGCAATTTGATATAGGTTATGTATAATGTAAAATATATTTCCATATTTGTTACAGTTGTGAAAGAATAAATAAATCAAAAAGAAAAAAAAAAACATGATAAAGAATAAAGTTAGTGAAAAAATATGCTTCGATCTGCATTTAGAGTCCATCAGTTCTTTTTCTGGATGTGGATGGCATTTTCCTTCATGAGCCCTTTGTACTTGTTGTAGATCATTGTGTTGCTGAGAAGAGCTGATTATAACAGTGTTGTTGTTAGTGTATACAATCTTTTTCCTAGTTCTGTTCAATTCATACAAATCTTTCCAGGTTGTTCTGGAATCTGCCTGTCCATCATTTCTTATTGTACAATAGTATTGCATTGCATTCAGGTACCACAACTTGTTCAACCATTCCCCAATTGATGGTCATCTTCTCAATTTCCAATGTTGTGTCACCACAAAAAGGGCTACTATAAATATATTTTCACATGTACATCCTTTTCCCTTTTATATGATTTTTTGGGATACAGACCTAGTAGTGGTATTGCTGGATCAAGGGATATCCACAGTTTGGTTGCCCTTTTGGCATAGTTCCAAATTGCTCTCCAGAATTGTTACATCAGTTCACAACTACACCAACAATGCATTGATATCCCAATTTTCCCATATCTTCTCCACCATTTGTCGTTTTCCTTTTCTGTCATGTTAGCCAATCTGATAGGTATGAGGTGGTACTTCACAGTTGTTTTAACTTGCATTACTCCAATTAAAAGTGATTTAGAGCATCTATTCATATGCCGATAGAGGGCTTTGATTTCTTTATCTGAAAACTGCCTGCTTATATCCTTTGACCATTTCTCAATTGAGGAATATCTTGTATTCTTGTAAATTTGACTCAGTCCTCTATATATTTTAAAAATGAAGCCTTCATTCAAGACATTTGCTGTAAAGATTCTTTCCCATCTTACTGCTTTCCTTCTAATCTTGGTTGCATTGGTTGTGTTTGTACAAAAGCTTTTTAATTTAATATAAGCAAAATTATCTATTTTATATTTTGTAATTCTCTCTATCACTTGTTTGGTTATAAATTCTTCTCTTCCCCATATATTTCACAGAGAAATCATTCCTTGCTCTTCTGATTTGCTTATGGTGTGACCCTTTATGTCTAAATCATGCCAAAGGTCTGTTATAAAGAACTTCTCTAATAATACATTTACCTCCTTAGTTTCTTTCTTGTTTATTTTTTGTTTGGATCTATGGAGTTCTGAGAGAGGACTGTTGAGGTCTCCACTAGTATAGTTTTGCTGTGTATTCCATCCTATAACTCACTTAACTTATCCTTTACCAATTTGGATGCTATACCTCTCGGTGCATATATGCTTAAGATACCTTTTAACAAGATGTAGTTTTCTTCTGTATGTCTTTTATTTCTGTCTGTTTTTGCTTTACTTTTTCTTGAGAGCAGGATTGCTACCCTGTTTTTTTTTTGTTTGTTTTTTTTGGTGGGTGGTTTGTCTTTTGTTTGTACTTCAGTTGAATCATAATAGGTTCTGCTCTACTCCCTTACCTTTACTCTGTGTGCATATCTCTGTTTTGGGTGTGTTCCTGGAAACAACATATTGTAGGATTCTGTTTTGTTTTGTTTTTGTTTTTATTAACTGCTATCTGCATTGTTTTTATGGGAGAGTTCATGACATTCACATTCACAGCTGTGATTATTAACTGTGCATTTCTCTCCATCCTATTCTTCCTCCTGTTTGTCTTCTTTCTTCTTTCACCCTTTCCCACTTTATCAGCATTTTACTTCTGTCTACTACCTCCCCTGTTCTGCTCTATCTTCTTTCAGTCTCCTGACTCCTTTACTTAATCTCTTCCCCTCCTACTTTCATGTTGGGTAAGACAGATTTCTATATTAAACCGATTATATATGTGATTCCCACTTTGAGTCAATACTGGTGAGAGTAAGTTTCAAGTAATTCTCATCACCCACCCTCCCATTTCCCCCTTCACTCTGAGTAATAGGTCTTTCACATCTCTTTATGTGAAATAATTTACTCCATTTTAACTCTCTCTTCTTTCTGCATCCATTACACTCCTCTTTTTCATCCTTTAATTTTTAATGTCATTCCCTCAAATCCACATTATACCCATATGCTCTATGTGCATTCCTTCTAGCTGTATTATTAGTGATATAATTTTTAAAAATTACAAGTATCACCTTCCCATTAGGGATATAAACTATTGAATCCTTTATGCATTCTTTTCCCTTTTTACACATTTATGTTTATGCTTCTATTGGGTCTTGATATTAGAGGTCAAATTTTTGGTTTAATTCTGGTCTCCTTACGAAAGCTTGACATCCTTTCATTTCATGGAATGACCATATTTCCCTTGATGTATTATGCTTAATTTTGCCAGGTAAGTGATTCTTGGTTGTAGTTCTAACTCTTTCGCCTTCTGGCTTTCTAGGATGCTTCCTGTCCTATACTGTGCTCCACTTTTACCGGAGTGAGAGAGACCATTTTTCCAGTCTTCCAAGTTTCTTGGGCTAAAAAAATTGTTTCGTCCCATCTTTTTGCTGGTAATACTATTCCAGGATTTGTTTTAGGGTGTCATATTATTATTATTTGGAAGTGAATATGAGAGAATTGTGATGATTTACTGCTCATTCTGCCATCATGGCTCCTGAAGTCCCCAAAAGAACACTTTAAAATGCATGGGACTCTATGAAATACGTGAGTCTCCAAAGTGCTGAATTTCTTGAGGTATAGAAAATCTCACATCTTTTTATTTGCAATTCAGATGTTGTAAAATATACATTGCTTTGCCTTTGCCCCAACTGAGTCCCTATAAGGTAGTATACACAGAGCATCAAAGCAAGGATGCTATCAGGATCTGGTCAAGGCCACTGTGATTGTCAGAATTTGGGCCTGATGCTGGTCATGGAATTGCTGACAAGGAAGGGTAGGCCAGGGCCTATTGGGCATTGCAGGAAAGACTGAGAGCTACCTATTAGCTACTAGCCCCAATGTCATTGATGTTGCTTAGTCCATCAGAAGATGTTTAACATTGCTCCATTGGAGGCTACTTGAGAGCACTGTACAAGGCATCATTCATTAGCGATTATTCAAAGTAGATGTCTATTGATTAGGAAATGGCTGAAATAATTGTGGCATCGCTATGTGCTGAAATTTATTCCATAAAATAAAAACAAAATGAGGAATTTAGAGAAACCCTTGAAGAGTTTTGTGAATTGATTTAAAGTGAAGCAAGTAGAGTGAGAAAAACACAAGATTATTGTAAGCACATGAATAAAAAGGACAATGAAGTGAATGTAACTGAATGCCATATAATTATAATGACTGATCTGATGATTAAACAAACCTTGTTCTTTTCAATAGGGAGATTAAGAACACATGTATGAAATATGTTATATGATGTCAGAGGTAATTGCTGAATTAATGGGTATTTCTCAACAGTTTCTCTGTTATGAAAACATTATATATACACATAAATGTGTGTGTAATGCAGATTCATACACTATACATGTTATCCATATGCCTATGTTACATATATGTTGTGCTTTGTTGCATACCTGAGCGTGGATGTATACATTGTGACCTTGCATTTGAAACACTCTGGATATGAAGGCATTTTCCCAGAATCTACCAGTACTTCACTATGAAATTGGAAAATGATGAGAAAGATTTCTTGTTCAAAGATTTTTTTCGTTAAAATAGATTTTCTCTCTTTTTTTTTAACCACCACTCAAACCATTAAAACAGAAAAGACAAAAACAAAAACAAAACCCTTGCAACAAATATGCAAAGTCAAATAAAACAAATTCTCACATTGGCCATGTTGCAAAAAATGCATTTCTCATTCGGCATCCCATGTCCAATGTTCCCTTGAAGTGAGTGGCGTGCTTCCCCTTCTGTCCTCTGGCACCAGGGCTGGACATTGCATTGACGAGAGATCTCACTTCATTGTGCCATATAAGCTGTCTTTGCCCTGCTCGCTTCACTCTACATTAGTTTATACAAGCCTTATAGGAAAATTTTTCTCAAAGAATTTGGAGAGAAAGATAGAAAAGGAAAAGCGTTAGTTTGAGAGTGAGAGTTAAGAGTTCACAAGCAACTCAGGACCATGAGTCTAGGACTTTGTTCTGGGCATTCTATTCCCCAGTGTCCAACACCAGAGAAAGACTGAGACTAGTAATAACAGTAAAGTGGATGTGTTTGCTCTTTTGATTGGACAAAGTTAGGTGAAATGACACAGTGGCTCACTTAGAGACAATATTCTTTTCCTTTTATAGTATGATGGAAATGGGGAAAAAAAGTCCTGATTTATCCCCATGAGAGGAAAGTGTTTAAAGAAGTTAAATGTTTGCACATGCCTACAGACTATTCCTTCCCCTTCCACCACCATTCCTCTGTTCTTTCCTTTGCTACTATTTATTAGAGAAAGAAATTAGTGGCCACTCAATCTTATTGTGCATTGGATGCTATTGTTACCATTGTGGATTTAGCGGAAGGATAATCTGGATAAAAGCAGAATATACATTCATCTATAGTGAAGAAACAAAGTAATGATTTCTCTCCCAAGAAAACTGCAAGCCTTTGAGAAGCTTGTAAATATTCCTTAGCAAGTTCAGGATGATAAGAAAGAGAAGTAGTTGGCACAGAGTGATTAATAATTTGAAGAAAGTCATAATCTAACAAAAGTAATTCTAGAAAAGAGGTATTTCGTGAGCCACCGAGGAAAAAGAAAGAAGGGAAGTACAATTCATGTGCGAAGGAAGGGAAATACCATTCACATGGACCAGATGGGTCCCATTGCAATATATACATATATATATGTATATGTGTATGTATATATGTACATGTGTGTGTGTGTGTTTTCTGTATACTCAGCTTTCCCTCATACCTATTTCTCATGGAGACTATATAAAACTTATAAGTTGAAGACATAGTTGAATATGTGGAAATATGGAGGTAAAACAATCTTAACTACTCTTATATCTCAATAATTCATATTAGACATAAGAAGAAATCACATCTTTTAGTAATAACAAAAATTTTTATTCAAACATTCATATATCATTTTAAGGTTTGTGAAACACTTCAAAATAATATTTCATTCTATCTTCATAACAAACCTAGGAGTTAGTTGCAATTATTATTGCTGCTTTATAGAGTAAGAAATTGAGACAGACAGAGGTCAAGTGGCTTACTTGACCACGTTCAAACAGCTAGAAAGAATATCTCTCTCTCTCTCTCTTTCTCGAAATACATATGTATGTATGTGTGTGTGTTTATATATATATGGATGTTTCCACAATCTGGCTAGCAGCTTCTGTGGGGAGGGGGGGTCCAGCTCCACCCACAGCCAGCACCCAGAAAGCTGCCAGACAGCCAGAAAGCCCAGGTTCTTTTGATATGCCTTAATAAGGAGAGCAAGGTTAAGGGGTTGGCAAGCTTACTTTAATTGATCACACAAATATCATTCACCTAGTTCAGGGGAAAAAGCCAGCACCCTGAACTTCGGAGCAAAATGCAAGCAAATTACAAACATCAACAGACAGACCTTATCTGATTCAAATCCCAATACATAGTTACCAGAATTCAACAAAGTCTCAGCATCCGGGTTTACAAGCTGGAGGGCTCCTTAGCTACAGCTGCCAGGAGTCTCTTCATCAACACCGTCTCAAGAGCCCTTAAACAAATTACAAACAGACAGACCCAATACAATTCATAGTTACCAAGGAACCATCAACATCTGAGTTCAGCCAGGAGCTCAACAAGGCTGGCTCAGAGTCACGGGCCACTCCTGCTGTGTCTCAGAGCTCCAAGGAAGAAGAGGCTAACCCTTGGCTTTTATATCCTTTTCAGTGTCAGGGGTGAGTCACACATGTGACTTACCCACGTGACCCAAAATTGCCTCAAAGAGGAGGACTCAAACCCACGTGGTCCAAGAGCCCCCCCCCCCCACTGTCCCAGACATGTCACTCAAACTCATGTCTAAACTGAGCCCTCCCCTGAGGCAAGGAAGCACCAAGGACACCCAAATCTTGGGCCTGGGGCTTAGCACTTAACAAGATTCAATGAAATAGCTGAATCACTCAATGCAAACAAAAGCTGAACTCTTCAAGGGCACCCATTGAACCAAGTGCTAAGGAGCCCACCCTGCCTTTCAGACACAATGGATTATACTATTCACAGGTCATTTGCTGTCAGACCTTTCAAGGCAATTGGGTCTTCTAGGACCTCTATCATTCTTTCTCTGCATAATCTCTCTTAGTCATCTCATCAGTTTTATAGAACTAAATATCATCTCTCTACAGAAGTATCCAGCACCAGTCCCTTATCCTAATTTTCAATGGCACTTCACAGATATCCTCTTCCAAGCAGGATGTCTCAGAGATATCTGAAACTCAATTTGTCTATAAAAATACCCATCATCTTTTCCCCAACCTCTTCATCTTTCAAACAGTCCTATTCTTTGGAAGAAGTCATCATTCTTCAAGTGTTCCAAGAGATTGGGCATTATGTTTAGTATAATCATGTATAATCCTACACCCCAAATATATACTGTTTACAAATCTAAACTTTTCAGTCTCCATAGAGTGTTTCACATTTGATCCCTTTTCTGTCCTCACAGCTTCCACCTTATCATAGGCCTTCATCATCTGTTACCTAGCTCAGTGGAGTTATTTAAACCTAGGTTGTATCTCTATCCAGTCTTTCCCAACTCCAGTCTCCTCTCCACACTATTGTACACTGGCTGCATCCTCTTCGTTTTCCCATCCTAATGGCCTAGTGAACTAGCTCAACTCTATACTGTCCGCATCTTAGTCTTAGAATATCCCCACCATATGCTGCTATCTCTTCTACTCATATGCTGCTGAATGAAGCTATAGAAAAATCATAAAACCATGTTGATTTGATCCACTACAATATTATGTTACAGGATTTCAAAAGGGTCCTCACTGATTCAAGGGAATCTTTTTACATTTCTCTAATTGATTCACTATCTGATTCACCACAGTATCTTTTCCAAAACTTCTCAACCTTTTTCAGATAGGCCGTAGCTTCCACATCATCACGTCCTCAGCTCAGAACTTTAGCTCAAATTTCACTTGAAAAATTTACAAAGTTCTTTCTTCTTCCCTCCTCCTCATCTCACACCACTCATATGCCTTTCATTACTATTCCTTCCTTCATCCTTGTTTCATATGCAGAACAATCTTTTTCCTTGCCAAGGTCAAGACTTTGACCTTCACAAAGGACCCATCACATCATTTCCAATAGGTTCCCCTTTCTATAACCCTTGCTTTGTCACTAATTTTTAGATTCTATTTGTCTCTTGGGTAACAACTCTCATTTTTCCCTCCTTATTTTCTGCAGGATCAAATATGAAATTCTCTGTTTGGATTTCATGTGTTTAAATAACCTAGTCCATTCCAAATTTCCTCATATTTTTATACCTTATGCCTTTCTATATTATATGTGATACAGTGCCACTAGCCTCCTTTTTGTTCCTTAAATATGACACTCCATCTCTAGACTGAGCATTTTCCCTGCATGCCCCCATGTCTATAAGACACTCTCTCTCCTCATCTCTACCTCCTACCTTCACTTGCTTCCTTCAAAGTTAAAGTCTTACCTGAAAGAAGCTTTTCCCAGTCTTTCCCAATTTTTGTGGCTCCCTTCTGAGTTTACCCCCAATTTTTGCTACATTTTTCTTGTTTGTACATTGTTTGTATGTTGTGTGTAGTCTCCCCATTAGGCTGTGAACACCTTAAGAAAAGGGATTGCTTTATGTGTTTCTTTTCTTAGTATCCCCAGCATTTAGCACTGTATCTGGCACATAGAAGGTGCTTAATAAATGCTTATTAACTGTGATAATCCCCTATTCAATAAATCCCAATAGCCCCTCATTTTCTCAAGCACAATTGTTCCTTAACCTATCTTTCCAGGCTCATTATTCACTATCCCCTTTTTCTCACTCTGTGTTTCATCCTAGTAATCTTTGGGAAGGTTTAACGTTTTTAATTAATTAATGTTTTTATAAGGCCATGGGATATAAAATTATATCCTTCTTTTTTAAGGTAATATAGTTAATCCAAATATTTAAATACCCAAATAAATTAAGTTCATAATATCAAAGTCTATAGGATCATAAATTTAGAGCTTGAAGAGAATCTTCCATCCAGACCTGCAAATGAGTACAACTCTCTCCTTTTTCAAATGAGAAACTGAGGCTCAATGAAGGTCACAAGGTCACACAAGTAGTCAGTAGTCAGTAGCAGATATGACATTCAAATTTACATCTTCTGACTGGAAACCCAGTGTTCTTTCCATATCTCCACAAACATATATTTAAAAGATTCAAGAAATCAAAAGATGTGCTTCTAGGCAGTGCTGCAGCTCACTTACCCCCTTCCTATCCCACAGAAGATATGATAAAATCACATGAGAAAGATTCTTTGGCTGTCTTCATTCAAGGCTACATCCAATGAAAAGCAATGCCCACAAAAACTGCTTTTATTCAAGACTTCTGGCAATACACCATCACTACAAGGGTAGTGTTACTTTCTGCATGGTTTTTAGAAATCATTTCCAATGAGATTTTTCAAAAAGTACATTTAAAGGAAGCTATTAGGAGCTATGACAGTCAAAATTGTTCCTAGAAGAAGCATAATGATTTGCAGAAGTATAGCCAAGGCAAAGAGGACAAATGGAAATAAAGGGTTGTAAGTACCTTGGTACTTTACCTTCTCTATTATATGCACCATCCATCATCAGATGGAAGACATATTCACAGAAAACTCCTGCGTGGTTCACACGATTGTGAAAAAACAGGACATCTGTTCCTTTTATTCTAATTGGCATGCTAATTCAAAAATGAAGAGAATTCATCTATGCAAGAAATTATTAAATACCTCATCTTTGCATTGTACATGTCCTTCATGATGTAAAGGAATGTAGTTTTTATGGGGACATACGTGTGTGAGAGAGAGAGAAACAGAGAGAGACAGAGACAGAGAGGGAGAGACAGAGAAACAGAGAGACAGAGACAGACAGAGAGAAAGAGAGAGACAGACAGAGAGAAAGAGAGAGAGAGA
>CM053626.1:295760041-295781639 GCA_028646595.1 Phalanger gymnotis
ATATATATATATATATATATATATATATATATACATAGATCTATATATCTGTACCTATATCTATATCTATCCTTTTCCCATTTGTATGCTGTCTTTGAGATACAACCCTAGAAGTGATATTGCTGGATCAAAAGGTATGCACAGTTTGATTGCCCTTTAGTTCCAAATTGTTTTTCAGAATGGCATTTTCCAACTCTTCAAGACTCCATTTGGGGTTTTCTTGGAAAAGATACAAGATTGGTTAAATATTTGTTATTGTTTAGTCACTTCAGTAGTATTTGACACTTCATGACCACATTTGGAGTTTTGTCGGGAAATATATTGGAGTGGTTTGCCACTTCCTTCTCCAGCTTATTATTATAGATAAAAAAAAAAAACTGAGACAAAGAGGGTTAGGTGACTTTCCCAGTTTGTAAGCGTCTGAGGTCGGATCTGAACTCAGGTCTTCCTGACTCCAGGCCCAGTGCTCTATCCACTGTGCTTCCCAGCTTTAGTTCTAAATTCTTGTATATTATCACTGATATCCCAACATACAAGATTAGTTTACAACGTATTTATACTTTTGGATGATCATTAAGAAAATCACTTATTAATTATCCACTTGCACTTGAAACTATAGCAAAGTATACATCCGTTCTTGTTTAAAATACACTTTAATAGAATACGGCAAAGTTCAATAGAATACAGAAAATTATTACAACTTTGTGGGCCTTCTTCTCGGGCTCTCAAGGATGCCACATATAATCAACTATCCTGTATCATCAGAGAACATCTTCCTCTATAACCTGGTATCTTACTTTCAATTCAATTCAATAAGTATTTATCATGTGCCTACAACAATTATCAAACTCTACCAGACAGACATTATAGCAACAATAAAATAAAGAATATAGTTCATTGCCTTTAGTTGTTTACAAACTCAATGAAGAGACAGGCTAGAACATTGTATCAAATCTAATAAGATGAAATTTAATCAGGATACATACAAAGACCTATGCTTGACTTAGAGGGAAAATCTCCAATACTTGGAATGTGCACAATGATAAGAGGCGAGGCATGTAGAGAAAAAAAGATTTTGGGATATTAGTAAACTATAAGTTTAACATGAGTCAACCATGTGATTTATCAGGCATATTTGTGCAATATGTACATAGAATGCAGGCCAAGTCGTATATCCACCCCATTATCATTGTATGCAATCAGATGCTTATAGCCTAGCTCACTGTACAGAACTGGGCACCACAGTTTAGAAAGAATGTTGGTAACCTGAAAGATCCACAGAAGGAAAACAGGGTGCTAAAAGGTCTCAGGAATTTATCATATATTTGGTCTAAAGAAGTAAAGGCTTTGGAAGGGAGAAGATGGCAAGTTTTCTCAAAGCGTTTAAACAGTTGTCATTTTCAAGTATTGAGCTTTTTCAGTTTTACTTTTTTATTTTACGTAGGTCTGAACTAGGGCAAGCAAGTGAAGCTTCAAAGAGGCAAATTTAGATTTCTTAATATTTAAAGATTTCCTAATAATTAGAACTATTTTGTACAGATATGGGCTGTCTTGGGAAATAGTGATAGGCTGTCAGTCCTGGAGGTCTTCAAGCAAAGATTGGATGACCACTTCTGTATACTGTGGGGCAAATTCCTTTCCAGGTAAAAGTTAGATTAGATGACTTTTGAGATTTCTTCCAACTCTGAGATTCTGTGATTTTCAAAAGCTGATGAAAGATAATAATTGTCCTATAAGCTATCCTGGTCAGAACATACAAGGAGAATAATGTTAATTTTTAGGAAAAAACTCAATAACCTGGATTGGCCTTGGGTGCAAAAGAGAATAGAAAGCGTTTAAAGCAGAAAATTCCAGGCAAGAGGCAATGGGCTCAAGTGCCCAGATAAGAGAACATCCTTGCGGAGGGTCAGCTTCATCCTCAGAGAACGTCAGGAATCTGGAGAAGATGGACAACGATAAAGCACAATTTATAGTAACTGTCCAAGTTGGAGAAAGTTTTTTTTTTCAGATATTGGCTAGACTAGATGTCCTCTAGGATGCCTTTTAGTTGGAGATTCTGTGATTCTACGAACCCACAGCTTATTCTACTGCAACCACTAAAGAGCTGTTAACAATAGTCAGCTATAGAAAGGCCTTCTTTCTATTTATTTTGAGAAACAGAAATCAAAAATAGATAGCAATATATGTGTGTATCTATATATGTATCTATATTTATAAATATGTATATTTTTCCATTGACCACTATTCTTACGACTCTCTCTCTCTCTCTCTCTCTCTCTCTCTCTCTCTCTCTCTCTCTCCCTCTCTCTCTCTCTCTCTCTCATACACACACACACACACACACACACACTCACACTCACACTCACACACATACAAACACATAGACGCAGGCACACACTTGGTAATGTAATGAATCATCAGTGTTTCACCATCCAGTCCACCGTTCTCCTTCCTTTTCTAAGTTGACTAAAACTTTATTGACCTAGTATATTCATGATTAATATATAATACTCTATGTACTGTTAAGAAGTATGTTGTAACTGTCCTAAAATACACCTGTGCCTACAAGGTTCCTGCAGGTTAATTTCTTCTGCTAGGGAAACTGTCCTCATTTGCATTGACTTTCAATGAGTTCCTGCGGGCAAATACCTGAAGCCACTCATGTGTAGATCCCTGCCTGCAGGCACAGGTGTGCTATGGGATAGCCACCGGGCTTCACTATTTGTAACTTATAAACTTATACTCCTTATATTCTTATGTTCAGTTTCATGCAGGAACCATTGACACAGCAGGATCTGTTGGGGTTACATCAATCCTTGTGGAAAGTGGTCAACATTTGGTAGTGGCAAGGTTGGCAGACATGAGAATGCAGCAAAAGAAAGGAAAGAATATTGAAACAGAAACCTGGGCATGAATCTAGAACAAAGAAGGGGAGAGGAAAGATAACTTAAGACAGAGAAGGAATAAATACAGGATACTACAGTACAGACGAGTTTAAAAGGGTGAAGAGGAAGAGGGAAAAAATTACTTACCTTAGAAAAGGTTTTTTTTTCATTTTTTCAGCACAGAGATACAAATGAAACAAGATACAGCAAAATGGCAGGATTATTTTAAGTTCTATTATGATTGTTATTTTTAAAAACTGCATCCTCCATTCAGGTCATTCTCTAATGCCTCATCCTGGTGAGGAGGTGAATGGGGCTTCTTGGAGGCCATGTCTATGAAACATAAGCTCTAACAGATTCTAGCAAGCTGGAAAGGTATCATCCTAGTGTAGCTGGGAGGGCACTGGAATGGGAGTGAGCAAGATCTAGTTTCCATTCCTGTCTCCAATGCCTGTGACTCTAGATAAGTCGCTTAATCTCTCTGTGCCTCTGGTATAAAATGATGAGCTTGGATTTAATGATCTATATGATTTCTTTCAGCTCCAAATCTATGATCCTATAACCAGAGGTCATATAGAAGTACTGATTGTTGGTTTGATGTCTAAGGATCAGCCTTGCCCTAAGAAAAAATGTAAGTTCCTTGAGGGCAAAAAATATTTTTTCAATCTGTATGTATATTTTCACCAGACCCTGTTCTGGGGATACATTTTATGTACTGAATAAATAGCTATTAAATGGAACTGAACTTGAGAAAGACTCGCCAGAAAGTCTGGCTCCAGGGTTATTTTCTTCTCAAAACCGTCTAAATTGAGGATGGATTGTCATCTGTGTTGGAGAAGGTAATAATACAGCAAAAAAAAATCAATGTCTTTAATGGACTCCAACATTACCCATATAATATCCCCATACAACATATCTCCAAGTAGTTTTCTTCGTTCACTTGGGATTTGGAAGCTTACTATTAACAAACAAGTTATCATTTAAAAAAAATCAATTAAAAATGAAGAAACAATAGCAACAGTCTCTAATCCCTCCCCTGTCCCCCTCCCAAACAAACAAAAAAAAAAACCAACCCACTTCTGGCCAAGAAATAAAAATATACAAGAGCATGCTAAAGGCATAACTTAATGACATAGCTTTGCCTTATCCTGCAAATAAGTTTCTGAGTGTAGCAAAGTGACAGCATAAGCCTATTAAATAGGTCCAGTGCCAATGATTCCGATGAGTCATTAACTAGACATTCTGGGTTAACAATTAATAAGGGACAAATATACTCAGGCTCTTATAACATTACTCTAAATGTCATGGATAGTATTGTGATCCATTTGTAAATGTGGGGCTAAAAAACCCCCACATGCAAGAAACCACCAAATAGAAGCTGTGTCATCTCCCTGGTAAGCAGCTGGAGCCACTGGTTGTCAAGAGACGTCACAATTAGTGTTGCAACCTCTTCATCTCCAAGCTGCATGATGCCTTAACTCAAACAGAGTCTCCTGATGTCTTATTCTTACCTGCCAGACTGATCGCTCTGCTCCTGTTATTTGGGGGATTGGAGAGCCATGTTGCATTGCTTGAGAGTGTGCTACAAGGTAGCACCATTTCTGCCACCTTCTTCATTCTCATCCAGTCGTCTTATCTTCTTGGAGGAAAGCCCTTTGTCTGTCGTCTACCCTCATCACAATATGGCCAGAGGGATAACCTATAAATAGAGGAGAAATTACTAGTGGTAAAGTGGTCAGTAGATGGTGAGCTTAGCACTCCCTTAATGCTGTATCTGACTTGTAAGTAAGGTGGAGATATTTACTTGAGACTAAGTTCAAGTCTGATGTCAGGAAAAAGTCTTGTCGCTATAATTATTTCAACCAGAGTCTCTTATTCTTTTTTTGTATGTCATGAACCCCTTTGGAAGTCTGGTGATAATTATGAACCCAGTAACAGCATAATATTTTTAAATGCATAAAATAATATGCATAGGATTATAGGGAAACTAGTTATATTAAAATATAGTTATCAAAATATTTTAAAAGCTCATGGACTTATATATTCCCTTTACTATAATCTCCTTTTAGACTTTCTAGGAGCTTCAATATGGTTTCAAAGAGAAATATATACTGTCTTCCTTAACATAGCTGGTCTTGAATAAAATTTTCATATGGAAATAAGGTTAAGATCATAGGTTAAGAGTCCAGAGACAGCTTGGAGATTATCTAGTCCAACTCCTGGTTTTTACAGGTAAAGAAACTGAGGCCCAGGAAGATTTAAAAAAAACTCATTCAATGTCACAAAAATCAGCAATGAAGGTACAATTTGAACCAAGGTCCTCTAAGTCCAAATTCCAACACTATTTCCACTACACCAATCAGTCAGTTCTAAAACGGATATACAGAGAGACATAAGTGTGTGTGCATATGTCAATTCTTGGGAGTGTATAGATTACAACTATGTGGAACAGTATAATGTTATATCACCTTCTAATATTACGAGATCATTGAGGGTAGAAATTTCTTCCTAAATTATATAAAAACTTTCACATGCAGACTATGATGTTATTTCCTCACAATGCAGAATACATACATTTCTAATAACACTGATTTAAAGATACTTTTAGTTAAGAACATTGAAACTTTGTGTTTTTTAAATTAAATTTCAACTTTGTTAGCCATGTTTCAATAGAGACAGGACAACTGGAACAATTCTTAAAACCTCTGGAAGGTTTCTACATCAAATCTCTTATTAAATGTAATGCCTCTTGGTATTCACAATAACCCCATAATACCCATCTAATGGAAGCTGTAAAATTTTTTGAAAGTTACTCCAAAATGAGGCCATTAATAAAATCATTAAACTGTCAGAACCCCTAAGTCAACAAACCATTTGGGCAAAACAAAAAATTTGCTTAAATATTTCTGCATTTTGTGGTGTTTAAGGAAGGGAATTCCAAGAAACAGGGCTCATTTTACTATTTTTTCAAAAAATTTCTGTGCAGTCTAGGCGAAAAACTAAAATTCCCACAGAAGACCTAATGGGCAGATGCTCCTATTATTTCTAGGAAATTCATTCATTTATTGTGTTGGGGGTGGGGAGAGTGGTAGAAAGGTGAAAGAAAGAGGGAGCTTTAAATGACTTTCTTTACTAACCCCTCTCATTATTTTTTTTAAAACTCTGTATGAAGACAGTAAGTATATTAAGTATATTAAGTCATCAGAGGACTTCTCACGGTATCTCTTCTACAGCTGTATAAATCTTTCACCCTCTTGCCCATTAACAAGTTCACTTGAAACAAAACTGTTGACCTTATTTCCTTTAGAATTGAGTACAATTTGCCCTTTGGGTAAAATTCTCTTGCCTCCTGTTTTCTCTCTGAGTCACAAAGATATTCATTAGAGAAAAACATCAAGTAAAAACACAAATATCTCAAGACTGAGTCTCTATATGTTTCAGACCAGCCCTTTTGTTAATGGATGCTAAACTACGTGCACAAGGTCTTGTTTCATGTCAGCTGCAGTGATGTTTTGGGTGGATTTGATTCAGCCATATAAGAAAATGATAAGAAGCCCATGAGCTAAGTGGAATGGAGAGATCTTTAAAATAGTCACTACATTTTTTACTTTAGATGAATGAAAAATTGTACTATAATTTTATTATGCACCAAGCACAGAGTCCACATGAGCATTTATAGTTATAGGGATAACTCTAAGGGGCTCACTTTCTGGTATCATTGACCATGAGCCCCTTAAGATGTCCTTCCCATTAACCATCAATCAAGTGACTTTCTCAACTTTTAGAAAAAGAATTTTTTAGTAATGTGGTATAATAATGAGAGTTGGTACAAAACATTATCCCTAAGACCTTGAATGTGTTTTTTTCTTTAACTATACACAACCTTCATGGTAAAGTTGACACAAATTTAAAATAAATCATATTAAGGTAAGCATGTAGAAGAGGACCATGTAATGACTAGCATACTATACAGGTAATATCAATAACATTTTTGAAAGTAAGAAAAATCAGAGTCAATATATAATATTATTTATACTCCAGAAGGAAGGTAAAAAAAGAAACTCTAAAACAGTTATGGAAAAACTCAAAACTTTTGGTTACTCAGAATATTTTGATTACCCATAGCTAGCAGGCTTTTCTGGACAGACCTTTTTGAATCTGCTTCCTTCTATTCATGAGTATCTTACTGTAGAAATCTGTTTGGATTTCTACGTGTTTGTCCTTAATGTCTCTCTTTTTCTACTAGAGTTTTTTGCCTTGTCTGTTACTTTTCCTGTCTCTCCAAGCATAGGGTCAATGTAGGAGGTGGGGTGGAGAAGAGAAAGAAACTCTTTCCTTCCTTCTCTAAAGAGTTGTTTTCTCCTCAGAAGTTTGGCCAACATTTTAAAACGGAATCCTTAGAAGTATATCTCTTCCACCACCATATTCCTTTAGTCTTGATGTCAGAAGATATAATAATAATAATAATAATAATAATAATAATAATAAAGTAGTAAGTAATAGGAGGAGGACAAAGAGGAGGAGGAGGAGAAGAATAAGAAGAAGAATTGATATTTGTATATCCCTTTCAGGTTTGCAAAGAATTTTACAAATATCACAAGAAACCTGGGAGCTAGGCACTATTATTATATCCATTTTACAGACGAGGAACCTGAGATAACAAAGGTTAAGTGACTTGCCCTAAATCACACAGCTGGTTAGTTAGGAGGCCAGATTTGAATTCCGGTCTTCCTGACTCCAGCCCAGTACTCAGCACTCTACCAACTGCACTCCCTACTTGCCTTAGTAGTAATAGCCTGTATAACCTGGGTGCTGTTTACTCTTATTCTAAGTCTCAGATTGATCATTTATACAATTGTGATCCAAATATTCCCTCCTTTACATGACTAAAAAGTGAATTTTTTCTCATCCTATAACAATTTATGAAGATTATTTGTAGTGACCGTAAAGGCTTCTAATCTTTCTTTATGTACACAGGACCCAGTTTCTTCTTCATCATCATCATCATCATCATCATCATCATCATCATCATCATCATCACCACCTGTCCTTCAACAATCCTCATCACAGACATTCCAACGACTATAATCAGGCAAGTAGAAACTTCTCAACCATATAGCCCCTATTTCCTTTTTTGAAAAATTAACAATTCATTCCAGTGCTTTCCCTCTTTTAATTATTTCCTATATATCCTGTGTATAACTTGCTTGGTATATATTTATTTGCGTGTTGCCTCCATTAGATTGTAAATTCATTGAAGGCAGGGACTATTTTTGCCTCTTTTTGTATCCCCAGGGCTTAGCATAATGCCTGGCACATAGAAGGTGCTTGATTCTTAATTTTTTAAATTGAAATGAGTTGATCATGACTACAAATCAACCTTGAATTTTAGGTAAATCACTCCCTCCCTTGTTCCCCGAGCACACCACATCCAAGGCATCCTTTCTATTATTACCTATCCATCAAGGTCCAGTTCCAATCCTATTTCCTCCTAAAGGATTTCTCCATTTTCCCCAACTTCCTTTAACACATTTTCCAAATTGGTTTTTATCTTTAATTATGAAACACCTCATTTGTTTGACATCACTAGGGAATGGGGTGTTCAATATGTGAATATTCCCAATAACTGGTTCTAAATTCTTCTTAAAATGTAGGGCCTCCTTAGAGTATACTAAACATGATTTAACCTCTTCTTGTTGAGTCAAGATCATTATGATGTGAAATTATGTCAATTATTGCACTGCACCGTAATACAATGATGCCCTCAGGTGCTATTGAGCAGTATAGGGCTATTTACTTTGTGCTTAATAACTTTAGTGTCTTTACTATCTCCTTCTTTGTTGTTAGCTGCCCCTTTTCATTGTCCCAATGTATAGCAGTCTAGTCAGTATACTAAGTACTAGAGAAATAGATACTTAGCTTTATTATCTGGAATGCCCCTTTGCCCCCCAGATTTCTAGCTATTAACATCTGGACCTTCTAGTATACATTATAAACTCCTATACTTTGTCATCTGTCTAATTTCTATATCCTAAAGACCACTTTTCCCAGGATACTGCAGTTGAGATTTCCTGTATGTGTTATATCCCCCTTACTAGAATATAAGCTCCTTGCTTTTCTCCATCATAGTCCTTGGTGCATGGTGATGGCATATAATAAACCTTTAATACTTGTTTGTTGGTTTCTTTGTTTTATTCCCTTCCATGAATGTCTTTGGTCCTTGCTACTTTTGCAAGTTCAAGCAATCAGTAAACTTAATTGTATATATTTACATATGTGTAAATCAAAGTTGCTGTCCTACCGACTCTGCCTCTGGATTTGATGGAGGTGTCAGACTTGTCTTACCTAGTAAGGTGATAATAATTGTTATTTCCCCTAGAAGGTTTTTAACTGATATTCAGAAGTTAGAGCTGTGTTCCAGATGATAAGATAATAGAGTAAAAGCTATAGGAGACCTCAATGATCAGCTAGTCCATCTCTAATCAGCAAGCTACATTTTGTGGAGCAGTGACCAGACCCACAGAAGCGATGTAACTTTCTCAGGCTTTTAAAGATATCAGGCATGAGAAGCATAATTTTAACCTAGGTCTTGTGACTCCAAATTCAGTCCTTTTCCACTTGGAATACAATGCCCCCCAACATTTGGTTATTTCCAAATTGGATAATAAATTGTGTCCAAAATTGAACAAGAGGAGAAGAATGCACTAAATTGCCTTTGCACAACTTCTTTTTCAAGTTCCTTTTAGAAACAAAGGCCTATCTCGTAATGTTGGTATTCCACTGGCTATTAGACATGGAGCACATACATTGTAAAGAATCAGAAGTAAGTATCACATAGATAGTCATGGAGAACTTCATGGTTGCTGTCAGTAGGTTGCAACATGTAACAAATAAGAGAAAGAAATAGGAGTAAAGGAGATCATCATGGATGTGGATTGTATGAAAGGAAAAGACTATTGACTGGTGAGGATGAGAGATGTCAGGTAGAGGGCCTTGACATCCTTGGGATGTTAGGGAATGTGAGCAAGCCCCATAGCATGCATAAACATGGGAACTTCTGCTAGGTCTATGTTGCAAAGACATCCAAAAAAGGGAAAAGGACCTATTTGCACGAAGATATTTATGACAGCTCTTTTTGTTGTGGCTAAGAATTGAAAATTGAAGGGATGCCCAAAAATTGAAGAATGGCTTAAAAAGCTGTGCGATATGATTGTGATGGAATATTATTGTGCTATAAGAAATAACAAATAGAATATTTCAGAAAAAAAACTTGGAAAGACTTACATAAACTGATGCAAAGTAAAGTGAGCAGAAGCAGGAGAATGCTGTCCACAGTAACAGCAATGTTGTACAATGAAGAACTGAGAATGACTTAGCTAGTCTCAGGAATAGAATGATCTGAGACAATTCTAAAAGACTAATGCTTATGCATGCTATCTACCTCCAGAGAAAGAACTGATATTGTCTGAATACGGACTGAAAAATGGCCATTTTTCACTCCCTTTCATTCTTTCCTTTTATTTGACACTTCTTATACTAAATGGTTAATATAGAAATGTTTTACATGATTGTACATGTAACTTACATCTGATTGCTTACCATGTACAGGGGGTGGTGGTGGGAGTGAGAGATTGAATTTAGAACTCAAATATTTAAAAAAAATTTTTTTAAATTTTAACATGTAATTGAGGGAAAATAAAATATTGTATAAATGAGCTTACAGATCCAAGTGCGTAGATCCAAGAGAAAATGTTCATGGAATATAATCTGTAACTGGAATGGAGGTATCCACAATCAAGTATTAAAATGCCTTTGAGATATCTAGTATTCACATACACATATGTATGCATGCATACACATGTACATGCACACACACATATATACACTCGGTGTATATATATATATATATGTTGGATATTTAAAAGTATTTAATACATCAAACATAATAATTTCAATGAATATTAATATAATAGTATAATAACTTGTTTACATTAAGATTAGTATAAAATAGGATATAAAATGGCAGCCTGGTAAAAATTACTTAGCAAAACTGCATGATAACTAAAAACACAAATTATTTCCTATTAGAATACAAATTAGTTTAAGTTAGGTGATTCTCAATAATTTAAATGTAAAGAATTTGTTCTTTTAGGAGAGGTTTGTTTGTTTTCTTTTGTTTTTGTTTATTCCCCTGCAATCTACTCTTTTTTTTCCCTCACATAATAAAATAGTAAATTTTAGCCTAACCAGAGTACGTGAACCCTCCAATTTCTCTATTGGAATGTGTTAGTGAGGAGGATTTTGTTATCTTTTTTAGAGTTTAGTTTCTCAGGATCCATGGGCATGGGAACGTCTAGTTTTCAGGTGTTAGATAATAACTTCCAGAATAGTCTCAAGGATTCTAGATAGTAATTCTTAGAATCATGGTGACAGACAGTCCTACTGAGGCTGTGCCATGAGATATGGGAGTGATATAATTGATATTTACTACACTTGTGCAGAATGATTATATTGCTAGTTAGCTTGTGAACTTAATGTCGGCAATATGCCTTCTTTGTTTGTTGCCCTATCTAACAGGTGGGCGTTGGTCAGTGAGTTGGGGGAAACCCATGGGGGAATCCACAGATAATGAATAGAGGAATGCATGTACCTGCCTCAACTGACCCGCACTGAGGCTTGAGGTGACTTAGGATAGTGCAAGAGCTGTGCCTGTCTGGATTGACCCCTTTGAGACATAGGGGTAATTGCCTCTCCTTCTCTCCAGCCCCTGGGAGAAAGGGGATTAGGGAATGCTTGATTAGGCAATGCTGTGGGAGTTGATTCTCAGCAACCTTCTGAGAAGACTAGACTAGAATCAAGCTTATTATTAACCCCTCCAAGGCTGTTTTCCTATCTGATCAGATCAAGACTGAACCTGTTAGGGGCTGGAGTCCAGAACCTCCAGTGCCTCCTGTGTGTTATCAGTGAAACAGAATAGAAATATCATTGCTGAAGATGTATGCTTAGGTAAATGAAGACTTAAGAGTGACATGGAATTTTAGAGATGGAAAGGAGCTTAGAGATAATAAGCAAAACCCATCATTTTAACAACAAGGAAACTGAGACCAAGAATATTGAAGTGATTTTTCTAGAGTCAGAAGACAATGGATAAGCCTAGCTTTGAATTCAGTTCTTCTAGAGTAAGTGACCTTTCCATTATATTACACTTTTTCCAGTGGAGACCCTATTTTTCTTCAGTGTATATTACAAATATACAGTATAAAAAGCTGGAAGTACTAGCTACTCTTTTGCCTTTGTTATTATCAAATTCCCATTCCTTTCAGCCTCTTTTCTCCAACCAAGGAGTCAATAACCTACTTAAAGAGTGGCTAATTCTATCATATGAATGCTCTTTTACCATAGAGAAAAGCCTAACAAAGAGCCTATTTTGGAGATAGCAGAGATTTCTGGCTCTGTATGTACAGAAGGAAAACAAGAGGACATATACAGAAATAGGGAAATATTGTGAGGCATGAGTTTCTTGATGTAGTCATTCATTCTGGGAAATGCTTGAAAGTGTTGATTAAAAATCTCTTAGATGAAGATAACTCGACCTTTCCCCTTATAATATCCATTTCTACATATTTCATCACCTACTCGACATTTCTCCTTAAACAAGTTGCTGTCGCCACAAACTTAGCTTGTCTGAAATTAAATTCATTATCTTCTTTCCCCAAAGCAGACTTTTTAATGACCTTTCCTATTTCTGGTAACAGCACCACCATTTTTCCAGTTGCTGAGCCTCAAAGTATTGTAGGGATATTTTAAACTCAGACCTCTGCCCTTTTCCCTCTAACTACAATTAATCACCTATTTAACAATGTTTATTAAGTAAGATCCTCTCTTCTCCTCCCCCTACCTGAGGGTTTTCTGCCCAAAGGAAGGTAAATTTTGATGGGTGAAACCTACCTAGTTAATTGGGAGGTTTACTGGCTAGCTTTCTTTCTCAAAGACCAAGCCTTAAACCCATTCACTTTGGATCTTATTGATTGGACAATTAGTCCCTGCCAAAGAACCATTCAATGTTTTTTGGGAGGGCCCTCTTGGCTGAGAGTGAATGTAAATAGTAACTGTTTCTCTTTTGGCCAACAACCTTGAGGGTCTCCCCCTCCCAGATTGATTTTTTTTTTTATTAAAGGGGCCATCCCTTGACTCGGTTTTCAAAAAGGCCTATTCACAGTGAGGCTTTGCCTCACTCAAAGTGAGATCTTGAAAAGACCTTAGCTTAAAAAGGCCAAGGTCTCCCAAGGCATCCTGGGCCATCTCCAGTCTTCCTGATCTATATCTTGCCACCAGACCCAGATGGCTCTGGAGGAGAAAGTGAGGCTGGTGACTGTGCACAGAACTCCTTCACTCAAATGAAATTGAATTGCAAGTCATGTCATCTCCCTGTGATGCCATGGTCTTCTTCAAGAAAGAAGGACAAACCACAACCACAAGCTGCTCACAAAATCATGTGAACTAAGAAATTCAATGAAAATACAAGCAGTTACTGCTAACAAAAGAAGGTGCATATCACTTAATTAAGAACCCGTTGTATGAAATGCATTATTCTAAATGTTACAAATTTTTAGCTGCTTTCAAGGAGTTCGTTGTATATCTTGAGAAAAGACACCAAAATATTTAAGTAAATATAAAATATAGGGGGGTTGATACAACTGGACCTCTGATTTATTGGTTTAGTGAACTGCCAATTGAATCAATTCATTCTACCAATGTAGGTCAGTATTTTGTTTACAAATTACTGGCCTGCCCTCTGACTGACCAATATCATTACCAGGTCTGAAATCCAAAGAAAAAGAGAAAAAAAGTCCTATATACACAAAACATTTATAACAATTCTTTTCTGGTGGCAAAGAATTGAAAATTGAGGAGATACCTATCAATTGGGAATGACTTAACAAGTTGTGGTGTATGATTGCAATTGAATACTATTCTGTTATATGAAACGATAAGCAGGATGCTTTCAGAAAAACCTGGAAAGACTTAAATGAACTGATACAAAGTGAAGTGAGCAAAACCAGTAGAATTTTGTATACTGTAATATCAATATTGCATGATGATTGACTATGAATGACTTAATTATTCTAAACAATACAATGATTTAAGACAATTCCAAAGGACTTGTGATAAAAAATGCTACCCATCTCCAGATAAAAGCCCATGGAATGTGAATGCAGATTAATGTACTTTTTTGCCTGTATTTTCTTTTACATGTCTAATAAGGAAATTTGTGTGACTGCACATGCATAATTTATATCAAATTGCTTGTCTTCTCAAGGAATAGGAGGAGAAGGGAGATAATTTGGAACTCAAAGTTAAAAAATTAAAGTTAAAAATTTTGTTTACATATAACTGAGAAAAATAAAATAAAAATTAGATGTCAAAACAAAAACAAAAACTTACCATTCTATAATTTGCCTGGAGTGCTAAGAAGGTAATTGATTTATGTAAGGTTATACAACATGTATATGTCAGAGGTGAACTTCATCTAAATCATCCTGTCTAGGCCAGGCTCCAAAGCCAGTATGCCACAGAGATTTTCAATTCCAATATAGAATAGAATTGCACTCTCTTTGTGTAGAGGAACAACAGATATGAATGAAGGAATGACTTCAAAGTCTACTTTGCATCTACTACCTTGCCTACTATCAATTCCTTTGAAAAACATACCCTTGCTCCATCTCCACCCAGGAGAAGCTCATCACTTCAAAAACTTACTACCTTGCTGCTAACTCAAGCCCTGATTATTACCATTTGCCTGTCTCCTCTCCCCTCCTAGTGAAGAGCCAAAGGGAATAATACCAGCATCCTCCCAATGCCCTCCTTCAGAGAAGGCAGAAAACTAGGCTGGCAGCTCCACTCTATTCTGCATCTGCTGCCCTGCCTCATTTCAAATAAACAAACAAGATGCCCCAGGACCAGTACCTTCTGGTGTACTTGTCCTCTCCCCTCCTTTTCCTACTTCCTTTTATGTATTTTCTTCCCCTTCAGATTATAAGCCTCTTGAGGGCAGGGACTATTTTTCTTTTTATTGTGTCCTCAGTGGTTACTACTGAATCTGGCATATAGTAGGTGCTCAACAAATATTTATTGGATTGCTTTGGAATGAATGAATGATTGCAAACATATGTATGTATGTGTAACTATATACATACATATGTGTATCTATATATGCATATTTATAATGTACATATGCATATAATATATAACATATACATATTATATGTATTGTGTTTATGTCTACACATTTTATATATGCACACATAAAAATAATCTCAATCTGAATGTTCTCATGATAGTTTGTCTTTGCATCATGAGATTCTAATACTATTTATGCAATAAAAATAAGGTTTATAAAAATCTGCCATGTTCAGGATATATGTAGATTCAATTTAGACTATGATGAATAACAAAATATGTATGACTCATAAGAATATGTCATTCAATCAACAAGCATGTATTATGTACCTTCAATATGCCAGGAATGTATATACACATAGAGCCACTTCATAAATTAATCACTTTCACATTGTATTTTTAAATTCTAAACAGTCAGCTCAAAATCAAATTTAAAAAAGCACCTCAAGTATAATTAAGTAGGGTTTTTTTCCCCTTTATTATTTGAGCTATGTTTCTCTAAATATTGTCTTATTTTTCCCTTAGCTATGGCCTACCCTATACCATTTTCATGACTTCTGGCTTATCTTTTTTGGCTTACTGGAAGTGTCTTTTAAGAGGTAGATAGATCCTATCACGATGTCTGACAGCAGCTATGTCTAATTCACTCAAGGGCGCTTCCTTTTTTAGTCGTTGTTTTTTTACTTTTTTATCATATTGCTTTAAAGGTGCCAGGCCTTTTCTTTTCATTATGAAAAATCCAACCAAGAAAACATGGGTTAAGTAATCCTTGACAGATTTAGTCACAGCCTCGACTAAATTCTTACATTAGTATTACCTCAGTCCAAACATTCTCAAAATTCCTTTTCTTGACAATGTGCAATTCTGATTTTATCTATGCAATAAAACTGAAGTTTATAGAAATCTACAATAAAGTAAGGACACTCACAGATAAAATTTCAACCATTGTATATATTCATAACTCATCATAAAATAGATAGCCTTACATGGCATTTTATTTCTTATTTTTTTTTTTTTTGCTTTTTGTCAAGGCAATTGGGGTTAAGTGACTTGCCCAAGGTCACACAGCTAGCAAATGTGTCAACTGTCTGAGGCCAGCTTCGAACTCAGGTCTTCCTGACTCCAGGGCTGGTGCTCTACTTGCTGCCCCACCTAGCTACCCCTTAAGTGGCATTTTAAAAGAAACAAAAATGGTAATCATATAAGTGGTAGCTTGGGGATTCTAGAGTAACCTCTACTGACACAGCATTCCAGAATAATGCATGATCAAATGAGAAAATGCTGGACATAGAGACAGAAGACCTGACATTGAATTATGGCTAACCAGGAGCTGCTAATGACTGATGAGCCATTTCTCCTCTATGTGTCTGTGTCCTCATCTTTAAAATAGAACAATGGTAGCTGTGAAGTATTATCCCAGAATCATTGTAAAGAAAGTGGTTTGTAAACATTAAAGCACTGGGAAAATGTGAGGAGGGAGAGTATTTATAGTTGTTAAAATAATAATTGCTGTTGATGGTGTTGTATCTTGATTATATACTATGACCTTGTTTTGGAGTTTTCAAACTCCAGAATTAAAGAAAAAAAATATGTAAAATGATTAAGATTTTAGAGGAAAGCCCAAGATGATTAAAACTGGGAGAAAGAAGATGTATGCAGAAAATTTAATATTTAGCAGAAAACTAGAAGGAAAATAAATATTTATTAACCATATATGCCAGGTTTGGTGCTAAACACTTTCCAAATTTCTATCTTATTTCATCCTTATAATAATTCTGAGAGTTTGGCAACAGGATTATCCCCATACGTTTGAGGAAATTTTGGCAGATAGAACTTAATGATTTGTCTAGAGTCACATACCTATTAATTGGATGAAACTGAGTTTGAACTCAGGTCTTCCTAACTCAAGGCCCAACACTTTATCCACACCGCCACTCTACTGGCTCTCATTGTTTTCAAATATATTAATAGTGCGCTTGAGCTCCTTATCTATCTCATTCTTGCAGAAAATCTTGCGGATTACTTAAATTTGGCTGTCTTTAGGTGGCTGGTGACATGTAGAGGTACAGTTTTCAATTTAATTACTCTTCTGATTATTGTTAAACTGCTGGTCTTCTGTGTTTCAATTAGATTCCATTAGATTATAAATTCTTTAAGGGAAGGGAATGTCTTTTGCCTCTTTTTGTATCCTCAGCACTCAGCAGAGTACCTGGCACATAGTAGACAATTAATAATTATTTATCAATTGATTTGAATTAGCTATGAAAAATATGACATAGACTGGAATCTATGTTGGCATTGCATGTGATCAGTTTAATTCAGCTGCTGCAAAGATCCAAGAGAACTACCTGGTATTGGAAAGGAAAATTAAAATTGCAGCACAGTAACCAGAAATCCAATGGTTAGTAAAAAAAAAAACCAACATTCAATAACAATGATTTTTACTCATATCTGTGAAATATTATACTCATTGTCTGCTTGAGCCTGCATTCCAAACTTTTTTTTTTTTAATTTGATACTTTAGTCACTAAGATTAGCTTGCAAAGACAAGAGCATTTTCCTGTGTCATTGAGAAAAAACATTTTTATACCAGGATTCCCTTGCACTGATGAAATTAAAGGTCTAGGGTTCTAGATATCCTCCAAGTATATAATCCTATACATATAGCTAGCATATACATAGCACTTTAAAGTTTGCAAAGCACATTGCAAGAGTTATCTTATTTTGTGCTCACAACAACCCTGCAAAGCTAGATATTATTCATATCCTCTTTTTACGCATTAGGGAATTGAGGCTGAGAGAGGGTAAATGTCTTGCCTTGGGTCACCCAGATATTTAATGTCTGAGACAAGATTGGAACTCAAGTGTTCCTGATTCTAAACCCAACAAATCATGCACTGTCAGAGAGAAAGACAGACAAACAGACAGAGAGAGAGAGAGAGAGAGAGAGAGAGAGAGAGAGAGAGAGAGAGAATTATTTCTCCATGGTAAAATAGGTAGCTAGTGCCAAAAAGCAGTATTTGAACTTACCTTCCTTATTCTCAAGTCCAACAATCTGCCCATTGTAGCATTCTCCCTCTCTCCTTTTAACATAATCATGTATAAAGTCAGCAAAGAAGTTCAGATTCTTTTTTTTTTTTATTTCTCACCCTGGCTTTAGATTCTTTGAGAATGACCCAAATTTTCAACTTGGCTCAAGTGAGGCAAACGGGTTGCTTAAGCCATTACTTGATATTTATTTTCCTTTGGTGCCCATCCAAGCAGCTGGGCATTCATATGAAAGAGTGTGGTAACATTAGACATCCAAAAAAACACATTGAAAACCAAAATGCTTAGAAAACTGTAATTATGATGTTAAGAACAAATATGATCTGTCTAGAACTGAACAAAATAAGACATGAATTTAAATTTGTTTGTTCAAGTCCATGAACTGCTCTTCAAAGGAATTTCCAATACCATGTTTCTTTGCTTTGAAGTGGTTTTTTAACCCCATGAAGTTATAATTATCATGGCAAATGTCCAGATTGTTGGATATTGGAAAGTCAAACCTCATTTATGCAAGAGAGGGTTCCCTAAACACCTTCATTATTCACACTGGAATCAAGGATATATTATTAGCTACTGGAGTTTGTAAAACCATCTGGTTTATTCTGTCTGAACAAAGAAGTCCATTTTTTTCTTCATTTTCATTTTTCACTGGCTACAACAGAGTTTTTGTTCAGAACATGTCAATACATCCCTTACAAACTCATTAGGAAAATAGTCATAAGCTCCAGCTGAAGATTCAGCAGGGAGAACAGAAAATGAAAAATAAAAGTATTTACAGGTGGTTGAAGGATCAGCATGAAGTGGCAGCAAGGATGAGAGATGATTCACTTTTTTCTAAGAGGAAAGTGTCCATTGGTGTCCTTGTCTGAAGCGTTCTGAAAAATATTTTTAGTGTTAGTGATTCCTATATGAAACATAAAAGTTGAATTGGATGGCATACTTACACGAAATGACTTATTTACTGGTATTTCACTTAGATTCATCCTTATACCACAAACAGATTTCATATATAAATATATACTTATATATATATGTGTGTGTGTATATGTGTGTGTATACATATATAGCCAAATATGTGACTATCTTTCTGTGTATAATATTGTACTAAATTAAATCATAACACACTGTGCATGATATGTTCATAATTCCACATAATAGTCTCTTGACCTATATATTTTATACTTTAAAAAAATGTACAGGATTCTGTACAAATATACAAATATGCAAGATTCCAGAATGTAGGTGTTCTCATAATGCAGTGTGGTAGAACTGAGAGTTAGGAGATTTGGAAGCAAGAAGACATCAGTTCAAATTCTAGCACTTGTGATCCTAAACAAATGACTTCTCTCTAGGATAGTACTTATATTGAAGTTTGATTATGATCAAGTAAGGAAAGTGTTTTGCAAACTTTAAAGTGATATGTAAATGTGTTATTAATAGTTTTTTTAATTACTGAAATAACACCAGAAACTATAAATATATATTTATCTTTTGTCATCCATCCTCTAAATGGTCCTGAAGAAATAAATTTCTGTCTTATTCTTTAAAATCTTCATGTAATTGTTATTAGTTTTCATAGGAGAGCTAGACTAGATTATATATATTTATATTTTTATTAAAATAATAATTAAATATACCCCCTTTTCTAGAAAATATTCTAGACCTCAAAGTTTCATTTTTTCCTTTGTATTTCTCAGATTTCAAATGCAAATACCTCTGGGCATTGTCTCTCTTTTAAAATTTTTATTCCTAGGCAACAAAGCTTCCCTTGGAGAATTAATCTTCAATCATACAATGGTTTGTTTTAGGTTGCTTGAATAACATTCTCTCCCCCCCCAAACCCTGTAAGAACAGCATGGCTAAAAGTCTTTAAAGTCACTCAAAACTACTAGGTTTGGAAAACAGAACACAATGTCTCAGTGGAATATATGTTTAAAATATATATGTCTGAGTATTCAGATGTATGTATCTGGCACTTTAAAATAGGTTTTTCAAACATGTCTGAAAACTGAATATAATGACTTCTTTTGATTATCCACCCATGGTGCCATCTAAAACAAATAGTCCATTTCCATTCAACCATTCACCTTACATTGCATTGGTCCATCATTGTTTTTTTTTTAAATCAGTATTAAATTTTACCATACTCTGAATTATGCATATATATCAAAGGGGCCTTAAAGTTTTAGATGAATCGAATTTTTTTTCTTCCCTCAATACCAAGTTTCAAAGAATTTTCACACATTGTGGAGAAAGGCAAGTGGCATATATGAGGGGGAGAAGCAGGAATGTGGGATCATCTCTGTAAAGACTTCACAAAAATAATTGGATAGATAATACTAAATAATTAGTAAATTATCATTAACTATAGAAAAATTCTTAGACATACAATTAATTGACAAGGTATACTTCAATAAGATTCAAAGAAAAGTCATCACGTCTGATTGTATGATTAAACATCAACTCTTGGGGGGCGGAGCCAAGATGGCCGCATGAAAACAGTGTCTTACCGGAGCTTTCTCACAAGTTCTGTCAGATTTCCATAAAAAAGTGAATTTGAGCAGATTTGAGAGAGTTAGAAACCGCGAGAAGTCTGAGTGGGGCAAATTTCCCAGCCAGGAGAGTCTGAAAGGCTGAAGGAATGCATCTATAGGCTAGGAGAGCGCTAGCCTTGCAGAGCTGCTCCAGACAGGACTAAAGTGGAAGCATCTGGCTGGGAAACCCATGTGGGAGAAAAGCTGGGAGGAAGCTGGGTGCCTGAAACCACCCGAGATCCCCAGACCTCCCAACACAAGACAGTACTCTGTGGAAGAGACAAGAGGCAGTGCAATGCCACCCACCAGGAGATACCAGCTCCTGGGGCTTGTAGCCCAAAGGTATGAAACTTGGCTTCTTGAACTTCTGGGAGACATAATGGCCAGGTAAAGGCTCTAATACCTTCCCTTCCCACCCAGAGAATTCCTCGGGGGAAAAAAAAGAACACTGGAACAGAGGAGATAGAAGTTGGGCTTTAGTGGCCAAGTAGTGGGAGTACCTGAGGTCCAGAGGGGTAGAGCCAGCAGGGGTCAACATCAGGAGCCCAGACATACTCTTGCTCCCCTAGGGGAAGTGCCAGACACGCAGCTCAAACAACAAAGAGCTGAGACCATTGCTGAAGAGCAACAGTGCTGGAAAACAACCCCAGGGGAAAAGATTTCGGGCAGCCAGACCCTCTCCCCCACACCTCAGGAAAGTGAAGGTTGTAATTCACCAAGCCAACAAAGAGACTCATACTCCCCAGAATAAGAAAGCTGGGACAGTGAGCCCTGAGCCTCAAAAGCAGAAATTTATTGTAAAGCCAGGAAAAGCCTAACCAACATGAAGAACACAAAAAAACAGAGCACCATTGATTCTTTTTATGGAGACAGGCAGTATCAAAACACCAATTTGGAAGAGGATAACAATGACACTATATTCACATCTGATACCTCAAAAGGTAATATGAA
>CM053626.1:295782139-295797666 GCA_028646595.1 Phalanger gymnotis
ATGAATGCAGATCGAGGCACACTTCATGCTTGCCTTTTTCTCCTCCCCCTTTTTTTTTCTCCTCTCTTTTGTATTTGTTGTTGGGTTGTGCTTTTGGTTTTATTTTTGGTTCTGTTTCTTCTTTCTCATGATTCATTCCATTCGTCATAATTCTTCTCCACAACTTGACTAGTGTGTAAATTAATTCAATGCCAAATTACACACGGAAGTTATATGAGATTCCTTGCCGTCTTGGGGAGGGAGGGGGAGAGGGAGGAAAGAAAATCCGGAACTCAAAATTATGTATAATCGTGCGTTGCAAACTAAAAATAAAAATTAAAAAAAAAAACAACTCACACAGGTGAGAAACACAATTTCCTGTTTGTTTGGTTTTTTCCATTCATTCTTTTATTATTCTCTAGGCTCCATCACTGACTGTTTAGACATCTTTCTCCACAATAAACTGGCATCCTTCTGACCCTAGAAGATACTTCTACTCTGCAGACCCTTCCTCTCATTGGTGAGTTCCTACAAACTCTTAGAGTCTTCTATTTTCATTGATAAGTGAATATGGAAATTTGGAGATATTTGTTTCCTTAATAGTCTATCTCCTTGTTGGCCAAGGGTTTCACATTTAGATATTAATATACAAGTTAGAATTTATTAATGGTCTAAAATGGTAATGAAGATCTCTATCCTTCCTAGGCTGGTGAAGAGTAGATGCAACCTTATACTAACTGTACTCAAACCCTTCACAGCGTGGTATATAAAACCTCAGAGTTTATGTTCTGTTGATGCAATCTGAGGATCAAGTGATACTTGCATATTCCTAAAGATATTGGAATAGGACTATTTAGAGGCTTTTGTACAGAGAAGATGTTTAATAAATGTTTGTTCAAATTGAAAGCACAATTCCTTTTCTTCCTTCCCAAAAATCAATAGCATTTTCTGGCCTTCTTCATGTTAATAGCATTATGTTCCCAGTTTACCTAAGGCTTCAAATATTAAGGACATGATTGAATCTTTTCTTCCCATTGTTGGGAACCTATTAATTTTTGAGTACTAAAAGTTCTTTACAACTACTGTCATATCTATTGACCCCTTTTGCAATGCCAGTAGAGGTAAATATCTTTGTGGAGGGTGAAGTTGACCAGTCCTATAGCCCTTTTCTCCCAAACCATATTGTCTCTGGAGATTCAGTCAGCTATACCACATTACACCCATTAGCTGATTGTTGACCATGGGGCAATATAATGTCCCCTCAAGGTCATGTGGTCTCCTCATCTTCTTTGTGGAGTTGTTTAAATAAAAGGTTAGAAGTACAATGAAAATTGCTCAGCAGAAGTTTGGCTATTTGCAACTTATTACATAGTATACACAGCACTGGGGCTAGGATCAGGAAGACCTGAGTTCAAATTTGACCTCAGAAAATTACTAGCTATGTGACTTTCAGCAAGTTGCTCGACATCTATCTACTTCAGTTTTCTCAGCTGTAAAATAGGGATAACAATGGCACCTACCTCCCAGGGTTAGCATCAGGGAAAAAATGAATTATTTGCAAAGTACTTAACACAGTGCCCAGAGATAGAAGATGCTTAATAAATGTTTATTTTCTTCTTTCCTTTTTTCACCTCTTCACTAATTTTGAAATTTATCTCTAGCTAACCACTGGCTTCTTTATATTTGAGGCAAAATTTCAGGTTACTTGAAATGTTGGTGTAAAGTCAGTCAGTCAACCATCCTTTATTAAACATAAAAATGTACCAGATACTATGGCCTGCTGCTCACTGGGGATAGAAAGAATGGCAAAAAATATTTTCTCTACTCTCAAAGAGTTCAGAATTTAACAGGGGACATAGCATACAAACGACTGTGTACATAGAGTGTGTGGCAGGGTGAGGTAGTAAACAAACAATACTGGGAAAGGTATTGGGATGGGGAGAGGACACTGGGGGAGGCCTCTTGCAGAAGTTGGAATATGAGCTGATTCTTGAAAGAAGTCATGAAAGCTAAAAGGGAGAAGTGACAAGAGAAATCATTCTAGGCATGGGAAACAGGCAATGAAAAGGAATGGAATTTGGAGATTGGATATCCTGTCCAAGGCAAGAGCAAAAAGGCAAGTCTTACCAAATTAAACAAGTTAAAAAATGGTTAACATGTTTGTTAACAGACAGAAAAAATTAGAGAAAGTGGGGGAAAGAACGAAACTTTTGTTGTAATTTCTCTTTGGCTTTGAATAGGTGAGTACAGCGGGTGGCTTCTACTTGAGTTCCTCCTGCCCCAAGATGCCTATAGGGATTAATGATCCTGCCTAATATCTCTCCATTTGTGGCCACAGATTAGCTCTTTTTTTATTTCTCCCTTTTCTTGCCCTTTGGGCTGCTGTTATTTCTTTGTAGCTCATCTTATTATTTCCTGTGAAAGCGTAATGGGCTGATTCTATTGCTCCCACAACTCAGCTATTCAAATTCCTATGACTTTCTCTCCGTTTCTCACTTACTCTCTAACTCTTTCCATCCGAGAGAGAGAGAGAGAGAGAGAGAAGAAGGGAGGGAGGGAGAGTGAGAGAGAGAAGGAGAGAGAGAGAGAGAGAGAGAGAGAGAGAGAGAGAGAGAGAGATCTATTTCTTTTGGAAAGTTCTGCCAACCAGTTGTGCTCCTGAAATAACTTCCAGTCTTTTCATGCTAGGAAAAAAACATACTAAGTCTTCTGCAACTTGGCCTCCTTCTGCTATCTCTCACAAAGTATCCAGTCCAAGACTTTCCAAAACAATGGTTACAAGGTAATTTCCCAGAACCAGTAGCCTAGTGTGTACCCTTATTGGTTTTTTCCTTTTCATATGATTATATATCAAGCATTTACGCAGCATTTTTAGTTTTTTACATAGGATAGCCAATTTTGTCTGTCTACAGTCCTAATATGTAAATATATAACAAATATATATATATATATATATAATATGTGAATATGTCTCCATGAATAATATACATTATATATTAAATACTCACACAAAATATATAGTACATGCACTTATATATATTCACACATATATGCCTGTACATGTATCCAGACACATACATACATATTCACATGTGTGAATGTGTGTGCATGTAAATTAAGCACTATTTGTGCCAGGCACTTTACAGACATTATCTCATTTGTTTGCTCAAGCACCCTGAGAGGTAAATGATATATATTATCACCATTTTACAGTTGAGAAAACTAGACAGACATACTTGTCCAGGGTCACGAAGCTACGAAGTGTCTGATGCTATATCTGAACTCAGGGCTTCCTGATTTCAGGCCTACTGCTCTATCCATTGTGCTACCTAACTGCCTCTATAGAATCCTAATGAATCTTTCTATTTCCATTCTCTCAACTAATTTGTCTTACACACTACCATCAGATAATCTTCCTAAAATATGGTTTCAGTTACATCATTTCTCTAACCAAAACTGTTCAATGGCATCAAATTGTTTACAGGATTAATAAAACTCAAGTTCTGAATCTAACATTTTGTGTCATTCATAACTCCCTAATTTGCCTTTATCTACAATTTCTTATCCATCCTAACCCTCTATTTCCACTGATTTGGTTGACTTACTGTCCAGAGATATTGAGAGATTTTCCTTTTTGTTTTTCACTGTCCCTCCCAGGAATGATTTTCTTCATTTTTTTCTTAAATCTACTCAAACCTTTCCTTCCCTATGTTGATTTAATATAAACTTGCAGTTTACAGTGATCTTTCTATAATCTAAATTCTTATGATATCAATTGTCTATACTGTTCATGAGATAATTGGCCATCTACTTTCCTGTGATAACTCTTATGACCATCTTCTCATTATTCAACTTTCTAAGTGTTTATATATCACTCCAAATAAACTTTAAGCTTCACAAGATCAAAGATGATACCTTATTCTTCTTTTGATCCCCCAAGATTGATTTACAATAAATATGCATCGATAGATTGATTGATTTTAGGTACCTATTATGAACAAATACTTGTTAGAATGATTGATAAAATGATCTGAGAATAGCCTTAAGACTCTAGAGGCTATGTGGGGTTCGGAGGAGCTAGAATTGTGATTAGAAAGAAAAACACGCACCCATAACATCTATAGGCATAACAACCATCCAAGTTAAGTACTGAATTTGGAGGGAGTTTGAAAGTGAAGTGGGATCTGAGAACTAAGACCTAGGTTCAATTACTGTCCATGAAATAACTCTCTGAATAGCTAACTAGGTCCCTTCATTATAAAATCTATAGGATAAGGCATGAAAAGCCTTTACATGATTAAAAGTATATATCTAAAGTAAAAATTTATATGACAAAAACATGAAATTTTGCTCTTAAAAATTTTAAATAAAATTGCATTGTTATCATTTGTATTTACCTATATTTTGCACTGTGTCTGCTCTCCCCTCAAGATTTTTTGTAATAAAATATAAAAAATTAGGAAGGAAAAATGTTTAGAAAAATTAGCCAAAATATTGATTCCATTTGCTGATCACTCCTCTTTCCCTCATCTCACTTCACTCAGGTGCATTCTACAAGTAAACCCTTCGGCCCTATCTGACATCAAGAGGTCTTCATTCTCCTAGCTTAGGTAATCCCCTTTTCCTACATTATTCAGTAGATTGCCTTCTCTATCATCCCAGTTCCCTCTCTAGAGAAAGAAAGGTTTATAACTCATGGAGTGTGTTGTCAAAAGTACTCTTGTTCAGATATGAGTTGGGTTCTGGATTCCATTCCAGCTCTAGGGTTTGGGGATTTTGTGAAACTGAGACTCAGAAAAAAAGAATGTCTTTTCTAAGGTCACACAACTACTAAATGGCACAGCCAATATATGAACCCAGTTTTTATGACTACTATTATGTCACATTTCCTTCCCAACATAGTCAAGTTGGTTTATTTTCATGTTAATTGAAATATGTTATCTATCTTTTCTAGCAAAGGTAAAAATTCAATTTTCAGTTGCCAATATAAAAATCTTTCTAAGACAATTTTTCAGTATGAAGAAAACTATTTTCTTTACATAATACTGCCATGGCTAAATATTTCAATTGTGTTATCAAATTTGAAAAGAATGATAATAAATGAATTTATTTGCTTTTTTTCTCTAAAAATATAATTAGGTATAGACTTGATTAGTTTTTATTAACCATCTATGTAAGAGACCACAAGTAATTTGGAACTGACCTCCCCTTCTACTACTCACCTCCCTGGTACTCACAATAGTTTGACATTTCCTCTTTTTAAAAACTATTTTTCCAACTACAAGTAAAAATGTTTAACTTTTTAAAAATTTTAAGTTTCAAAATCTATTTCTCCCTCACTACCATCCTTTTTCCTTCAGAAGGCAAGCAATTTAATATAGGTTATACATGTACAGTCATGCAAAGTACATTTCCATATTAGTGATGTTGCAAAAGAAAACATAAATGAAAAATGAAAGTTAAAAAATGTTTGCTTCTATCTGCATTCAGACTCAATCAATTCTTTCTCTTGAGGTGGGTAGCATTTTCATCATGAGTCCTTCAGAATTGTCTTACATCATTGCATTGCTTAGAAAACTAAGTCATTCATAATAATATTGCTATTACTGTGTACAAAATTCTCTTTGCTCTGCTCACTTCAATTTGCATCAGTTCTTTAAGTCTTTCCAGGGTTTTTCCTGAAAGTATCCTGTTCATCATTTCCTATGACACAATAGAATTCCATCACAACCATATACCACAGTTTCCTTATCCATTTCCCAATTGATAGGCATTCCTTTGATTTTCAATTCTTAGCCACCACAAAAAGAGATGCTGTAACTATTTTTTGTACACATTGGTCCTTTTCGTTTTCATTTTTCAAGTCTCTGGGATATAGATCTAGTAATGCCATTGCTGATTTAAGGGTATACAGATGTTTATAGCCTTTGGGGTGTAGTTCCAAATTGCTCTCTGGAATTGTTGGATCAGTTTACAACTCCAGTAACAGAGCATGAGTTTCCCAGTTTTCTCATTTGCCCTCCATCATTTGTCATTTTCCTTTTCTGTCATATTAGTCAATCTCATAGGTCTGAAGTGTCGCACCAGAGTTGTTTTAATTTCCAATTCTCAAATCAATAGTGATTTAGAGATTTTTTTTGATTATAGATAGCTTTGATTCCTTCATCAGAAAACTGCCTGTTCATATCCTTTAGTCATTGTGGAATAACTTGTATTCTTATAAATTCATCTTAGTTCTCTGTATATTTGAGTAATAAAGTCTTTATCAGTGAAATCTTGCTGTAATTTTTCCTGTTTTCCACTTTCCTTCTAATCTCGGCTAAATTAGGGTTTTTTTGTGGAAAAAAGAACAACTTTTTAAAATTTAATGTAATCAAAGTTACCCATTTTACTTCATGTAATACTCTCTATCTCTTTTTTTTTCATAAATTCTTCCCTTATCCATATATATGACAGGTAAACTACTTCATGATCCCCTAATTTGCTTATTGTATCAACTTTGTGTTTAAATTATGATTTTCATGTTATTTTAGCATTATTCTCTTTTATTTGAATAATTTTCTTTTACCAATCTTACTTAATTTTTAAAATCCTTTTGGAGTACTTTCAGGTCTCAGACTTATTCACATTTTTTCGTTGAGGCTTTGCATGCAGCTGCTTTGATGTCATTGTCTTCTTCTGAGTTTGTATTTTGATCTTCCCTGTCAGTATAATAACTTTCTATGGTCAGATTATCTTTTTGTTTGCTCATTTCTACAGCCTCTTTCTTGACTTTTAAATTCATGCTAAGGTTAGACTCTCCTCCCAGGTGGAGGGAACATCTGTGCAAGCTTTGGGTTTTTCATGGTGCTTTTTTCAGAACTAATGCTGGGGGTCTAAATTTTCAGTTCTTCCAAGGTGGCATCATATAAGGAGAGTTGTGTTCACTGCTCTCCCAGCCTATGCTCTTGTCTGTGAATGACTAGAAGTATTCTTTTCTGCCCTGGAATTGTGACTATGGTCTGCACTCCTCTTTGCCCTCTGACTGCAAACCAGAACCACATATAAGCAATACTGCAGTTTTGCTCCCATTTCCAGTCAAGGTCCCATGTAATGTTCTTCTGATTTGTTGTCCAGTGCCTTTACTATCTATGGGTCTAGAGTTCCAGTAGCAGTGGCCACTCATGCACACACTCACACCCCACATCCTGTGTCTGGCTTGTCTGTGTGCAGCCTGTTCTGAACTGTGCTTCACTCTCACTCCAATGAGACAAAACTTTCATGCCAACTTTCTAAGTTGTCTTGGGTGGGAAAATTGTTCCACCCCATCCTATTCTTACTTCTGCTTCTCCAGAATTTGTTTTGAAATATTATTTTAATGTGGTTTCTAGGGGAATTTGGGAGCACTAAGATGAGTCCCTGCCTTCACTCTAGCATCTTAGTTCTGCTCTCCTAATTTGACATTTTCAAGTATTTTAGAAAATAATGACAAGTGCCAGTAATGATGAAGGAACTGATCATTTGTAAATAAAAGTACTTGTTTTGAAAAGGACCTCACAAAATTTCTAATCTAGCCCATACCTTAACAGAAATGCCCTTGACACTACCTAGCAAATAGTCATCCATTCTTTGTATGATAATTATGAGTGATGGGGAACTTTTTTTTCATTATAAGGAAGTGTCTTCCACTTTGTTGTTCAATCTTTTTTTCAGTCAACTCTGACTTTATATGACCCCATTTGCACTTTCTTGGCAAAGATCATGTAGCGATTTACCATTTTCTTCTCTAACTCATTTGACAAATGAGGAAACTGAGGAAACCAGGGTTAAGTAATGTATCCAGGGTCTCATAGCTATTAGGTATCTGAGGCTAGATTTGAACTCAGGAAGATGTCTTCTTGCCTCCAAGCCTGGCAATCTGTTCACTGGACTACCTAGCTGCCCAGTCTTTCACTTTGGGATATGACTAATCATTAAAAAGTTTTCTTTTAAATTGAATCAAAAACTGCCTCTATGAAATTTTCATCCATCCCTTCTATTATTGGTCTCTGTGGGCCCAAACACAATAGGCATAGCCTTTTTTTTACACCATACCGTTTCAAATTCTTGAAGAAAGTTATGCTCTACTTCCACCTGAAGTCTTGTCTTCTTTACATTAAAAAAATCTAGGTTCTCCTATCTAATCCTGAATGGCCAGCAGTCTGGTCTACCTCCTCTAGATACTCTCTAGGTGAGCAGCTCTTCCTGAATTCTGGATCACAGAACTGAACGTGATATTCTAGATGTGATAAAACCAAGCCTGAGTAGGGCAAGAGTACATTCTCCTTGGTTCTAGTCCCTATGCATCAACAAATTCTGCATCAATTTTTATTACCTTCTTTGGCTTTTACATAAGATAGCTGATTCATATATTAAGCTTGTAAACTACATAAGGGATTATATTGTTCCATATGAACAGTGGTCAATACATAGCCATTATTAAGTAATAATGCAGTTAATTTTTTGAGCTCAAGTATAGGAATTATTCCATTTGGTGTCATTTTACTGGATTTTATCCTTCAACATAATCTGTCAAGATCTTTTGGATACAGATTCTGCATTCCAAAAATATTATCAATCTGTATGTTTACTGTCTTTATGTCTTATGAATTTTTTATAAACATGCCATCATCTGTATATTCATTCCATTAACTTATAAAAATGTTGAACTTGAATGGCTTGGAAAAGTGCATTTGTGTTCTCAATTGGAGGTCTTCCTGCATAGTGAAATTACCACATTTTGGGTATAATTTATCAATCAGTTGATTATTCAATGAAGTCTACTCTTCCCCAAGTCATAGAATATAGCCATATTATATATAAGACAGAGGCATATTAAATATCTTCATCCTTTGCCTTGGCTAAAATCCAGGTACAGTATAACTGGAGAATTACCCTGATCTATTAGTCTAGAAACCCTGATATAAAATAAAGTGAGGATATACTTTCCACTACTTCTATGAACTCACGTTAGCTTTTCTTGACCATTATTTTCTTTTCTAAGTGGTTACAAACCACGCTTTTAATGAGGTTTTTTATGATATTAACAGGAATTTAAGCATAATTTTTAGTCTATAATTTGAGAAATATGTATTCATCCTTTAAAAATGAAAACAAAACTATTGTGATTCTCTGGATCTCTACTTTCTCCCTCCCTCAAAATCAGTCGCTTTGTCTGAGTTTGATTTGAACTCATTAAGGACACTATCTTCTCTTCACCATGTATGGATTCAATTTCCTGTTAACATACTTGTTCAACACCTCCAGTCCAAAAACTTTTCTCTTTGGTAAACAGATAAAATAGTGGTTAGAAGTTCTGTTTTCTTTTTATAATTGATCAATATCACCTAATTCACCCTAAAATATGCCCTTATAAATCTCTGTTCTTCATCTTGCTGTCAATATACTTGCAGTTTGTCCTTCATTCTTGAAGAGGACCATGACATCAGGAAGATGATGATGGGACATTCAAGTGAATTGGATTTAAGAGAGGGAGGGCTGTGCAAAGTCCCTAGGCTCATTTTCTCTTCCAGAGCCATCTGGGTCCAGTGACAAGATATAAATCAGGACAACTGGAGATGGCCCAGGATGCAGTGGGATATCTTGGCCTTTTAAAGCTAAAGTCTTTCTAGGTTCTCACTTTGAGTAAGGCAATGCCTATTCAGTGATTAGGACTGTTAAAGAAGTGAGCCAAGGGCTGGCCACTTTAATAAAAAAAAAATCAAACTAGGAGGAAAAGACCTGGACAAAAGAGAAACAATTACTATTTACATTCACTCTGAACCATCATTAAGTAGTGCTTGGGCAGGGCCTATTGTTGAACAATCAATGACAGCCAGAGTGACCTGGGTTTAAGGCATGGTCTTTAAGAAAGAAATCTAGCCAGTGAACCCCAAGGTATCAAGGTATGCTTCAGCCATCCAAATTTACCTTCCTTTGGGCAGAGCACACTCAGGTGAGGGCATGATACCCCATGTAAAGAGAGGAGAGGAAGGAGAGGAGATTTTATATATATATATATATATATATATATATATATATATATATGTATGTATGTATGTATGTATGTATGTTTGTATTGCTGTCAATATACTTAAACACAGCTTTAAGCATATTCTCCTTCTTCCCTTCCTATTTTTTCCTCTTTATCATTCATCATGATTATCTTCCAACTTCTTGGAAAATGTCAGATACAAAGTCTAAATGGAAGAGGGACAGATAGTCAGGCACTCCAGATGCTGCCTTTTGCAGATGAGATTGTGCTGATTTAATTGATCCTCAGAACATTGCAGAGCCTCCTAAATGACATCAAAGTACTCAAAGAATTCTGCTGAACTACCCACACAGGAGAAACGAAGATAAAAAGGGTGAATAGCAAGTAGTCAAAAATTGCTATTTAGTACTTATGTCAGACATACCACACTAAATGTTGGAAATGCAAAGACAAAATTAAATATTCTCTGCCCTCATCGAACTTATATTCTCCTAGGCAGGGGAGAGTTACAGTGAGAGTGATAAAATGGACAAAAGAAAGTTAATAATCTATAAATCCTGTAAAGAAAAGTTTGTTTGTTTGTTTTAACAGTATGTTAATAACCAAATGAATCAGCAAAGACTTCATGTAGAAGGCAATTCCTTGACTTTCTTTTAAAGAAAGTTACAGACACGCTAACTAGATGTTCAGTGGATAGAGTGCCGGCCTTAGAATCAGGTGACCAGAGTTAAAATCTGGTCTTAGACTCTTTGACCATAATTCCAGATTGTTCTCCAAAATGGTTGGATGAGTTCACAATTCCACCAACAATGAATATTTTTCCACATCCCCTCCAACATTTGTCACTTTCTCCTTCAATCATTTAAGCCATAGGTGTAAAATGGTATTTCAAGGTTGTTTTAATTCGCATTTCTCTAATCAATAATGAGAGAGCATTTTTATATGACTCTTAGTGGTTGTGTGACCCTAGAGAAATTAAAGCTTTCTTTGACTTAGTTTCCTCATCTGTAAAATAAGCTGGAGAAGTAAAAGGTAAACCACTTAAGTACCTTTGCCAAGAAAACCTCAAATGGGTCACAAAGAGTCAGACACACCTAATCAAGCAGAAAAAACAGGGCATGGATAAAGTGTTGGGCTTTCAGTCGAGAAAACTCATCTTTCTGAGTTCATGTCTGCACGCAGACACTTACTAGTTATATGATACTGGGTAAGTCACTTAACCCTGATTGCCCCACTTTCCTCTGTAATAAAATTAATTAGAGAAGGAAATGGCAGACCACTTCATGATCTTTGCCAAGATAATCCCAAATGGAATCACAAAAAGTCAAAAACAACTGAAAATAAATGAACAGATAGGATATTTTTTCCTATTTGATTTTCCAGATTAAGATAGTCAGTTCATAGAGTTCATCCATAGACAGATAGATAGATAGATAGATAAATAGATAGATAGATAGATAGATAGATAGATAGATAGATAGATAGATAGATAGATATTCACACATATACCTTATGCTTATATATATTACATATGTATATGTATATATATATATATACATATAAAATGTAAAAATAGTAGTTTCATAACTAAATAGGAGTGTAACAATCTGAACTGCCTTCTGGAAATTTCACAGTTCTTTGATCAACTTTAAGCATTATTGTGAGACAGTAATCCATATTCAGAAGCATGATATTCTCTGATGTTGTTAGGCTACAAGTCAAGAAATTCCAATCACTGAGAAACTAAAATGGACACTTACCAAAAAAGCAACAGGACAATATATCATAGGCATGAAAGGAAGCCACTTTTGCAAATGAAAAAATTTGAAGTGTCATTATCAGAGGATGCTGCTCAGTATAACTAGAAAAATAATGGTCATATATTGAGAGTGAAAGAAAACTAATGGATAACCCAAGTGCTCTAGTGATATCTATGTTATATCAGGATATCTAAAAGAAAAAAAAGGTCAGGGAAAGACTTATAGGAAGATACAGAAAAGCCATGTAAAATGTGTAATCCTATATACATTGTGATCTGCATTGCTGGTGGAAATGCTCACAACAATGATAAAACAAGATTACAAAGATTGTAGTCATACAACACACTCACTTGTAGGGAATCTCTCAGCCTATTACTTGGCTTGTTCTCATATCTTCTTAACATCCCAAATGTTAAAACAATCTAAAACTCTGTTTATATGTTTCCTAACTAATAACATTTCAACATATGTCAATCAACTAAGCTATAGTCAGTATTAACAGTTCAACAAATATTTAATAAGTTAGAGAAAACACCAGTTTCAATTTTAGTTTACAATATATCCCTGCATATTAAATCACTTAATCTCATAAGAATAAATAATTACTAATGTAAATTAATAATAAAACAAAGACACAGATAATCATTAACAACATTCCAGCTGCAAAAACGTACCAAAGGTCAACTCAGAACTGCAATGTTACAATAATTTCAGTGAACTTCCCTTTATCATTGAAAACACAGCCTCTATCAATCCAATTAATTTGACATAAGTAAATTCTCTTCAACAAGAGTTATCTTCATCCTCTTCAAAAGATAAAAGTTGCAATAGTTTCACCAGAAAAAAATCTCTCCATCTTTTTTTTTTCCTGTCTTCTCTAACTTATCTCTAGCCATGAAAGGAAAACAATCTCTTTTAATTTTCTGTCAGGTCATCAATTACTTTTCATAGTTCCTTTCCAGACTCTTCCTAAAATTCTCTTTGTAATGTTTCTTCATAAAATAACTACTAAATAAGTTGTAACAAGAGAGAAGTCTCTCCTCACCTCCTCTTTGCTCTGTTTTCTCCTTAGTTTATCACATAGCTCTTGACAGATCAAAGTTAAACTCACATATCCTCTACCTTACTACATAGAGAGAAATGCCATGTGGAATGATATTATATATGATAATGATGACTTCAAGTTTTTTTTTCTTATGACATTCATTGAATTTAAATGCAAAAAAAATCTTTATTTTCATTAACTATAAACCTTTGGTTTCATTTGTAAACTTATATATATATATATATATATTATTTTATGCATTTAAAAACAGAATTTTAAGAAGGGGTGCATGTATTTCACCAGATGGCCAAAGAAGGGTATGGCTTGTAAAAGGTTAAGAACATCTGCTTAATAGCCCTGAGTGAGAGGCTGTTGAGACAGAAGATGTAATGGGATAAAAGTTAATTGAAGTATCAAAGTCACATTTATCATAATATTGAATTCACTGTAGTTTTACAACTTCTAGTATTAGTCCTGTATAACCATGCCACCCCTTTTAAAAGAGAAAATGACTGTCATTATTTCATACTGAGTAATTTCCCCCAATATAGATGCCAGCATACTTACCTAATAGAAAATTATATATTATATATGCATTTAATTATACAGTATACAGAATAATATAATGATAATACTAATGGAAAATTTAGTGTATGGAAAGTCCATCTTGGATTTCATCCAAAAGAACTTAGTTACCAAAGTCTTTAAATATTCATATATGCATTGATCTCACAAAAGAAATCCTATGGTGAAAATCAGCATAAGATTCTAATGTATTACCAACAGCAAAGAAGGGGGCCATGTGGATGTGGGGACCATGATTTGGTCCTATACTAAAATTAAGCTGAATATTGTAACCCAGTGTGGCTGATAACATATCCAGAAAGATGGGACATAGAAGAGAGGTCAATGACTGAAAAAAGACTGCACATTAAATGACAGTTCAGGGAAGATGTAAGTAAAGGCTGCAATGTATTCAAATTAACCCTTTCCAGAAAGGAGGGAACAATAAAGACTGATCTCTTTCTGCAGAGTCACCAACTGGTGTTACATAAGTATAACCAGAAAAAAAACTTCCTACAAGAAGGACAAAACACTAACACCATAGATTATCATAAAGTATTTCATGGAGTAGATGGTACTTGAGTTGAGTTTTGAAGGGAGAAAGGGAGTTCTAAGAAACAGAGACATGGGAGAGTGTTTATTTTACATGTGGAGGTCAACTTAGGCAAAACCATGGAAGCAAGCAATGTGAAATCATGTCTGTAGGATGGTTGCCTAGCCAATTTGACTAGGATGGAGAGTGAATATAGAGGAATGGTAGATTGTTGAGGGCCTTATAGATGATATAGATGTACTAATCTAAAGTATTTTGCTACTGTTTTCTGGGAATTTTTCTTGAAAGTTTTTATTTTAATCTATATTTATTTAAATACTAGCAGTATAATAATAAATTATCAAAATATTTTCTACTGGATTGTATTCTATATTTTCATTGAATGCATGGCTGACATAATCTTGTTTGATGCTATAATTAATTAAACAGCATACGAACTGAATAGCTGTCAACCATGAATTATCACTAAAAGTGAATTCAAAATTAAATGATAAAGCCAAAATACTGTTGGCATAGGAAAGTTACAGACATATTTACTCTGGAAAAAATAGGAAACACAATGCTTTCATTAAAAACACCATCTCAGGGGTGGAGCCAAGATGGCGGCTGGAAAGCAGGGACTAGCGTGAGCTCCCCACCAAGTCCCTCCAAAAACATATAAAACAATGGCTCTGAACCAATTCTAGAGCTGCAGAACCCACAAAGTGGCAGAGGGAAGCAGGGCTCTAGCCCAGGACAGCCTGGATGGTCTCTGGGTAAGGTCTATCCCGCACGGAGCTGGGAGCAGAGGGGAGCTGAGCAGAGCCCAGCGTGGGTGGCATGTGCCCTAGCGCCCTGAATCAGTGAGCTGCAGCAGGTACCAGACTTCTCAACCCACAAACACCAAGAACAACAGAGTAGGTCAGTGGGAGAAGCTGCTGGGGATTGGGATAGAGTTTGCGGCTGGGCCACCCCTCCCCAGGGGCAGGGGAGGTGGGGCAGCTTTAGAACTACAGCTGCAGTTGCTTCTGGGCCCAGGCCCACCTGGTGGGAGGAATTAAGTGGTGGATCAGAGCAGGAGTGAAGAGCCTGCTGAAGATCTAAGCCCAGTCTGGATTGGGGGTTCTTGGGGAAGGAGGAGTGCTGGTGTGGCAGAGTTGGCGCATCCCCACAGGCTTGGAACATAGAACTCTTGGTCTACAAGCAGTCATACCCTGCTGAAAAACTCAAGGGTCAAGTAAGTTGGCTGGGACCATGGCCAGGCAGCAAAAACGCACCCAGATTCAGTCTCAGACTCTGGAATCCTTCTTTGGTGACAAAAAAGACCAAAACATGCAGCCAGAAGAAGTCAACAAAGTCAAAGAGCCTACAACAAAAGCCTCCAAGAAAAACATGAACTGGTCTCAGGCCATGGAAGAGCTCAAAAAGGATTTGGAAAAGCAAGTTAGACAAGTAGAGGAAAAATTGAGAAGAGAAATGAGAAGGATCCAAGAAAACCATGAAAAACAAGTCAATGACTTGCTAAAGGAGAATCAAAAAATACTGAAAAATATACTGAAGAAAACAACACCTTAAAAAATAGACTAACTCAGATGGCAAAAAAGCAACAAAAAGCCAATGAGGAGAAGAATGCCT
>CM053626.1:295798166-295813200 GCA_028646595.1 Phalanger gymnotis
TATATATGTACATATAGATATATATGTATTTATATACATGTATATTCCCTTCAGCTACTCTAATACTGAGAAAGGTCTCATGAATTACACACATCATGTTTCCACATAGGAAGGTACACAAAACAGTTGAACTTTAGTAAGTCCCTTATGATTTCTCTTTCTTATTTACCTTTTCATGCTTCTCTTGATTCTTGTGTTTGAAAGTCAAATTTTCTATTCAGCTCTGGTCTTTACACTGAGAAAGCTTGAAAGTCCTGTATTTTATTGAAAGTCTATATTTTGCCTTGGAGCATTATACTCAGTTCTGCTGGGTAGATGTTTCTTGGTTTTAATCCTAACTGCTTTGACCTCTGGAATATCATAGTCCAAGCCCTTTGATCCCCTAATGTAGAAGCTGTTATATCTTGTGTAGTCCTGACTGCATTTCCACAGTACTCAAATTGTTTCTTTCTGGCTGCTTGCAGTATTTTCTCCTTGATCTGGGAGCTCTGGAATTTGGCAACAATATTCCTAGGAGTTTTCTTTTTGGGATCTTTTTCAGGAGGTGATGAGTAGATTCTTTCAATTTCTATTTTACCCTCTAGATATCTAAATATCTAGAATATCAGGTCAGTTCTCCTTGATAATTTCTTGAAAGATGATATCTAGACTTTTTTTTTGATCATGGATTTCAGATAGTCCAATAATTTTTTTAAAAATTATCTCTCCTGGATCTATTTTCCAGGTCAGTGGATTTTCCAATGAGATATTTCACATTGTCTTCTACTTTTTCATTCCTTTGATTCTTGTTTAGAATATCTTGATTTCTCATAAAGTCACTAGCTTCTACTTGCTCCAATCTAATTTTTAAGGTAGTATTTTCTTCAGTGGACTTTTGGACCTCCTTGTCCATTTGGCTAATTCTGCCTTTCAAGGCATTCTTCTCCTCATTGGCTTTTTGGAGCTCTTTTGCCATTTGAGTTAGTCTACTTTGAAGGTGTTATTTTCTTCAGTATTTTTGGGGTCTCCTTTAGCAAGTCATTGACTTATTTTTCATGGTTTTCTTGCATCACTTTCATTTTTCTTCCCAGTTTTTCCTCTACTTCTCATACTTGCTTTTCCAAATCCTTTTTGAGCTCTTACATGGCCTGAGACCAATTCATATTTTTCTTGGAGGCTTTTGATGTAGGCTCTTTGACTTTGTTGACTTCTTCTGCCTGTATGTTTTGGTCTTCTTTGTCACCAAAAAAGATTCCAAAGTCTGAGTCTGAATCTGTGTCCATTTTTGCTGCTTGTTCATGTTCCCAGCCAACTACTTGACCCTTGAGCTATTTGTTTGGGTATGACTGCTTATAGAGTTGAGAGTACTTTGTTCCAAGCTTTAGAGCCTGGGAGGTTGTTTTCAGAGATACTTCTACACAGCAATCTCTGATAACCAGTGCTCCTTCTTCCCTAAGAACCATCAACCAGGATTGCACGCCAGATCCAGGCAGGGCAAAGCAGGCTTTGTATGCCTGCTCTAATCTGCCACTTAATCCCTCCCACCAGGTGGGCCTGGGGCTGGAAGCAACTGCAGCTGGGGCTCTGGAAGCAGCCTCAGAGCTGCACCAACACTGCTGCCCCTGGGGCAGTGGCCGATGGGGAACTCCTTTCACTCTGTCCCAGCAGCTTTTCCCACTAACCTGCTCTGAAGTCTTTGGCATTTGTGAGTTGAGAAGTCTGGTAACTGCCCAGATCAACGATTCAGGGCCCTACAGCCTGTTCCACCTGGCTCCCGGTCTGGTTGGTCTTCAGGTGGCCCTAGCTGGGCTCTGCTCTGCTCTGCTCTGCTTCCGGCTCCATGAGATAGACCCTACCCGGCGACCATCCAAGCGATCCTGAGCTGGAGCCCTGCTTCCCTCTGCTATTTCATGGATTCTGCAGCTCTAGAATTTGTTCAGAGCCATTTTTATACGTGTTTGGAGGGACCTGGGGGAGAGCTCAAGCAAGTCCCTGCTTTCCAGCTGGCATCATGGGTCTGCCCCACCAAGAAATTCCTTATCATGAGAAACACAAAGATGCAAGATTTTGGAATAAAAATACATTATTTGACAAAACTGCTGGGAAAATTGGAAGACAGTATAGCAGAAAGTAGGTATAGACCAACATTTCACACTGTATACTAAGATAAGATTAAAATGGGTACATGATTTGCACATAAAGGATGATATGACACTATGAGCAAATTAAGAGAGCATGAGATAGTTTACCTGTCAGATTTATGGATAAGTGAAGAATTTAGTGCCCAACAAGATACAGAGAGCATTACAAAATGTAAAATAGATAATTGTGATTATATAAAATTTAAAAGTTTTTGCACAAACTAAACCACTGCCACAAAAATTATAAGGAAAGCAGAAAACTGGGGGGAAAATTGCAATAAGTATCTATGATAAAGGCCTCATTTCTCAAACATATAGAGAACTGAGTTGAATTTATTTAAAAAAATACAAGTCATTCCCCATATGATAAAAGGTCAAAGGATATGAACAGGTAGTTTTCAAACAAAGAAATCAAAGCTATCTATAGTCGTATGTAAAAAAAATGCTCTAAATCACTATTGATTAGAGAAATGCAAATTAAAACAGTTCTGAGGTGCAATCTCACACCTATCAGATTAGCTAAGATGACAGAAAAGGAAAATGTTGGATTTTGTAATGGATTTGGGAAAACTGGGCCAGTAATACACTGGTGGTGACATTCTGAACTGATCTAACCATTCTGGAGAGCAATTTGGAAATATGACTAAAGGATTATAAAACCGTGCATACCTTTTGATTCAGCAATACAGCTGATTGATCTATATGCCAAAGACATCTAAAAAAGAGGACCTATTCATACAGATTTTTTTTCTTTTTTGTTTATTTCTTTTTGGTTTTTAACATTTACTTCAAGAAGTTTTAAATTTTCTCCCTCCCTTCCCAAGACAGCCAGCAATCTGATATAGGCTCTACATATACATTCCTATTAAACATATTTTCACATTAGTCATGTTGTATAGAAGAATTATAATGAATGGGAGAAACCATGAGAAAGAAAAAAACAAAACAAACAAACAAAGAAAATAGTCTGCTTTGCTCTGCTCTGCATTGAGACTCCACAGTTCTTTCTCCGGATATGGATGGCATTTTCCATCAGGAAATTTGGAATTGTTTTAGGTCCTTGCAATGCTCGGAAGGGCTAAGTCTATCAAAATCAGTTATCATAGACTGGTTGTTACTGGGTACAATGTTCTCACTTCACTCAGCATCAGTTCATATAAATCTTTCCAGGTTTATCTAAAGTCTGCTTGTTATAGTACACTAGTATTCCATTATATTCATATGCTACAAATTGTTCAGCCCTTCCCCACTTGATGGGCATCCCCTCAATTTCCAGTTCTTGGCCACCACAAAAAGAGCTGCTATAAATATTTTTGTTCCTGTGGATCGTTTTTCCCATTTTTCCGATCTCTTTGGGATACAGCCTTAGAGTGCTGTTGCTGGGTCAAAAGGTATGTACATTTTTATAGTCCTTGGGCATAGTTCCAAATTACTCTCCAGAATGGTTAGAACAGCTCACAGCTCCACCAACAATGAATTAGTGTTCCAACTTTCTCACACCCTCTCCAACATTTATCATTTTCTTGTTTTGTCATGTTAACCAATCTGATAGATGTGATGTGGTGCCTCAGAGTTGTTTTGATTTTCATCTCTCTAATCAATTTAGAACATTTTTTCCATGTGACAATAGCTTTAATTTATTCCTCTGAAAACTGCCTCTTGTAATTATTTGACCATTTATTAATTGGGGAATGGCTTGTATTCTTGTAAATTTGGCTCAGTTCTCTATTTTTAGAAATTTTTAGTCTTAGAAATGAGGCCTTTATCAGAGACATTAGTTGTAAAACTTCTTTCCCAGTTTTCTGCTTCCCTCCTAATCTTGGTTGCATTGGCTTTGTTTTTTTTTAAAAAAAAATATTTATAGCAGCTCTTTTTATGGTGTCTAAGAATTGAAAATTTAAGGGATGCCCATCAATTGGGGAATGGCTAAAAAGCTGTGGTATATAAATGTAATGGAATATTGTTGTACTATAAGAAATGACAAACGAATGATTTCAGAAAAACCTGGAAAGACTTCCATGAACTGATGTACAGTGAAGTAAGCAGAACCTGGAGAATATTGTACATAGTAGCAGCAATGTTCAATGAACGACTGTGGAGGACTTTGCTATTCTCAGCAATACGATGATCCAAGATGATCCTAAAGGACTAATAATAACTCTCCGCCCCCAGAGAAAGAACTGAAATTATTTGAATACAGACTGAAGCATGCTGCTTTTCGCTTTCTTTCATTTTTATTTGAGTCTTCTTGTACAAAATGACTGATATGGAAATGTTTTACATAATTGCACTTGCATAACCTATATCTGATTGCTTATTGTCCCAGGGAGGGGGCAGGAGGATAGAATTTAGAACTCAAAATTTTAAGATGTTTTAAAATTTAAAAAGTACTGCTCTTGCTGAGTTGCACCTTCAGATTCCTAGGGTATAGAATCTTGTTTAGTAATCTTTCAGGTCTTAATGTATATAACAGATAGGCAAAATTATAGGGCAAGGTGGAATAGATAAATGAAACATTTAACAGGAAAGGAAGGGTGGAGAAGGAGAGGTCAGACAGAGAGTATTTGGAATTCAACTGACAGGATTTATTATTAGAATAACCAAGCATTTCCTCTTCAAGAACAGAAACCAAAGGAAAATGACCAAATACTTTTAAAAATTATGAAAGAAGTCCTTTTAGATAAAATTTCAAGGTTGCTTTTTTTATCCAAGGGCATAAGGAGTTATTATATCAAGGAATGAGATAACCATTTATCCCTTGTAAAATTTATCATATTTTATTTCTTCTTACTTTCTACAATTAGGTCAGCAGGTGGTTAGTGGGTTTCAGTATTGTTAGTCTACTAAGATATCATGAAATTATTGTACTTCCTTTTTTTCCCTCCCATTATCTAAAATATATTCAGCATATTCATGGAGAGGGTGGTACTAGCAATTGGAGCTACCCAGAAAGGCTGCATAAGAAATGTGGTGCTCAAGCTGGTTCTTGAAGAAAACTAGGAATTTCAAGAAATGGTCGTGAAAAGGAAATGTATACTGGGCATTGTGTACGTTTTATTTTTGATTCCTTATATTTGATCATGTGGAAGCAGCCCCAGATGTCCCTCCAAAACCTTTTATTAGTCAAAAATACTAGGTTGTCCATATACCAGCCAACTGAGTAGAGGCATCAAGTGAATTTAGGTTCAGAACTCACAAACACTATTTTAAAGGACAGTGAGTTAGATATTGCTCACTTTGGTGTGTTTTTCAATGAAACTAACACTTCACACCCAACACAAATTTTTAAAAAGTTGACATTTATAAATAGAACAAATGTTATAAAGGTATTTTAAGGGGAACTTTGTTCTTTTTTTTGGAAGGTTTGGATGCAAGACTACCTGTCTTATAATCAAAAGCAAACTTAGTTGGGTTGATTTCTTTTGCTGCCAAGTGTAGCATATAATGTCATAAAGATAAGACATGACACCCCCATTTATCTTCATAAATGGTTCATGGAGGCCTGAAAAAATCCTGCTTTCCATGCAGCAAAGAACTGCTTTAAGATCACGGCACTTAATTTTCAATATCTATACCTAAATTATGAGCAGGCATTCACTTTGCATTAGGGGACATCCATCACCTTGTGACATGACATGATGTCTTCCTTTGTATTTTTTTTCACAAAATGTTTATTTAAAAAACACATTGTGCATCACTCTGAATTAGATTATGACAGTTACAGCATCATTTTTCATCTTACAGAGAAAAGGAAGTATATTTTTTTTCCCTTCCAACATATCCTAGACTCAATAGAAACTCGATCAGTCTGTTTGACAGTGTGTCCAGGAGACGGCCTTCAAACCTGGGAAAACCAAAGAAGCAGAGACAGAGAACAGGCAACTCTCACATGCATGTGGACAAAAGAACACACAGGGGTGAATAGTCTCTGTTTGGATTGATGTGCTATATAAATGCATAGAGATTGCCAACTTAAAAGTTGGATTCCAGTCTCAAAGCATCTGCCAAAAAAACATGGAACATTCAGTCTCTGTCTGCTGATCATTTTTGCCGTCAGGTATGGTATTTCAGATTTGACTTCACTGTGGGCCTAGTTTGTCTATTCTGTCTAGAATCATTGGCCCCGCTTGAAAAACTTGAGAGGAGGGCTGATCCAGAAGCCTGACATATTTTAAATCAAGTTAAATCCATGAGGACATTAAAATCTGGAAACTTCACTAAATGTTCCATTTGTGGACATGTTGTCTCCTAAGCGTGTTTTGGCGCTCCTATATTTGGATGACTTTTTGACCCCACCAATAATACAGACTACAGCTCATTGATGCTGTCTCATTCTGTGTGACTTTCATTCAGGTCCACCCATAAAACTTCCACAGAGGATTCGCCCAATCTTCTTGGGAACTTTCCTCTAGATTAAAGGATTTTAAAAACTTTTTCTGTATATATGAATCCTTTTAGCAATCTGTTAATGCCTATGGGCCCCCATACTTTTTTAAGTTTATGAAAGAAATAGATTAAAAAGAAAATCAACCATATTGAAATATAATTCTCAGATTAAAAAAAATTTCATAGACTCCAGGCTAATAACTTCTGGTCTTAAAGTTATGATGTGGTATGGGTACCCATAGTGTACAGTGGCTCTCCTCACTGACCTGGTATCAATGCCAAATAGAAAAATTCTCTATTGATTGTTTTGTTTATGAAGGCAAACTCTCTATATAGAACAAACAAAGCCTAACCAAAAATGTCTCCAAACACAAAAAAATCCCTAAAATATAAATGATCAAAATAAAGTGCTTACCTGGTAAAAGACTGAGATAAGGTAATAGCTGTGGCATCTTAGGAATGGAAAGGGATTTGGATAGACATTTTTTATTCTTCCTATATTGACAAGGGAAAAAAAAAAACCTGGGACTGATATCATCTCTTTATAGACAATGAAAAGAAAGATTCTGTTGCCTTTTTCATTTACCTATTTTAATCAGTGATCTCACAGAAAGAAAGGTTGACTCTGTCTAACCAAAGTTTTCCATTCTATGATGTGACAAAGAATGACATAATTCTTGTGTTCCCCCAGTGGAAGTTGTGGAATATTTGATCATAGAAAAAAAAATCTTCCATAGACTTGAACGTCAACATTGAATCAATTATTTGTCCTCTCTTTTCTGAAATCTGTAATCTCTGTTTCTTTACTCATATCATGTTTTCCCCCCCTACACATGATCATTTGTAATGTTCTCTATGTCTTTGGGAGAAAATATGGCACAGTGATATGACCTTAGGATTTATCATTAGAGGACCTGGTTTGAATCTTGTCTCTGCTTTAACTATCAGACTGTTCATCTGTCTCTGGCTTTTCACACTGGAAGAATACTTCATTTTTGTTTCACCTTCCTATAATTGACTAGTTCTTCTCAGAACCAATATTTTAAGAAAAATATGTATGACAGCCATGTCTTTCTTTATCTCTGAGTTCTACTCCCTACTCTTAACACTGCACCATAGGACCTCATGGTACTTTCACTCTTTCCCTTCTCCTCACATATCTCAATTTCCTGTTATGTGTTGTCTTCCCTCTTTAGAAAGTAAACTCTTTAAAAGCAGCAATTGTCTATCTTGCTGCTTGTATTTTATATTTCAAGAATTTCCCAAATTCGTGGCACATAGTAATTGCTTAATAAATGCTTGCTGAATTGACTTGAGTGACTTTACACAAATAATGTCCCTTCCCTGCAGCTCAGTTTCCTCACATGACATGCAAGAATAGAGTATATGTATATTTTCATGTCATGCACATATGCATACAAATATGCATATGTGTTCCAGTATAAATTTATTTGAGAAATAGACAATTGCATTTAGTAGTGTTTATGTATACATATGATTTTGATTATCAGTAACATCATCACCATCATTTTCATCACCATAGCTCACATTTATAGAATAGCATTTGCAAACCATTTTCTAATTGTATTATCTCACTCGATCCCCACAATTATTTTGCAAAGTAGGTTGCAATACCATTCATTTTCCAGTTGAAGAAACTGAGCTTCAAAGAGTTTAAGTGACTTATCTTAGTTCCTACAGCTAGTAAATGTCACTGGTGTCATTGTACCCGTGTTTCCTGAATCCAAATGCAGCACATATTTATATGTATACATGTATACATGATATATACACATCTAGGAGTAATGGCAAGCACAGTGGGACTTTTTGTTGTGCCCCCCCAGCTTTGAAAACCCAGATGTTGGTTCTTCTCTCACTGGCAACTATGTATGTAATGCTGTTGTCAGACAGAAGCTTGTCTGTTGATTTGTGTTATTTTGCTCTGTTTATAATTTCTGCTTGTAATTTCTGTTTGTATTTGCTCTGAAGTTCAGGGTGCTGACTTTTCCCCCTGACTTAAGTGAATGATATTTGTATATGTTTGATTAAAGTGAGATTGTAAACCCCTTAAATTTGCTTTCCTTAGAAAAGGAGATCAAACAACCTGTGCTAGCATCCTTCCTGTGTTCTTGGTCTTGTTACTGGTCTTACACCTCCACCATAGCTCCTACAACATTGTTATTATATTAGGTAAAGAAGAGTTCCTTTAACAACTTGATAATTGTGATAAGGTGTGGTAACCTTAACAGTGATAGGAGCATGGACAATAGCCCTTGAATGACCCCCCCCCCATATCCTCTTTTGTTGATTTTCTTTTTCAGTTGTTTCAGTCACATCTCTTTGACTCCATTTGGGGTTTTCTTGGCAAAGATACTGAAGTAGTTTGCCATTTTCTTCTCCAGCCCATTTTACAATGAGGAAATTGAGGCAAGCAGAGTTAAATGACTTTCCCAAAGTCATATAGCTAATGAGTATCTGAGGCCAGATTTGAACATGACTTGCAGTCTCCAGGCCCGGCAGAAACATCATCTGAAATTGGGGTCACATTCTCTTTGTACACACAAGTTTCCTGCAGAGAGTGGGTTTAAATATAGAGAGCACATATCACAGAAGGATAAAGTCACGGGTCCTGGTTGCTATTATTTATTTCTCTGTACTGGGCTCTAATGGTTGGTAATCTTGAAGAGTCCTGAAGCTTCCCACCCTTGGTGCATCTGTTGTTCAGTTGTTTTTTAGTTGTATCTAACTATTCATGATTTCATTTGGGTTTATTTTTGGTAAAGATACTGGAGTGGTTTTCCCTTTCCCTCTCTAGCTCATTTTTTACAGGTAAGTAACATACCCATGGTCACACAGCTAGTAAGTGACTGAGGCCAGATTTCCAGATTTGAACTCTGAAAGATGAGTCTTCCTGACTCCAGGCCTGGCTATATCAACTGTGCCACCTAACTGCCTTTTTGGTATATCTAGTTTGTCCTTTGTGTGCCTTTGTACTTGAAAAGTTGACGCTGCTATCTGCCACCGCTATTCCGTGGGATGATGCTTCTACCACCAATCATAAACTGTTAGGATTACAAATTTTCAAGGTTCATGGGGACGTTTCCTGGTCAATTGGACATAGAGGGAGAAGAGAGACAGAGAGAGAAAGAAAGATAGGGAGACAGAGACAGAGAGACAGAGATAGAGAGATAGAGAGAGAGAGACAGAGACAGAGGGAGATGGTGACACAGAGAGAGACAGAGACACAGAGAGAGGTGGAGAGAGAAATAACAGAGGGAGAGACACACAAAGAGATACAGACAGAGATAGAGACACAGAGCCAGAGAGAGGCAGACAGAGGAATAGACAGAGAGAGTCAGAAAGAAATGTTTTTTTTCCATTTAAAGGAAAATTCCTTTTCAGGAGCCTTTCTCTGTTATATTGGACTACCACGTAACTTACCTGACAACGAAATACCCAATTTTGAAGTGCTTTTTTGGGTTCTACATTATCCCAAATGTGTGAGTCCTGTCTTTTTAGCCAGTCACAAGATATTTCCTGGCGCCATCATCCACTTTTATCCAACAGTGTAAAGCTTCTGTGATCTATTCAAATTGATTAAGTACTTGGGGTTTTCTTGGCAAAGATACTGAAGTGGTTTGCCATTTTCTTCTCCAGCCCATTTTACAATGAGGAAACTGAGGCAAGCAGAGTTAAATGACTTTCCCAAAGTCATATAGCTAATGAGTATCTGAGGCCAGATTTGAACATGACTTGCAGTCTCCAGGCCCGGCAGAAACATCATCTGAAATTGGGGTCACATTCTCTTTGTACACACAAGATTGCTTATATTTTGTTGTTGAATCATTTCAGTCATATCCTATTCTTCATGACCTCATTTGGTGTTTTCTTGGTGAAGATACTGGAGTGGTTTGCCATTTCCTTCTCCAACTCATTTTACAGATGAGGAACTCATGCAAACAGAGTTAAGTGACTACTTGCCTAGGGTAACACAGCTAGTAAGTGTCTGAAATGGGATTTGTACTCATGTCCTCCTGATGTCAGGGCCTGTGCTCTACCCACTGAACCACCTACCTGCCCCTGGCTTACTTTTAATTGATGGAGTGAATTAGGATGTTTGGGCTTTCTGTAATTCCACTAATAAGTTAGATAGAATCATCACTATAAAAGATCGTGTTGTCCTCTTCGCCTGGACTGTGAAATGAGATTTTCATTTTTAAATGGCAGGGAGGAGAGAATATAAATGGTAAATTTACCTTTTTTCCTAATTGCAGCTTGCTTTTGAAAACAGTTTTTATATTAGGCATAAATTCAGGAAATATAGAAAGTTTTACATTTTTTGTTTCTGTTTATGCTCTGAGATCATTACTCCTTGGCTATGGAAATTATTTTTTGTAACCATGGCAGGTCACTACATCCCTCATTTGGTTGAGTTACAAGGAAGGGCAGAATAAAAAGGAGCAACATGGGGGCCAAGTCTAAGCAGCTGTTCCCGACCTTGCAAGCAATGCTATCATTCTCTTTTTTGTGATATTTCCTTGCATTCAGTAGGATGGCTTTCTTCATGACAGTACTTTTATTGCATATTTCTATAGAGTACACTCCTCTTTATCATCATCATTATAACCACCATATGCCTAATATTTATTCCAATGGAGTAGCAGTGCTGCTATAGCTACAACTGAATTGGTGTATCCGCCTATTGTATGTTCTGATTTGGGGGCTTTAAATATTTCAGATCTTTCTGTCTAGGCATAGTCAGCTCATATTTCATTTCATTATATCTCCAACAAGCAACCTTTCCAAGTTACCACTTGGTAACAACCCGCTCTCCACACTATCTAGAAATGTCACTTTCTCATTCTTCTCCTTAGAAAGGAAAGGGTATTCCATGTCTTAGTGGATTTCTATTTTCCAAGTCCACTGTCATGAGTCTGTAGTTTATTACAAAGTCCAATCCCAGATATATCAAAATGACGAAAAGAGGAAAATCACCGAAAGAACTTGGTTTCAACCTCCCCCATAGGCCCCGATCTTTTACGTTCTAGTTCATCATCAAAAGTCCAAATTTGATAAAAATGAAAACACAATCCTCTTTGTTCTCACTTCTTGTCCTATGTCTCTGGTATATCGCCTATCAAAAGAATATTACTCAAAAAATGACAAGTCAAAGATGGTTCTTCAGTTGGGAAAAAGAGAATTCTTCCTTGCTGCTTATAGACCTTGTGTTTCTTCTTAAGATCAGAGGATTCCAGATCTGAAGCTGGTGGAGACCTCAGAGGCCATTTAGTCCAACTGCTTTATTTTACAGATGAGAGAACTGAGTCTCCGGAAGGTGAGGGAGACTTACCTTCCACACAGAAAGCTAGCATCATACTTTCTGTGGCAACCTTCTTTTATCAGGACATTCTGCAGTTAAAAGTTGTCACAGAAATATCAGATATCAGCAGTCATTTAGTCCAATAACAACAATGATGATGCTGACTATCATTTACATAGATATTTAAGTTTTGGGAAGTACTTTTATAAATATCACATTTTGTTCTCACACATAATTCTGGGAAGTAGGTGTTTTTATTATCCCCATTTTACAGATGAAGAACTGATACAAAAAGGCTGAGTGGCTTCCCCAGGGTCACACAGCTATTAAGTGTATGAAGTAGAGAATTTCAACTGAGGTTTTCTTTGTTCCTTGTCCAGAGCTCTATCCACTATACCACCTAACTGCCTTCTCTTAGTTAAGAATTCCCTTATTAAGAAAGTCCTACACTGAAAACCTATACTGAGGAGAATCCCATTATCACCTAAGGAAGCCATTTCACTTTTGGACAGCTTCATTTTGACAAAGTATTATGGACTTCAAACTTTGCAAAGCAAAATCTAAAATTTTACTCTTATTCAATACAGTAAATGCTCAAAATTTTCTCCCTAAATATTCTATGATATACTTTGCCATAAGCAAACACTGATATTTATAAAGGGACAAAAAAAGAATTATGAAAAAGCTGGGATCAAGGATGCATTTTTTAACATCAGCTTCTATCATATACCGTAGGGTAAGGACAGATTCATCCATATGTCTTATTCTTCCTACATCTATAACACTAAGCATTTATAATTAGCATTTGTAATGATAACCCTGAAAGGTAACTGTAAGATCTTTAAGTGATATCAGAGCTCTTGAACAGATTGCTTTATGTCTAGTAGAGTCAGACATAACTGAAAATGATTCAACAACAATAAATTTCTGAGCTGACACACACACATATATGCATATGTATAATATACATATACACACATACATATGTACATACATATATATGTACGTAAACATATCTATATGTATATCTATCATCTATCTATCTATCTATCTATCTATCTATCTATCTATCTATCTATCTATCTATCTATCTACCTATCATCCCTGATATCAATGTGGTAAATTTAGCCTTGTTAGTCTTTGGGCATCTTGGGCCTATAACCAAAGCAACATTCCAGCTTTATTTAATCTGCTAAATTTCATTTTCAACTGGCCCAATTTTCAAGATCGTCACCATCAAGAGGTCACCTTCAAACCCCAATGAGACAACACCAGAGAAATACTGTGAAGAGGCAGCTAGGTGGCATCGTAGAAACAATGTTGAGCTTGCAGTCATGAAAGCCTCATGTTAAATTCCATCTCATACACAATCAGTGGTACTCTGGGAAATTCACTCTATCTCTCTCAGGGTCTGAGTCCTCATTTATAAGATCAAGCTTATAATAATAGCATCAATATCAAAGAGTCATTAAATGGTCAATGAGATGATGTGTAAAGAGCTTTGAAAACCTTGAAGCCCTAGATAACTGGTAGCCATCTCTATTATCACAAAAGGATTTCTGTGAAACATCTGAGGACACAAACTAAACCGGTTCAACCTGAAAATAAGGAGAACCAAGAGAACAATATGCATAATTATGGTAAAAATGTACAAAGTCAAATAAAACAACATTAATGCTTCATTTTGATTCATTATAATTATAAACTCTGATCCCAGAAAACAGATAATGAAATCACCTCCTTCCATTTGGTTGACAAGGTGAGGTCTGTCTTGTGGAATGGTAAGTACACTGTGAGTTTCAGTCTTTGTTTTTGCTTGTTTTCTAGAAGTCATTGCTGAGTGGAGGTAATGAGCTTAATATTATGAAATGACTGAAGAATTTTAAAAACCCTATACATATAAATAAAAAATGTTCCCTTAACTATATAGAAAATAATGAGGTCATCTTGACCAATTCATGTGTGTCCAGGCTTATATTTATAATTTCCTTGGTTATGATCATATCTAGGTTGCCATAATTAGTCCTTGCTATAAGAAACTTATAAGAGTTTATCATCTTCCATTTTTCAGGCTCAAGGCATTATCTGAAAGATACTGCTTTTATGTTTTCTCTTCCACCCAAACCACTGAAAACCACATCTGAAGTAAATATAGAAAACACCTATTCTATCATTTGTAATGTAGGAAGACAGGATGAATTTTTTAGAGAATAAAAGCTAGGAACTTTATAAATCTGAGGTTAATAAGGGTAAAAATTAAGGGGATCTTGTAAGTTGAAGTCTCAATAAACTTTCTAAACAAATTTGGCAGTCAAAAATTTTGTAGTATGTTGAAGTTATGATTTGGGACACTTTTTGAAAGGAAATCCCATTAGCTACAGACACATCCCAGAATGGTAGCAGATTCAGAAAGGAGAGAGGTGAAAGGAGTAATATAATATCCCAAAGGAATTTTATTTCTTATTAGTTTGGGAGGGACCCAGGCCTCAAATTGTGTTTCTGGCAGGGAAGAGAAAAGATAAATTCTCTTTAATTCCCATGATGCCAGATTGACATCGGGCACTGTTTCATTCTGTATTACTATAGAACTTAATGCATATATCAAACCTATGTGTTCCTTTTTTGAAAGTAGCTGAGAGAATGTTCCAGTACATGGCAAGGGTGAGGAGGACAATTTTGACCACAATCTAAAAAGAAAAAAAAATGTTTATTCTTAACTTTTATAAGTAGAATTTCCTTCCCACATTTCACATTTTCATACAATGCCATTTACTAAGTTATTTTACTGATATAATTTAATTAAATGCAACCCTTGTAACCAAGAGTGAATACAACTTGGACTATATGAGACATTAGTAATAGTGTTATATTATCAGTATCAGACCTGAAGACAGTTTTCATTTTCTCATCAAATTTGAGTAATTTATCAACTTCATTTTAAAGAGTTCTTTATAAATTCAATATTGAACACATTTTCTTTGCTTGGCCTAACCATTCCATATTTGTTTACCTATCAATTTAATCTACCCCTAACATACAAGACTCTGGCACAAGTTACTGTGCAGAATTCTATTGTACTTGCTAGTCAGTCATTGGAAAGACTGTTGACTCATTCTACCCTGGGAGACTTAGGGACTAACTGCAGAGAAATCGTCAGTTAAGACAGCTTTACTAGGAAAATCTCAGATCCCTTGCTAAGACCTTTTTT
>CM053626.1:295813700-295816200 GCA_028646595.1 Phalanger gymnotis
TCCTGCACCACCACTGCTGCAGCAAAGAGCTCCAGAGAGGAGAAGGCCAACCCCTGGTTTTATATCTTTTTCAGGGTCAGGGGTGAGTCACACATGCGACTCACCCATGTGACCTATAATCACCACAAAGAACGATTTAAATACACTTGGTCTAAAAGCCTCTGCTGTCCCAGACATGTAAACTAGGCCCTTCCTGGAGTTAGCCCCACCTTGGGCCCCACCTTAGTTGCCAATCCACACTCACATAGGTTTTACACCTAATAGGGGTTTGGGACTGGGGCATAGCACTTAGTAAGATTCAATGAAATAGATGAGTTACTCAAAGCAAACAAAAGACAAACTCTTCAAGGGCACTTGTTGAACTAAGTGCTAAGGAGCTCATTTTGCTGGGAATGAGTGAATCTTGCTCTCATTGGATTTCACTTGAGGAAGGAATAACATACACACTCAATTGAGTATCTCACCCCACAGGAAAGAAGGGGGAAGGAGGTAAAAAGGGGAGATGATAGAAGGAAGGGCAGAAGAGGGAGGAGGTAATCAAAAACAAACACTCTCGAAAAGGGACAGGGTTAAGGGAGAAAACTAAATAAAGGGGGACAGGATAGGAGGGAGCAAAATACAGTTAGTCTTTCACAACATGAGTATTGTGGAAGTGTTTTGCATAATGATACACGTGGGGCCCTTTTGCCTTCTTAGGGAGGATGGGTGGGGAGGGAAGAGGGGAGAGAATTGGGAATTCAAAGTTTTAAAATCAGATGCTCAAAAAATTTGTTTTTGCATGCAACTGGATAATAAGATATATAGGTAATGGGGCATAGAAATCTATCCTGCTTTAGAAGAAAGTGAGGGGAAAGGGGATGGGGGGTGGGGTGACAGAAGAGAGGGCTCACTGGGGAACAGGGCAATCAGAATACATGCCATCTTGGAGTGGGGGGAGGGTAGAAATGGGGAGAAAATTTGAAACTCAAAATCTTGTGGAAATCAGTGCTGAAAACTAAAAATATTAAACAAATAAAAAATAGAAAAATTTAAAAATGCAAAAGTAAAAAAAAAAGAGAAATTTCTTGGCTTTCCTTTTGGTTTCTATGTTAGATCCACCACAGTGGACTTTTCTCCCCACTCCTCCCTCACTCCCAATTGAATTTTATACCTTTCCCTAGAGGACATATTTGCCTGAGAGAATTTTTCAATGGTACTTACAGCTGTCTCCACATCTCACTATTTTAAATGACCCAAAAATGTTAGTGCCTCTAATGTTCTGGTGAAAGAAATTAAATATTTTATGAAGCAAAGCTGCACCTACAATATTTGAGGCATGAGCAACAATGATGAAAACCCTAGACAAAAAGAAAATGCAAAAGAAATTGATGCAGATTTGGCTAAAAAATATTAAATTATTAAAAATAGGCTACTACATATTTATTAAGTATTAAATTGCCTTAAAGGTATGGCTAAATGTTAATTAAAATATTGAAATAAATAGTGTTTCTCCTTAAAACACAAAAAGTTAATAAAATATTTTATAGGCACCAAAACGTTATTTGGAAATAAACATGCAAGCAAAGGAATCCACTACGTCATTTCAACCCTTCCCAGAGTCTTCTACTGTATTACTATATAAAGTATTATAGAAATATCAATTATTCTTGTTTTACAAAACACTTTCCTCCTCACACCCAGGTGGGAAAAGTAGTACAAGTGGAGTTGTACATATTTTCAGATGATGAATCTGAAGTTTAGAGAACTTAATCTACTTTAACATGGACATACCCCCAATAAAAACCACAGAAGGGCAACTGATTACCTAACTACCAAGTCCAGTATTCTTCCATCTGATATCACTGCATTTCATATATCCCATTCAGTTAAGTATTCAGAGAAAGGACCCAGTCACCTCCTTATGGTTATATCTATATCTATATCTATATACATATCTATATCTATATCTATATCTATCTACACACATACATGTGTATGTATGTATCTACATATATATGCATGTATACATATACATGAAGATGTATATATAATATATGTATCTGTGTGTGTCTAACTCTCCAGTTGACTTTGAAGAAAAAACGACAAAGAATGGAGAAAGAAAATAATGAAAAATTGTTTTCAAATATTCATACAATTGAGAATTGATATTTAATTCACCAACTGCAAGTAAAGGTAGGGGTGGTAGCATTCTTGGTTGGGAAGGGGTGGGACTGAACCTCAGGGTTAAATATCTGTCAGTATGTAAGGCACAAAAGAAAAGCAGTTACATGTTTGGATTAATCTATCTTAATATTTTAAGCTTCTTCTCCATACATATTTTAATTTAAACTTAACTCCATAGAATTATAGTATTTTAAAACCATATATCCTGTGTTGCAGGATTACTATGAGGACATCAATCTCATTAGGCTCTGTAGTATAAACCAAAAAGATGAACCCTTACAGAATTTGATGTTTCATGAACCTCTCTGTCTCTGCTTCTCTCTGTCTTTGTCTGTCT
>CM053626.1:295818700-295832215 GCA_028646595.1 Phalanger gymnotis
AGTCTGGCCTTGCTTACTATTGTGCCTTAAAAGGAAGAGTGATAAGGACTGGTCCTGTTTTTTTTTTTCCTTTTTCTTTCTTTTAATTTAATTAATTTTGTTACATTTAAGTTCCAAGCTGTCTCCCTCCCTCACTCCCAACTCTGCACTAGAGAAGGTCACCATTTCTCATACATACAGGTAAATGTATACACATAATACACATACATATGTAAAACCACACAACACATAATTCTGTTCATCATTTCTTTCTCTGTAGATGGGTAGCATCTTCCATTCAATACACTTCAGTGGCTTACTATTACCTCTAGGATCAAATATAAAATCCTCTCTTTAATTTCCAAAGCCCTTCATAACCTCCTCCTACCTTTCTCGTCTTCTTATACCTTATGTATGCTCCATCAGTACTCTGCAGTCTAGGGACATCAGCCTCCTTTCTGTTTCTTGTGAAGCTCAGCCATCTCCAGGAATGGAGCAGCTTCCCTGGCTTGGAAGCCTCTCCCTCCTTGCATCCACTTCCTGGACTCCCCAGCTTTCTTTAAGTATCAGTTCAAGTTGCCACTTCTGCAAAAGATCTTTTCCATTTCCCCTTCCGCTGATCAGCTCCAAGTTATCTTGTATATATCATGTGCATATATAGTTGTTTTACATGTTTTCTCCCCTGTACTCTCCCCTCAGACTGTACACCCCTTAAGGGAAGGGACTATCTTTTACCTTGCTTTGTATCCTCAGTGATTAAAAAAGTGCCTGACACTTAGTAGGTTCTTAATAAATGCTAGATCATTGACTTCCATGTATCCTAGATTTCGGGTAACCATATTCCAAATGGTTTAGAGGAAAGACAAGTTGCTAGGGAACAAAATGTTACAAAGTGAATGTTACACGGATTACTTTTCATACTATTCGCTTCCTTAGTCAGACTTCATCTAGTGTCTGTTTGGGTTTGGGAGCCACAGGGATGTTGGAAACAGTACAAGAGCATCCAGAGAAGGGCAACCAGAAGAATGGCCTATGAGAACCAAGTGAAAAACATGGAGATGGTTAGCCCAGAGTCACCACAGCTGTCCTCAAGTATGTGAAGGGCTTTGATTTGGATGATACATTAAACTCGGTTCATTTGTTCTCAAAAGGCAGAGACAGAAGTGGGGGACCTTGCCTTTTCAGGCTAAAGTTTTTAACAGGTCTCGACAGTAAATGGGTGGACATTGCAAAGAGACTAAATTTGGCTTGAAATTAGGGAAATCATCTAAACAATGGAGCTGTCCAGAAGTACAATGGTCAGCTAGGTGGTTTCATGCTGGCCTTGGAGTAGGGTAGACTTGGCCTCAGACATTTACTAATCAAGTGACCGATGGCTAGTCAACTAACCTCATTTTCCTCAGTTTTCTCATCTGTAAAATGGGAATAATAATAGCAGCTACTTCCTAGGGTTGTTGTGAAGTTCAAGTGAAAGGATATATGCAAAATAATTGACACACAACAGGTGCTTAATAAATATTCCATCTCCATCTCCACTCCATCTCACCTTCCCTAAATAGGTGGTAAGTTTTTCCTCACTGGATATTTTTAAGCCAAAATTAGATGTAAAGTACTCAGTCATGGTACATTAGAGATTTAGTTTGTTTCTGGGTTAAACCAGACAGCCACTGGGATCAGATGGGCCTTTCCAATTCTGAAATTCTATGACCATCTCATATGATGCTCACTACAACCCTGTAAGTTATGTGCTTATGATCTTGATTTACAATTAAGGAAGCTAAAATTCAAAAGTTTTACAGTGTTTTCCAAGGTTGGACAGCTAATAAATGTCTGAGTCTGGATCTGAATACAGGTTGCCATGATTCCGGGCTAGTACTCAATCCGTCATATCACCACATGAGTCTATGATCTCATCATAGTAAGTTCCCTGATCACTGGTGTTGATCACAACTCATGTATATCTTCTCTTCCTGCATGGTTATTGTTTATTTTCTTATTTAAAAAAATCCTCCAAAGGAGATCTACCCAAGGAACTGGAGACTATCCTCTGGATAGTGAAATATTTCATAAACACCAAGGCTCAAGCTGCTCAGAAGCTATTTCTTGCTCTTGACAGATCACTAGACTATATGCTTTCCTAAACACTGGCCCTTGAGAAAGCCTCATGCAGAAGCACCATGCATCTATTTGGAATCAGAGAAAATTAATTTGGATTTGCATTCAGGAACCCATATTTTCTACCTGTCATTACTTGAACAAGTCACTTCACTTTTCTTGAAAGTAATAGCTAATAGCCGGTGGGGCAAGTAAATAGAGTCAGGAAGACTCCTCTTCCTGAGTTCACATCTGGCCTTGGTGTGACCCTGGCCAAGTCATTTAACAGTTAGCCTCAGTTTCCTTATGTGAAAAATTAGCTGGAGAAGGAAGTGACAAATCACTCCTGTATCTTTGCAAAGAAAACTCCAAATGATTTCAGGAAGATTCAGACGCCAAAGACTTAACAACAGAATAACTAATAGCTAGCATTTACGTGGCACTTTAAGGTTTGTGAAACGCTTTGCATATGTTATCTTATTTAATTCTCACATTAACTTTGTGAAGTAGGTGCTATTCTTATGTACATTTTGCAGACGGGGAAACTGTAGTAGAGCTGTTGCTATTTGTCCTTAGCTCTCAAAGAGGACCATGACACCAGGGAGGTGATGCCATGAAATGAAAGTGAATTGGATTTAAGTGAGGGAGAGCTGTGCAAAGTCACCAGCCTCACTTTCTCCTCTGGAGCCATATGGGTCCAGTGGCCAGATATGGATGCAGACAACTAGAAATGATCCAGGATACAGTGGGGGACCTTGCCTTTTCAAGCTAAAGTTTTTAACGGGTCTCAATTTGACTGAGGCAGTGCCCATTCAGTGATTAAGGCTTAATAACAGATGAGGCAAAGAATGGCCTCTTTAAAAATACAAATGAGGGAACTGAAGTGGAGAGAGCTCAAGTGAATTGCCCAGAGTCTCACAAATAGTAAGTGTCTGAGGCAGGATTGAACTTCCTGATTCTAAGGCCAGCACTCTATCTTCTGTGCCACCTAACAGCTATATTCCTTCTCTCATCTTTACAATAGTATCTATCTCTTAAGGCAGTTGTGAAGATAAATTGAAAAAATGTAAGTAATAGATTTTTCAAACTTTTAAAACTTGATATACTTTCCCATCATGACTACCACCATCATCACCATCATTACGCACATCACCACTATCACCATTACTTCCATCTCTACCACCACCACCACCACCACCACCACCACCATCATCATCATTTCATTATTTATTTTTCTGTTTTTCATTGTGTTGGTTACAAATAATTTTGAGTCATGGATGTTTATTCTATTCCATGATTCCTTATCTGTATAATAAACTCTAAGTTCCCTTCCAAGACTAAAGTCATATTCCTAAAACTAGAAATTGACAAAATGGAAGTAGCATCATAAAGTGGAAAGAGAACATTTGGAGTCAAAAGACCTGGGTTTAAATTCTGAATTTGCTATTTTAACAAGTCATTTAACCCCTCTAGGCCTCAAACTCCTCATTTATAAAATGATTAGTTCAGACTAAATTTATCTGCAAGTTTTAACTCTATTATCCTAAGATCATAGATTAGATGCTTCTCTAGTCATACTAGACACTCCTAGGAATCAGAAGGAGGTTTTCCTCTTGAACCAGAAGCTTTTTGTCTTCCTTTTGTCTCTCCTCCAAATTCTTTTCCTTTCCCTCTATGATCCCCTACAGCAACTGATTTTTTCTGGCTCCATCATCTCTATTCACTTTCCAACCAGCATCAATGTCTATTTCAAGGACCGTTGCTGCTGCTTAACTGTCCCTTTAGAGTTGAAGGATTTGGTCAGAGTCTAACTTTAGCAGGTGTGAGTCAACCACATTCACCCCTCCCTCTGCATCCAAGTACGTCCATTGACAATCCAACGGATCGTGCTTGACTTATATCAGATTTCAAAGGGCTTTGAGGAAAGCGTCTAAATCCAAAACCTTCTTGGGACCCCTACATTTAATGTTAAAGAGCACCATGGGACTCTAGACATGAGTCATAATGCTCAGTTCCCAGAAACATAGATTTTTAGAGGGAGGGGAAATGGGGCACTGGAAACAAAAATAGACGCAGGGCAGGAGAAATCTCCACAAACTGGCCTTAAGGGTATGTGTTCAATAGCCAAAATTTACCTAACAGATTCTTTTTGGCAGTTGCATTTCTGAACCCAAAATTTAATGGAAATGCAAAACAACATGAGGGTAAGGGGAAAAAAAAGAGGTCTCTGTAAGGTCAATGTTCAAACTCTACCTTGGAATTGAAAGAATCATATTGGGAACAATCCAATCAGGGACTATAAGGAAAACATGTTTCATAGAATGAGTAACTAGCCTTGGGTTTAATTGTGATCCTATCCCTTTAAAGTCATGAACTTAAGCATTTTTCTTTCTTTTTCTTTTAAACTTATTTTCCCTCAAGTGATCAGGACCTTAAAAAACAAATAAAACAAACAGCAATAACAGCAGCAAAACAGAGCAAAGACCTATTTTTGGCAATCTGGCAATCATGCTGGTATTTAGTCTACTTTGCATTTGATTGATTCCTGAGTCTTTCTCTTTAATAACAATCAGAAGATCTGGCAGAAAAAGCCGGATTGTGTTTTAGGGGTATGATAGATAGCTTGAATGACTGAAGATTCCACCTCACACAGATTGTCTTGCACCTACCGTTCTGGCTTTATTTCACTCTTCATGCATTCTCCACTCCAGTCAAAATGAGCATTCTAAGATACTCACCACAAACCTACATCATTCCTTTTCAAGGGTGGTTCCCAGGGTCTCAAATTCACTCCTTCCTCACCTGTCCTTTGAAGAATCCTTCACTTTCCTTCTCTGATTTTATGGTCTCCCTCTTTCTATAGCCCTTAAGATAATCTTCCTCTGAAAATTATATAGCATTGGAATGTGTCCCTGCTCCAATATGTACTAGCTAAGTGACCCTGAAAAATTGACTTAACCTGTCCAAGATCATAAATCAGATTTTGATATCCATCGGCAGAGGGAGTTACTCGTTAGGGAGATCTTTATAACAATGAAACATAAGTCTATTCCTATATGTAATAAGTTCCCTGAGGTCAGGGACTATTATATTTTGTGTGTTTGTTTTCATATCTGAACCAATTAGCAAAGTGCCTTGTACGTTTCAGGGACCCTGTGTTTGTTGAATTAGATGGGATTAATAGCATGTGCATGGGTCATTTCCTTGACTTCCCATTAGGCTACCAATTTCTTCACTTGTAAGCATACTGATCAAGCTCTATTAAAGTGAAATTTAATAATAAGCACAAAACTATTACAAGTAATGAGCATTTTTTAATTTGTCTTTTCTTCTCATCAGCCCAACATCCCAAGGTGGCCTGCAATAGGCATCTCTCAGTATCATCTAAAGACAATGTGGTCATTGGAAGACTTACTTGGCAAAGTCTCTCCAAGAAAACTCGACCTGCCAGTGCGCTGTGCCGAATATCTGGTCGTCTTCAAGAAGGAAGGGAAAACCGCAACAACAGCACTTATCGAATGTTGTATGGGTATAGCCTTGTCTTGGTGCTCAAGGAAATAGAGGCAAAACAAAGGGAGCAAGGAAGTATTAAACTGTCAAATCAGTCAGTCAACAAATCTTTATCAGGCACCTACTATGTGACAAGCACTGCGCTTAGCACCAGAGATACAAAGAGAAAAGGCAGAACCTACTCTCTACATATGTTTGTCCAACATCTACATCTGTGTCTAGAAATATGGGGCATTAAAGTTATATTTATTTCTATACAAAAAAGTTATTTATACAAGTGAGGGTATTACCATCTCTCAACACAATGTATGGCACATAGTAGGTGCTTAATACATACTTTTTTAAAGGATCATTTATTGATCTATTTGTCATTTAACATCCAAATTTTATATATATATATATAATATGTATATATATATACATATATATATATGTATGTATGTATTCAGGTTTACCTATTTAAAATTTAAAATAATATATAAAGATTCAGGTTGCTATATCTCTTCTTAGTATATTATATGTGAGTGTATATATATGTATACATATATATTTATATATATATATACAGAGAAAGAGACAGAGAGAAAATATATGTGTATAAATTCTAATAATCAAAATAGCACCTTAAACTTTCTAAATAATGTTTGAAAATCCAAGTAGGCAAAACTTGAAGATGTTTCATATTTAGATGTTAAGTAACATCAGAGATTAATCAAACATTCATTCAGTGATTAATCACTTGCTACGTGTCAAGTGCTGTCCTAAATGCTGGGGTGCTCTACTAACAGATATAGACTCTAAAGATGATTCATTCCCACCATACTACATTGGTCCAGGTCCTTGGCCTGTTTCAATTTTGTCAATAAAAATATTAAAGGGAATTTCCAAATTACTTGTGGGAGAATATGGGTAAAGGGTCATTGAATTCCACTGGCAAATTTGTTACTACTAACCAAATTCTGAGGGCACGTAAATGTCCCTAATATACATTTCCAGTCTTTCCTTCTTATACACAATTTTTCTTCCTGTTTCCTGTTTTCCCCCTTTTGCTCTCTCTGCTTACTCATCCTTTTATTCCTCTCTTACATTTCTCCTCTACATAATTTTCTAGCCTTCTTCCCATCTCCCGAAGCCAGAAGAGCATGTTCAGAGTTGGCATAGACAGTAGTAATGAAGACAATATTCCAATTCATTTCCTTTCCTCTCTTAGCCAACCCCCTACCCCTAATAAGCCCTGAGAGAATGAAACATGATTTTTCCATGCTCTAAACTCAAGCCAACTGTGTTTGAAAAAAAAATATAACTTAGAGAGGGTGACGGGGGGGGGTTGTCTTCCTTCTTTATTAAACAGAGCGTCTATGTTTTTTTTGTATTTTTTGCCATGTTTATGGACTGTATTATTTCTGCTTTTGTACTCTTTCTTTCTGAATATGAGAGATTCCTTCTCACTAATTAAAAAATCAGCAAACAAACAAATTCCATCTCAGGCTGGGACCCATTATATCCGTCTCATATTATAAAACATATGCAAGGACAAACTATTTAATTTCTAATATTTCCACTGCTAGAATAAAAACCAGAAGGTTTAGTTTTTTTTTTTTTATTAGAACACAACCCTTGGCCAAAAGTATAAAAATATCCTACTACTCAGTATTCTTGCCACACATTCCCCTGGCTAGTCTTGTCACTACTTCTCTAAAACACAAACAGAACATATTGTCATTCCTTTTTATGGACTAATGTATTGATTTGCTTTTATGGTTGAACATGATGTAAAAAGAGGACATGAGTTAGCATGTCATCATGGATGGAAAGCTGGCACTGGAATCAGGAATTCCTGGGAACAAGTCCAGCATGTGACAAAGATTAGCCACTGCCACTTATCCTCTCTTTGCCCCCCGGTAACCTTCAGAGTTCTGAAACTGACATCAGAAAGACCTGAATTTAAATCCTGCTTCATGAATTTTCCCTATAACCCTGTACTAGTCATGTGATTTCTCAGCATCAGTTCCTTCATCTTTGTAAAACTGTAATATTACCAGCTGCCTCCTAGGGTTGATTTGGAGATCAAATGAAATTATATATGAAAAATGTTTTGCAAGTCTGAAACATGTATCTATTTTCTCAGAAAAAAAGAGTGGACTCTTTTAAGGAAAAGGAAAAATTGCTACAGTAATGATGACCCAAGTGTCAACTAAAGGAATTCAGGCGATCCAACTTTATAAATGATTAGAAAATTATTTTTTGCAGAACTCTACTTTTAAAGGTTTGTCAGCCTACTGAGGGAGACTAAATAGTTTCTGATTTATGGAGTAAACTCAGCTATTCTCAATGTGTAAGTACCTAATAATTTTAAGAGGAAGTAGATTGAACAGAATTCACAAATTACAGTAAATGTTTATAGAGTACCTACTATGTACAGGTACTGTTCCAGGACCTCAGGATTCAAAGACAAAAATCAAAACTTGTCTTCATGGAATTGGGTTAAGTTTCTGAGACAGGGAATTTGAAAGTCATCTTGAGATGTTTCTCCCTTTATTTTCCTCTATTACTGTATTTTGTGACTACCCCTCAAATTTCCAATCTTGTTATGCTGTACTATTAGCTATAACAATCTGAACACTTCCAAGTTCTAAATCTGCCTTCACTTCTCTTTTTATAACTTCCATCTCTAGGGCAGGGTGGGTAAATGCAGGGAAGAAAAAACGGATAAAAAAAAAGAAATTTCCATTTCCATGATAACTTTATTATGTTTTACAAGGAATAGAAAGTTGTACATAATAGATTCACAGTTTCAAGTGCTATCATCTTTTTTAATACTATTTTATGGAATTGTTTGTTTTATTCCATAAGTTAAAGATAATATTAATGAGTTTTTTTTTAAAAAATAGAGACATGGAGGGGAGTTAGAGATATGGAATGTTGCATGCACTTTCAGATGAGAATATTGTATTATTAGCTTTACTTAATTATTTTACTTTCTTAGAAGAGGCCTCTCATGAATCAGGAGTAATCTTTAAAGTTTGTAATGCAAAAAAAAACACTCTAAAATCAATAAAAGTGAAAGTTTAAAAATAAAAAAAAATCCAATTGTTTTATGCAATAGAATGTAAGTGCAGATGGAATTCTTTTTTAATTTTTTTAATTTTAATTCATTAATTTGTTCAATAATTTATTTGGTCAATAGCACCTAGTACAATGTCTGGCCCATAAGTTTGGGATTAGATATTGGACCTGTGATTTTAATGATATGAGAAGCTCCTAGAAAAGAACTCCCCTCCACCAATATGGGTGGATACCTCCTCTACAATGTATAATCTTAGAAAGTTTCCTGGAGTGAGCTGAGAGCTTAAAGGACTTGCCCAAGGTCTCAGCCTGTACAAGTTAGAGACGGGTCTTGAACGTGGTTCTTCCTGATTTCAAGGCAGGCTGTCTATCCACTTGGTTCTATTGCCTCTTGCCTGAGAGTCAGTCAGGCAATGGGGTGCTTAACAAATACTTTGTTTAAAGAATGAAAGATGAAAGTAATAGATTTCTTCCTTCTTCTGACCCCTACCTCTCTCTGATTTTCTATAAATGCCTATTATTTCATTCTCTTTTCTGACCTAAATTTATAACAGTACATAATCGATTGATGGACATCTCCTCCCGTAAGCACTTCACACTCAGTTTCCTTGTCTCTGTTGCAGGTGCCACTATAATCCTAGTCATACCATTTCAAAACCTTGACTCTTTCCATTTACGCATCATCCACATCCAACAGTCCAGAAATTCTACCTCCGTAATACTGTTTGCATGCATCTTCTCCCCTCACAAAGCCTTCACCTTTTCTCTCACCCTTATCTTCAGTCACTGGGGCTAGTAAAATAGATTCCTATCTGATATTCTTCCCTCCAGTCTCTCTTCTTTCTGATCCATCCTTTGTGAAGCAGCCCAGATTATCTTCTTAAGGTCTGATCATAGCTAAGGTTTGATAGATTTTATCCATGTCACTCCCTTACTCAAAAAACTTTGCTGACTCTCATTTTGCTCTACGATATAATACAAATAACTTAAACTAGCTTTTTCAGAATCCCTACATCAAGGATATATTTCACTTTCCATTCCTTCAAACAAAATACGTGCCAGTCAAATTTCTCAAACTCAACATATGATATCCCATCTCTTTTCATTTGCCCAGGTTGACTCTCTACCCCTGCAATACCTTGCCTCCTTAACACTGCTTTTCGCAATCCTTACTCTCTTCAAAGCTTAGGGTTTATGTAGCATTCTCTGATCTAAGCAAGATTTAAATAATTTTTCTTTCCCAAAATTTTCCCAGAGTACTCTGTATGGGTGACTTTGTATGTATCCACACACTCTACTTTGTATTATTTTTATGTGCCAAAATCATATACCCTTCCTCCTTAAGCTGTTGGAAAGTAAGAGCTGTGCCATTTATATCACTGTATCCCAGTACCTAGCACAGTCACTTCAACATAGAAAGCAATTGCAAAGTGTGCCTGAATGTGTAATAGATATTCATTCTGAACAAAGGAATGATTTTGGAAATACCTGAGTTCATTTAAGTTCATCTGGAATATATATTGCCCTTCATCACCACCCAAAATCATGGAATCAAAGACTTACAGAATCTCAGATTTGGAAAGTCCCTATAAGTAGATCTTGTCCAATGTTACCTGACAAGAATGCTTTCTGACAACCTCCCAAGCTGTAGAAATGGTCTTATAGACCTCCAGTGAAAGACAACCCCATCTCTCAGGATAGAGTCCATTTCAATTTTAGAGAGTTTTAGTTGTCAATGCAGGAGACTTTTGCTTGACTACTTTGTTACAGGATTTTTGTTTTTGAATGAGGGTTGGATATGTAAGAGGGAGAGAGCATAGAGTTTTGCTCATTGGAAAAAAAAATCTAGCTCTAGCTGTTAAGAATTTGGTTCTTTAAACTTAAATTTTTTCTCTGAAACTTCTCTAGTCCTTTGTTCTACCCTCTGGGGCATAGCTGAACAATTCCAATAATCTCTCTCATAAAATATATGAAGAACACTATTACATCTCATTCACCATCTTCTAGTCTTCTCTAGGCTAAACACTTTCATTCTTATTCTATGTAGGTGCTGATTTGGCATGATACCCAAGTTATAACAAATAAAATCTATGATAACAATATGAATAAAATACATAGGTAAAGCAACTTCCCTATATGGTTTCATATCTGTATGTGGATTTCTTTTCTTTACAAGCATCAATGGAGTATTATTCTTCATAATGAGATAAGTGGAACTACCATTTTCAATATACCACAGCAATTAAAAATGCATAAAATTCTATGACTGTATAATAGATTAGCTATAGGAAAATACCCACAAGATTTTGTTGAATTCTTACACACCAATGTATACTTGTTTAGTCAGCAAATATTTCTTAATTTCCTCCTTTCAACCGGGAATGAGGAAACCTTGGTTCTAATTCTGATTCTGTCATCCTCTAGTTCTGTAACCTTGAGAAATTCCAAAAGGTAGAGAGAGAGAGATTTTGACTTCTAGAAAGTTACTCAGCCAGTGTTTGAAGTCAGTTTCATGTTCAATTTTTCCTGAATTCTAGTCTAGTGTTCCATCCACTAGGACAGAGACTATTGGATTTTGTTCTTTTATCTCCAGTACTTAGTATGGTAGGTGTACATAGTAGGTGTTTAATGAATGTTCATTTATTAATTTATGAAATGCATAAAGGTCAGATTCATTTATTCAATAAACATTCACTAAGGGCCTAGTATGAACTAGGTGCCAGAGATCAAAAAGGGAAATAAATCAGCCTCCTACCAAGATTCTTACATTCTATTATAAATGGATTATTTAGCATCATTGGTAGAGCTGAGTTTTGAACTCAAATCCTGTTTCTAAATCTAGGGCTTTTTCCTAAGACTGAACATAGATCCCTGAAAATAAACATTAATTTCCATGAGAGAAGTACTTTCAACTCATTTCACTATTAGCAATAATAGTCGCATCTTAATTACAGAATGAGTTGACAGATAACATGGATTTTGGAGAAAGGTGTAGAAGAACTAGGTACAAATTCATCAGTAACAACACAATTGAATATATTTGAGTTAGAAATATTTTTTTGCCCTTCAAGGCGGTACAGAAAAGATAGAGGCCTTTAAATATAAGCTTTCATTATTAAAAACCACTGGGAGCCTTCGGGAGAAGACAAACACGTCTTATTTAATGGCCCTTGGGGAGCCAACTTATTCATATTAAGATCACATAAATCTCCTTGCTGGTTCCTTTACCTGATTCATTGGTCCATGGGCTGCAGTGAGCCAGTTCTCTTTTTTCATCGGCTATTCAAAGACCCTTTTGCTGTCAAAACTTTGCCAGATCATTTGTCTCTGTGCCTTAATTGATTTGAAATACATTCCCCTGTTTAAAAATTAAAGGACAACAGACTCAATTTTTTAATGACTTAAGAGAACAGTACTTTCAAAGGTTTGTGTTGATGCTGTTCCCGACTAGACAAATTAGCTATTAAGTCCCTTTAAACAAGCCATTAGTTACTAATGGTTTTAGTGACATCTGCTGATGACAGTGAAGCTGACCAAGTGCAAGTACAGACTTCACTATTGGGAAAGGCACCCAGCCAGTCATTCATACATTCAGGAGCTGGCTACACTTTCAGAACTCTGGGCCCTGAGTGAGTGCTCCACTCATGATACCAAAAACCGATGGCCCAGAGATATTGGGCAGAGGGGAAGTAGTGCTTCTTTTTTGTGTTTGCGTATTAACCAACATTTTCAGGTCATGACTTCTAGTCCATGAGTCAAGTCAATAATCTCAGCAGTTCTGTGCTAAAAGTTTGAATGTTCTATAAACTTCACAACATTTCAGACATTGGAGTTAAAGAAAGAAAATTGCCAAAGACCTGCCAATCAAACTTAAGAAAATATGCCTTTTGGCTGTGTTCTTTAAAACATAATCTGTTGCATTTTAGGATGCATTTATTTCAATCAATTTTCATTAGAAGATATTGTTATCTGGACCACTAACTACTTTGGGAAATATGATGAAAGGAGAAATGAACACAATGATTCGCACAGAATTGCGCTAAGGAAGACTGTCAATCAATCAACAGCTATTTACTGAATGTCTCCTATGGGTCAGGCCCTGTGCTAAGCACCATGGAGGATGCAAAGAAGTTGGAAGCTAGTCCTGGACTTCAAGAAAATGACAGTCTAGTTGAAGAAAATAAACCATTTTGCAATACTTGGAGAGGTGCGATGCTATTTATAGAGGTGTTCTTCTCTCTCGTCCTGTCTGATTCCTGTGAATGTTTGTCTTTACATCCTCCCTAGATATTCTACTCAATTTCCTGGAGATCTTCCTCTAAGAATTTTCATATTGCATGGGCACCAGTGAAATGAAATATTTTGGCTTTTCTTCTCTCTCCCCACTACTAACATATACCTATACACATACACATACATATACATACGCATACACATATGCACACACATGTGTATACACGTATACATATACACATACATATACTTACATATGCATGTATGTACATATGTGTGTGCATGTGTGTATGTATATGTATATGTATGTATGTATATATGTATGTGCCCTGCTAACTCATCCTACCATATGTTTACTTGATAATAACTTTTATTTCACTTGCTACACACAAATCACCATTGGTCATTCACTGCATTCAGCAATGCCCATTATATGTCATTTCATTGACCTAGGGACACAATTTTGATGATTTGGACATTGCAATGCTTATAATACACACATATAGATATAGGCAAAAACACACGCATATATACATATACATATACATATACATATACATATACATATACATATACATATACATATACATATACATATACATATACATATACATATACATATACATATACATA
>CM053626.1:295832715-295856470 GCA_028646595.1 Phalanger gymnotis
ATTTTTTCCTCAGAAATTCTCTGTGAGATGGGTGTCCATTTTATGTATAAGGAAATTGAGGTCCAGAGAGTTTTAGTGAATTTATCAGGGTCAAATAACTATTAAATGTAAAAGATGCTATTTGAACCTGTGTCTCCCTTATGTATTTTATGACTTGAAACTTACATCATTGAGTAAATATAGCTTTCCAATCCAAAAAGCTGGATTTCTATGTGTAAAGGAAAAGGTTAGGATTATGGAAACTGTTCCAATTCCCAAATTCAATGTATTCAACTTTCTTCCCTGAATTCAAACTGGGCACAGTTCATTATCCATACACAGTTCTTTTCCCAGATATGTGTAGTGATAGACTAATTCAATGAGTTACCCATCCAACTGCATGTCAAAATCTTTGTCAATTTATAATTCCAATAACTGCTAATAAAGTACTTTGCATAGTGGTTTACATATATTTATTAAGTTGTTTTTCAGCCATACCTGACTCTGTGACTCCATTTATGGTTTTATTGGCAGAGATACTGAAGTGTTTGCGTTTCCTTTTCCAGCTCATTTTACAGATGAGGAACCCAGGGTTAAGTGACTTGTCGAGGGTCACATAGCTAATAAGTATCTGAGGCTGGATTCGAATTCATGAAGTTGAGAATTCCTGATTCCACGCCCAGTGCCCTATCCACTGTGCCTCCTAGTTGCCCTTTCTTTTTGTAAATATTACATATACATGTACATATACTTTATATATCATATCTATAAAATGTATTTATAAATGTATAATGTATAAATACATTGTATAGATAAATACATTGTAAAAATGTCCTTAGAGAGAAACAGAGAGAGAGAAGAAACAGAAATAAAGAAAGTGATTAGCTGGAAAGAACTACATGATGTGATGTTGAGTGAGGGGAGCAGAACCACAAACATATTGCTTCTGTGATGACTAACTTTGATAGACTTGGCTCTTCTCAGAAATACAAGGTTCAAAGGACTAATAATGGAAAGAGCTATCTACATCCAGAGAAAGAATTATGAAGTCTGAATGCAGATTGAGGTAAACTATTTGCTCTTTTTTTCTCTTCTTTTTTGGTTTTGTTTCTTCTTTCTCATGATTCATTCCATTGGTCATAATTCTTCTTTACAACTTGACTGTTGTGTAAATGAGTTTAGTGTGAAGGTATATGTAGAACATATATCAGATTCCATGCTGTCTTGGATGGCGGGAGGGAGAGGAGGAAAATTTGGAACTCAAAAACCTGTGGAATTGAGTGTTGTAAACTAAAAATGAAAAATGTAAAAAAAAAATTTAAAAAGAAGTGAATCTGAAAGAAGTGTTAACAGTTGGAGAATTGGGAATTTATTCCTTCAGATTGTGTAATTCTAGACTGAGTCTTGAAAAAAGAAACGCTGAAAGGTTGAGGTGAGGGTACAGAGCATTCCAGGAATGGGTGTTGTTGTTTGTCCTTCATTCTTGAAGAGGACCATAACAGAAGGTGATGCTATGACTTGCAAGTGAATTGGATTTAAGTGAAGGGGGGCTGTGCAAAGTCACCAGCCTCACTCTAGCTTCCAGAGCCATCTGGGTCCAGTGGCAAGATATAGATAGGATAACTGGATATGACCCAAGCTGCAGACCTTGGCCTTTTCAAACTAAGGTCTTTCCAGGTCTCAGTTTGTCTAAGGCAATACCCATTCAGTGATTAAGGCTAAATTAGAAATGAGGCAAATGAGGCACAAATGGCTTCTTTTACCTATTCAAAAAATCAATTGGGGAGGGGAAGACTTTCAAGGTCAAAACAGAAACAATTGTCATTCACATTCAATCTGAGCTGACAGAACCCAAATAATGACCAAGGTAGCCTTGAGCTGGGACTTATTAGCTGGCCAATTAGTGAGAGTCAGAGTGATTTAGGTTTAAGGCATGATCCTTAAAAAAATCTAGCCCAGAAACCCCAAGATAGCTTGTTAGGTTTCAGTGATCAAAACTGGTATTCCTTTGGGCAGAGCACTCCTAGTTAAGGGTATGATTCCCTGTGAGAACAAACAGAGAGGAGAAAGAGAAGGAGATGAGAGAAAGAGAGAGAGAGAAGAGGAAGGGAAGGGAAGGGAAGGGAAGGGAAGGGAAGGAAGGAAGGAAGGAAGGAAGGAAGGAAGGAAGGAAGGAAGGAAGGAAGGAAGGAAGGAAGGAAGGAAGGAAGGAACGAGGGAAGGAAGGAAGGAAGGAAGGAAGGAAGGAAGGAAGGAAGGAAGGAAGGAAGGAAAGAGCTACATTATCCAACTGGAACTGACCAGTTGAGTTCCCAGTAGGACAGTTACTATTACTCAGAGGTCGTCATTTGTCCTTCATTCTGGAAGAGAATCATTATATCAGGAAGGTGATGGCAGGGCTGTGCCAAGTCACCAGTCTCACTCTCTCCTCCAGAACTATCTGGGTCCAGTGGTCAGATATAGAGTGGAACAACTGGAGATCCTCTCCCACTCCCCCCACCCAAGTATAGGGGACAGCTGGTATAAAGAGAAAGAGAATAGTTCTGGGTCATGTGAGTACAAGATGGCAGAGACAGGGAATGAGAGGTAGGAATGGGGTGTTGAGTTCAGAGTCGTTTTTTTCTGATCTTCATGAGTTCTCAAACCTCTCCAAACAGAAATTATGTGCCAAAGATAAAGCAACTTCATCTATATCCATGGTTTGGGACATTAAGTCTAGGTCTCAAACAATGTAAAAAAACCCCAAATTTAGTAACTGACGCTCACTGATTCTGGGCTCACTCCACACCCTTCCCATACATCCCATACTACTGGCATCAAGGCCATGCTAGGAAGCCCAAGACAAGACACAGGCTTATATCAAAATTGACTCCTACTGCTTTAATCCTCCTACTTCTCTCCAGTACCAAAGAGACTGCCTGATCCTGGCTATGGTAGTTTTCTCAGGCCTCAACAACCAGATGACCACAACCCTTCAAGAGCAAAAGGCTGCTGGGTATTTCAACCTAGAAGTATCAATTCTGCAAACCTCTGAACTGGTTGTGCTGGGGAAAGCAGGCTATAAACTACTTTGCCAGATGGCTCTGAATTGTCAGTCCTGAGCCAAAGAACTAAGTAACGGAGGTTGTGGGACAGGTCATCAAAACAGGACACAGTGAATATGGTGAGCTGTGCAGCAATCCAAACCACCAAACCTAAGGTAAGCATACAGCATACAGCTGGGGACCAATTCTGGCCATCCAAAAGACAGCTGAGGCAGAGAGCTAGGCTGGTGAATTATAAATTGTCCATTGTGGGAGAAGGCTTTGCAATCCAGGCTACAAGGAAACCACTGGGAGGGGTGGGGTGAGGAGTCAGAAGTGAATAAAAGGAAAATAAGTGGGGAGGGGGAGGAGAGAGACTGAAAGTGCCATAGATTCCAGGAAGAATAAATTTCAAAGACCTTGAACAGATAAATAAAAAGGAAAAACAGAAAACAGAAATAGAAAGAAATGTGGCCTCTGTATCTAGTAAATTAGTTAAGGCATCTATGAACAAATACAAAAAACTGAAGGAGAATAATACATTTCATGAGACAGAGGACCCTGTGGAAGCTGAAAAGAACACAGAACTACTATATGTTTTTCCTGAGTGATTTAAAAGAAAAATTTAAATTATGAGATGATAATTTATGTTCTAAACAGCAAATCATCATCATCATCATCGTCATGAACAAAATAGAGAGATAAACAACTTGAATTTGCAATGGTAAGCCTCATCAAAGAAACAACAGAGAGAACAATAGATTGGGAATGTGAATATGCAGAAGTGAAGGACAATCTAGAAGAAGAAAAGCAAAGAAAAGAAAATATGCTCATTATGCAAACAAACATATAAATCTCAAAGACAGGATGTTTAGAGACAAACTAAGACTTCCCGAATTTAGAAAATGAAATTCTAATCAAAAGAATTCACAGTTGACTTTGGTGGGGGGGGGGGGATAGCTGCAAACTCCAAGAAGAGTGGTAAAATTCAACAACTCAATTCAGAAACAACAAATTCTATAAACCATTGGGAGAAAGACCTTCAAACTCAAAAGAAAGGACATTCAAATAATTCAAGACTACTCTGCACTCGCTAGAAAAAGAAGGAGACAATGGAATAATGTGTTCCAAAGAGCACCGGAGCTCAGGATACAGCCCAGGGTGATACATCTGACAAATCTGAGGATAAAACATGGACATTCTATAAAAAAGAGTTTGAAATTTATTTGAAAAAAAACTAGAACAGAAGAGATAATTTGCATCTCAAACACTTCAAACAGCAGAAATGCAGAGCAAGTAAATAACTGTTGATAGGAACAGCAACAAATTGAAAACAGAAAGATGAATAAGAGACTTCTTTCTAAATCAACAGAAGGAGAGATGGGTGAAGATGTAAATATGAGAAAGGCATCAGTGAAGAAATGTGCAGGGAACACCTTGCCTACAGTCGACTACTTCTTTTGTGGAGCTATGTTACACTATGGGTAGGTACAAGAACCAGGGGGCAGGGGAGCAGTAGAATAGAGTGGAGGTAGTAATGTGCAGGGTCAAATCAAGGACTAGCAATGAAGGGAAAGTGATCTCTGTGGTTTCAGAAAGAAAATTGTCTATAAAGAAATGGTTGAGGAGAAGGAGGGACAGATTATAAAGGAGATAATAGGAGGAGGTCTTACTTTGAAGGTGGAAGATTACACTAAGGAAAACTCCAGTGGGTGAAGGGTGATAAGAACTTTAGACTATGTGAATCATGGAGGTTTGGGTGCCTAAAAAGTCTACCTTTTCTGAAGCAGGGGTGGACTCAGAACCCCTGGCAGCACCTAAGACCTAGAGAAGTTTAAGAGCATGGATGGAAGGAAGGAGATTTCCAGGCAAATATAAAGAAAAAAAAAGTTAAAGAACATGGTCAGTGCATCAGAGTTGCACTCTCTGCAGTAGAGTTTAAATGCTTGGCAGTTTAGTTCGAGAAAGGATCTCAGTGTCTGGTACCTTATCCTGCCAGGTGATCTTCAGAATTTTCCTAAGACAGTTCAAATGGAAGTAATTCAGTTTCCTGGCATGGTGCTGGCAGACTGTCCAGGTTTCACAGGCATACAGCAATGAGGTCAGCATAGTGGCTTTGTAGACCTTCAGTCAGCAGTCAGTCTAATACTTCTTCGATCCCATACTTTCCTTGGGAGCCTCCCAAACATTGAGCTAACTCTGGTAATGCATATGTCCACCTCAACTTCATTATCAATGTCTATATCCCTAGAAAGTATGCTGCCAAGGTAAGCAAACTTATCCACAGTATTCAAAACTTCTCCATTTGCTATAACCAATGATTCCAAGTAAGGGTGGTGTGGTGCTGACTGATGGAGTCTCTGTGTTTTCTTGGTGTGAATTGTTAGGTCAAAATTAGCACAAGCAGCAGAAAAATTATCTATATTTTGTTGCATCTCAAATTCAGAGACTGCATTGAGTGCCCAATCATTTGCAAACAAAAAATCATATACCAACACTCCCTCTACTTTGGTCTTGGCTTGTAGCCTTTTCAAGTTGAAAAATTTACCATCTGACATTGATGTCATGTTTGTCCACATTGAAGACTGACATGACTGAAAACTTCATATTAAAAAGCATGGGAGCTAGCACAGGGCCTTGTTTCACACCTCCCGTGAGTGGGAAAGCACTAGAGTATCACTCATTATCCAGAACTTGAGCAAGCACGACATCATGAAATTGACATATAATACTGATGGACATCTCTGGGCAACCAAATTTTGACATAATATCCCATAGGCCCTCATGACTGACTGTATCAAAAGTCTTGGTCAGATCTACAAATTTTGTGTATACTCTTCTGCTCTGCTTTGGCATTTCTTCTGGAGTTGTTAGGCAATTCCTCCACCCTTTCTGAAGCCACACTGGTTCTCAGGTGCTCTACTTCCCTCCAAAATAGCCTTTTCGGGCCATCATCCCTCATACCTATGTTGTTGCCCTCTAATGGAATGTAAGCACCTTGAAGGCAGGGATGTTTCACTTTTGTTACATGTGTTCTTAGCACTTAGTGCAGCTTTAATAAATGTTTTCTCATCATTCATTTATTAGTTCATTCATTCATTCACAATCTAATTGAAACCTTTTATTTGTATAGATAAGTAAACAGGGTTCTAGAGAGATTAAAATGCATAGAATAAATGTTACCTTGAAACTTTAAAATGCTAGACAAATTTAAGTTATTAGAATAACTTACATAAATACCTCCAAAGAAACTTTTCAGGCATTGGGTGGAATCTCTATAGAAGATTTGTAAGAAGGATTGAATAGATGGAATTCACTTAGGCAGAGAGGAGAAGGCTATGAAGGGGAGTGGAAAGGTGAAGGAGCAATGGTCAATAAGATTGGAAAGAAAGATGGGTATCAGTGAATGGAAGAAAGTATCCATTCCCACCAGAAAGTATCATTTGTTTGAAAGTAATGGACAGGATGAAGCCAAGATCACTCACAAACTAGCACAGGACTAAGATAACTGTGAAAGTTGATGTTGTCTTTAATTTGCTTTTATTGTTGTTTTGTTTTTTATGAGCAGATAACATCTTTTAGACTAAAAACTTTTATTAGTCTGATTCACTATAGATTCCTTAATTGAACTTGGCCATGGGTAGATGAAAGCACAGACTAGGAATGGAAATAAAAAAGACATTTCCTTTGTAAATACATGGAATGAAATCCATCCATTCATTTATTCAACAAGCATTAATTGAGTATTGACTAAATGCAAGGTCTTGTACTAGACATCCAGAGAGAGAGAAAAAAACAAAACCAATTGTTTAATTCAACAAGTTCATTGAGTGGTTACTGTGTGTAAGATATAACCTTTACTCTCAATGAGCATGAAAGCTAATAAAAAAATACATACTCATGCACACACACACACACACACACACACACACACAGATAGTGCCAGGGTATTTGCTGTGTCACCTTGGGAAAGTCACTTAATCTCTGTGGGCCTCAGTCTTGTAAACTGTATCTATTTGGTCTCTATGCTCAAAGTCTTTCTCCTTCATACTCCTGTAATGGCTAAATTGATATTCCTAAGCCTAGGTCTGGCCATGTCACTCCATACTCAAAAATTCTAGTGGCTCTGTACTGCGTCTAGGATCAAATGCAAATTAATTTAGTATTTAAAACCCTCCACGATCTTGGACCATCCTGTGTTTCCCGAATTAATTGCCAGGTGGTACAGTGGATAGAGCATTGAACCTGGAGTCAGGAACACCTGAATTCAAATCCAGCTTCAGACATATATTATCTGTGTGATCCTTGACAAGTCACTTAACCTCTGTCTCAATTTCTTCAACTGTAAAATGGGGATAATAATAGCATTTGCCTCTCAAGGTGGTCCTAAGGATCAAATGAGGACTGACTACAGTGTCTGGCATATAGTACATGCTATATAAATCCTTCCTTCCTTCCTATTCATTATGCCCTACTGATTCTAGGCATTTTTTTTCCTGGCAATCCCCTATTCCTAGAATGCTCTCTTTCCTCATATCCCCCTCCTGATTCCCCTGCCTTTCTTCAGGTCCCAGTTAGTATTCCATCTTATATAGAAACCCTTTTCTTATCTGTCTTAGTTCTAGTGCCTTCCCTACATCGATCATTCCCAATTGATTCAGTCTATAGCTTGTTCGTACATTGTTTATATGTTTTCTTTTGTTTCCCCAGTTTTCTTTGTTTCTCCAGTGTTTAGCCCAGTACCTGGTATGTAGTAGGCGGTTAATAAATGTTGATTGATTGACTAATCCCTATCACACACTCTACATTTCAGATAAAGTCAGATGTGTGCTGTTCCTCCTGCCTGGTATTCCATTTTCTGATTCTCTATCTGACACAAGTTGACCTCTGTGCCTGGGATACACTTCTCCTATCTACCAGTTGGTATACCTGGCTTCTTTTAAGGCTCGGTCAGCTCAAATCTCATGGTCTACATGAGGCTTTTTCCTGATCTTCTCAGTTGCTATTTCCCTTTCCACAAGTTCTTTATACCTAGGGCATACTTACTTTTATGTGTGCATTTTGTTTCCCCCAGTGGAACATAAGCTCTTTGAAGGCAGAAACTCTTGCTTTATCTTTGTATCGCCAGAATCTAGCACAATACCTGACATTCAGTAGACCCTTAATAAATGATTGAATGAGCCAGTCAATCACTGCTTGACTTCTAAAGGACAAGCAATTCCAGAAAGTATTTTATCCTATCTACTCTCAAGTTGGCGAGGCTTTGTCTTTTGCTAAATGCCAATGGATAATCATCGTTTAATTCATGCCAATACAAACTACTAGCGTGTTATATCCATCCTGGAAACACGCTGCTTTAACCACATTAAAACTCAGTGAAACAACAAATCTCTTTAGAATACAGGGTCCATGGGTGCAGGATTGGTTTTCTTTATACTTTATGCTCAGTTCATAGCACAGTGTTGGGCATATAGTAGGCAATCAATATATGCTTACTAATTGATAGAAAAAGACCAACTAACTATGCAGTAACTAAAAACCAAGTTCACTTGCAAGTCAAGACATCACCTTCCTGATGTCTTCGATTTTCTTTAAGAATAAAAGACAGACAACAACAACAACAACACAGGTGTTAGGTTTGAGGGATATTCACTATGTTTTTATATTTCTATACAAGGCCTGTACGTTGAAGGAAGGAATTGTTGCATTTGTTTTTGTAATCCCCAGTGCATGGCACATAGTAGGAATGCAATGCGGTTTGTTGTGGAATGAATGAGAATAGAATCTATATTTTTCCCTCTAAACATGGGGGACTGACAGATCATTCAATAGGCCTTTTGAAGAAGCTATTATTAAATTTTTATGCCCTCTTAAAACCAGTTAAGTCCTTTTTAGAGCTCTGTTCAGTCATCTATGTAACCCTGCTCCTTTATGCAAAAGAAAAAAGAAAGAAATGCTTGTGGATAATGTACATTGCAGTGGGACCATCCAAAGCCATGAATGGCTTTTGCAGTTGATTAAAAGCTAAAATGAAGCTTTTGATAACTAGAGAGGCATGTACTGTAAGTGTACTCCAGTGTCACAAATATTACTACTAATACATGATAAGATTTTTAAAAGGACATAATAAAGCTTAATAAAGATTGGAGCCCTTCTTTCCCTTCATGGTTTAGAAGTGCAAAATATTTTTTCTTTGTATTTTAATGCTACCAAATAGAAGGCCTGGCCAAAATCCCTAACATGTTGAGGCTAAAATGTGTGACTTGGCCAATGATTGTACATAATGAAATGGACGGTGTCCTCCTGAAGCTATTTTACAGGGGACACTGAGATTAAAGAGATTGTGATGTCAAAATGGCTCCGTAGAATACTAACAAAATTAACATATGTCATTTGGGGGGGATCAATGCTGGCTGGAACTTTTGTTGTTTAATGGTAGGGAACATTTGCTGTATGTTGTTTTTTTTTTCTGTGGAGACTGGGATAATGAGATATATTGTAGTGACAAGGTAATAAGAAGGAAATACATTAATTAAAGTAGGAACACAGGAACAAAGAGATGAACAGGAATTTGGGCCATTCCCCAAATATTTTTAAATCAGATACTTGTTTCTTGAAATAAGGTGCAAATGTAATTTTTTTTAAATTTGCACTTTTAAACACATGTGAGTAAGATTAATAATGGCTTCATAGAAATCTTCCAGAGTCCTGTATTATTTGTGAATTTTATAAAACTTGTGCGATTTTGCTATTGTTCTGGAAATTGAATGGTATTGGCATCAATTGTGACATCAAGTGGGAAGATGTGTTCATCTGAGATGTTTGTGAGTATGGAAGCAGCTAGGGAGCACAAATGATGGAACACTAGACCTAGAGTCAGGAAGATCTGATTTTGAATTTGTCTTCAGACACTTACTGGCTGTGTGATCTTGTGTAACTCATTTGAATTCTGTTTAGTTTAGTTAATTCATCTGTAAAAAAATGTGGGCATAATAATAGCACTTAACCTCCCTGCTCCAAGGTTGCTATGAGAATAAAATGAAATGTGTGTAAAGTGTTTTGCAAACTTTAAATACTATGCAATGTCTGATTTATTCATTTACTCATCCATCCATCCATTTGTTTGTTTTATTTGTTTGTTTATTTCTTATCTCCATGTAAAATCTAAACAAATAAAGATCCTGAAAATTACTCCTATTTGAAGATGACTACCTACTAATTGTGTTTAGTACTGAAGTAATACAAACCCACCCTAATTAAATCTGGGGTAAATGAGAGAGGTCTTTTTACAACTAAGTGGATAAGTAATTTTGCTCAGATAATTACATGAAGGAGGACAGGAAGCCCATTGAATAACTGACTCTCAATGTTCTCAATGAATTAATGTCCTCAATGCAGCAAAAAAAGAAAAGAAAAGAAAACTACAGAGGCAATGTAGATGGGTCATGAATAAATGGATGAGATTGAGCTAGATCACATATAATGAAATTAATAATCATAATCATAATAAGAACAAGGAGGAGGACGAGGAGGAGGAGAAGAAGAAGAAGATGATGATGATGAAAGGGGAGGAGGAGGAGGAAAAAGAGAAGAACTTATACTGTGCTTTAAGATTCATAAAGAACTTTATATTATCTCATTTTATCTTCACAAAAACCTCTTTGGTACAGATGCTTTTATTATCCACATTTTACAGATGAGCAAACTGACTCTGGGAGAGGTTGTGACTGACTCAGAGTCATGCAGCTGGCAAATTTCTGAGATAAGATTTGAACTCAGGTCTTCCTGACTCCAATTTCTGCATTCTTTCCACTCACTGAGCCACCTAACTATATCATTTGGGATATTTATGCATTGCTTTCAGCAACTACAAAATACACGTTTCTGCAAATGGACATCTCATTATCACTATCATTTTCTTGGTGTTACAACATGATCTTAAGTTAAGGAACACAATGATCTCAAAAGAATTAAAATGACAAATAACAAAAAGCAATAGAAAAATACCTAGTGAATATAAGTAGGTTATGACACACTGGTAATGATAATTTCTATGTGAAAAATGGATTTTTCTTGGTATGTAAGATTAAAAAAAAAAGAGGTGGGTTAGTTTATAGAAAGAATGAGAGATGAGGATAAACCTTATTGTCTCCTGTACTATTATAAGAATAAAAAGGCTACTAATTGATTGGTGTACTATAATATACATGTATATATGTATGTATGTATGAATATACAATTCAAATGAATGTAATATTGAAGATTATGATATTTGTAAATAACTTACATAGTGCTTGACACATAGTAGACCGTAATAAATGTTTGTGCCCTCTCTACAAAAACAAAACAAAAAATTACTTTCCACTTAACTTCTTTGTATATATTTGCATTTATTCACTTTATATTTATACATGGACCCAGATGGCTCTGGAGGAGAAAGTAAAGCTGGTGACATTGCACAGCCCTCCCTCTCTCAAATCAAAGTCAACTGCAAGTCATGTCATGATTTCTCTGATGTCATGGTCCTCTTCGTGAATGAAGGACAAACGCAATAAAACCATAAGTATTTTATATATAATTATTGTCTCTCCCAATAGAATATAGCCTCCTTGTGGGTAGGTATTGTTTCAACCTCTGTACTTATATCCCTAGCATGTAGCACTATACCTGGCACATGACAGATATTTAACAAACTCTTATTAATTGATTGATACTAAAAGAGCATGAAAGCTGTCTGTTGTTTATCCTTCACTCTTCCTCTGTGGTAAGACTTTTTATTTTTTGTTTATACATTTCTCCGAATATATTTTTTTTCATTTCTCTTATATAATTCCTCATTTATAATATGTTTCAGACAGCTCATGCCCACCATGGGCTTCTTCACTGTCATTTGTTCTGAACTTCACATTTTCAAAGACCATATGATTTGCAACCACATGAAATCATCAGAACATTAGTATTAAAAAGATTGAGCTATATTTTAGGAGGAACCTTGGAAACATAAAATAACTACATTCTTCTCAAGGCAATACAGCCTGTTCTTTTCTTCCTGTTCAATTCTGATCTCAGATCATTGTACATTTATAATATGGGTCCAAGATCAATGTGCTGGTGGGTAAGTTCTATGAGTAGTCCAATCAACTGCATATTTAGTCTTGACACTAATGTCTTCTTCCACCTCTTTTTGCACTTGATTTTTTATCATTGGATTATCAGGTCAAAGTCTTCTGACACCTCTCATTTAAGCAATTATTCAATGATTCAGTCCCTGATGCAGTAAGTACAATGTCAGCCAAAAAAAGACACAACTATTTATTTTTTGAGAAAAAATTACATGATAAAAGTATTATATATTTAAAAGGAATAGCAAATTGTACATAGTTTTGTTTTGTTTTGCTTTGCTTTTAAAGACCTTTATTAACAGGTGCCTGCAGTTTGTGGATTTTTGAAAAAAATCAGGTGTACTTCTTATACAAATTAAAAATGAGGTTCTTAAAAATCTCCACTTGACCAGATATGAAACATTTTAAAAACTTTTAAAGGTGTATTGAGAAAACCAGGCTTTTTAAAAAACATGTTTGTCATTCCCCAAAAGAGACTTCTTTAGGTAAAAATAATAAAAACCCCATGCTGCATAGATAACGCAGAGAGTTCTAGTTATCTGGTCAACAGAGCAAAAAGCAAGCGCTTAGGTCTTCCGTTCCAAATCTTTTGTTCATTTCTTATTATTGCTGGAATTTCATATTCTTTCTTCTTCTATGATGACTAAACCGGATGATGGTAGAGGCGGTAAGCCGGCATTACTCAGCCCCGCCCTGCTCAGCCTTGGGAGCCGAGGTATTCTCAGCTTGTGGTTCGGCTGCTTTTGTCTCTTTGCCATCTTGTGGTTTAGAGTTCTCTGGGCGTCTGCGTCGGTAATTGAAGTCACGGCGGTACCGACGTTGAAGTGGCTGCTGACCCTGGGTCTCATCTCCTTGGTTCTCTTTGTCATCTTCGTTGCCTTCCTCTCTAGGCTGTCTTTGACGAGGAGGGCCCCTGCGGAATCGTGGTGTATAACTCCGATACATACTCTGTCTCACTGGTCTACCTTGTTCTCCTGCACCCTGGTTGTCAGCACCCCTCACCATTTCTCCCTGCACAGGAGGGTTGGAATACTGTGGTCGAGGCCCGTAGGGTCTCCGCACGTAGTAAGGTGGGAACTGCCGCCTGCGGTAGAGACGGCGTTGTTGGGGCTGGCCTTCTGGAGCGCTCTCTGAGCTATCGTTCTTTTCCCCACTCTCACTATTCTGGTAATTCTGCTGGTAGTTCTGTGTAGGACCCCTACAACGTGGATAACGTCTGTAATGGTTACGGTAGGCTTCATATTTACTGCCTTGAACTGGAACACCACCGGGGCCGGTAGGTAACATTACCTGCCTCCGCATCCTTCTCTCCTTCAACAACATCAAACTCCACAGTCTCTCCATCTCCTACACTGCGAAGGTACTTCCTGGGGTTATTCTTTGTGGCAGCCTGGGGTACAAATACATACATCTTCCTTGGTGTCATTCCTGTTGATGAAACCATACCTGTTTCTTACATTGAACCATTTTACTATTCCCAAAATCTTCTTTGCGATGTCCTTCTTGTCCCCGCCGGCGGGCGCCGCCGATGTGAGGCCTCCGGGACCACCGCTCCCTTCGACGCTGCCGGTGATGCCGGGTTTGGTATCGGCGGTGTTGAGGGCGCGGGAGGTTGAGGGCGCGGGAGGTGGGCGGCTGCTGGGTCTAGGCCTCGCGGCTCATTATTGCGGTGATGGTGACTGGGGCCTGCTGCGGCAGCAGCGGCAGCTCCCCAGGTGTGATGGTGACTAGGCCGGCCTGTACATAATAGTTTTGAGGTTTCGCATGCATTTTTTTTTCATTTTGCTGTTATGGAAATGCTTGTTTCATTCCATAAATTAAAAATAAATGAATATTTTTAAAAAACACATCTAGAAGACCTCATCTCTAAGGAATTACTTTTCATCACTGAATACTGGAAGCATCTTCCACAAAACTTTGAAAGAACATTGTTCAACCTGCAACTGACTCAAATTGTCACATAAATTAAAGAATCTCATGATTTGGGGAGACAATCTGCTGCTGAAAAGGTAACATTTCTTTTGCAAAAACAAATAAAAGGATAGTCAATAAGGGGATTTTTTTCAGTCATTTCGGTCCTGTCTGACCCTTTGTCACTCCACTTAGGTTTTCTTGTCAATATAAGGGAGAAATTTGTCATTTCTTTTTCCAACTCATTTTACAGATGAGGGAACTGAGGGAGATGGCATTAAGTGATTTGCTCAGGGTCACGGACCTAGTAACTGCCTGTGTCCATATTTGAATTCATGAAGATAGTCATCCTGACTCCAGGTCCAGCACTTTATCCACTATGGTGCCACCTAGCGGCCCATTTATATTATTTTCCACTCAATAAATTTCCAGTTATAGAATAGCATTTGCAGCAGTCTATGTATTCTTTATATTTTCATTAATAATGCTTCTAGTGAAAGTGTACATTGTTTAAAAATTGCAGAGACTCAAGCTTACATGGGTAGTCTTATAAGTTGCTGGTTAATAATGTTGTCTCTTTGTCTCTTTGTCTCCCTCCCCTTCCTATTCTCCTATCCTATTTCTCTTCCCACCCTTCCCTTTTTCTCTTTTTCTTCCTCTTCCTCTTCCTCTTCCTTGGTCTCTCTGTGTGTGCCTGTCTCTGTCTCTCTGTGTTTCTGTCTCTCTGTCCCTCTCTGTCTCTGTCCGTCTCTGTTTCTGTCTTTCTCTGTCTGTCTCCCTGTCTCTCTCTCTGTGGGTGTCTGTCTCTGTCTCTCTGTGTTTCTCTCTCTCTCCCTCTCTCTTTTTCCTTCATTCCCTCTGTCCCTCCTCTTTGTTTCTGTCTTCCCTAAATCTTTGGTACCTTCTCTTTTTCAGAGACCTTGAAAACTTATCACTCAGTACCATCAGAACTGTGTTGCCTTTAGCCTTCCTCTGTATGGACTTGTTCTAGCACAACAGCTTTCCTTGTCGTAATTTTCCTTGATGCCATTTCCCCTTCCATATGTACCTGGGAAATTAAAATCAAAACACTGAGGCTCCACTGTCCTTGATAGTGAAGAGTTTGCTATAAAATCTTTATAGATTGTTTCCCCCCATTTTTCACATATTTATTGTCCTTCCATTTTCATCTTTAAATACCCTTGGGAAAAGTTTGCTTACTTAGACCTCTCACCAAGTTTTCTTTAAATTTGTTTTTCTCTCCACTGTTTCTCACTGTTTTATGAGACAACACTGCTCATAATATTACAATATCCTTCTGGGGGATATCTTACAAATTAAGTTATATTCTGAACTGAAACTGTCTTTGCCTACTATATCTCTCCACTGGGCCAGATGATTATATTTACCTGCCTGTCCATGCCCACTTATAATTTCATCCATAATCCATACACTCAAAGAGCTGAATGCCCTCCTTGCTTTCTCCTAATACAACAGGGTACTGGTAGAGCCCTTGGACTGTATCCCTGTCATATCCCTCCCTTGTCACATGATTAGCCCACCTTCTCATCTTATCTTATAGCTCCTTAATTGAATCTTTCATTTCTTTTTCAGAGTTTTGTGTGTGTGTTCTAACTTGCTCACATGCACCTCCATTACATGCCTTATCTCTCTGGAGAGGCGGTGCCTCTCCATTACAACCTTATCTCTCAGTCTTCCCAGACAGGAATCTTCTACTTCAATGAAGGTTGTTACTTTGTCTTGATATGATGTGCTTATTATGGATGGCGATGTTTTGATTATTGGTTCCACCTGCCAAAACTCCCTTCATCTTTTTTTCAATACATATCCAAACATCTACTTCCTTAAAGGACCAATTCAAGTCCCCTGACTCCTATGAAGCTTTTCTCACCTTCCATGTTGGACGAGCAAAGACTATCTGACTACTCCTCAGGTATGTAGGAAATTCCATTGTTTTCCAGGCATGTGAAGAACTCTATGGTATCTAAAGTCCATTCCAGCTTTGACAGCCTAGAAAGGTTCAGTCATTCGCATTGTTTGTTTGGCTTTAAACTGTACTTTATTTATTATTTTCTAGTCCTACAGTGCCTCCCTTTTTCCTCACTATTCTATAGAGTTTATTAACAGTCTCTCAATAATGACCTCCTCTGGGCCTGATAACTTGAATTAATTAAAGGCACTGAAGTCTGCTCTCAATATTTCCTAATTTGTATTGGTTTGTAATTCCATGCTAACTATACTTTATCTATTTTTTGTCCAAATATAACAGATTTACAGAATTTTAGTGGATGGGGCCCACTCAGGCAGTTTAGTTCAAACCATAATTTGGAAAAATAATCCTCTCAATAACAAACCCAACAAGTGTTTACCCTGCCTTTGTTTGAACATTTTCAATGAGTGAAAACCTCACTGGCTTCATGGGAACCCATGAGTATATCCATGAATCTTACTAATCAAGAGGGAAAATGAACATGTAATAAATGGTAAGCAGTTCTATCTTTTTTCTATTTTCCATGCCATCATCCATGAAGTCTGAGTAGCATCTTATCTCTTTGTTAGCTTTTTTCTTGTTCTTTTTTCAGCTTTAAGTGGTGCTAATGCCCATCTCTTTCATTAGGCGATCCAGACCTCTAACACTCTTGACACTATACTTCTTTCTCCACCCCTTGCTGCCAAAAAGCTGTTCTATCTTTGAAAAGTCTAAGCTGGTCAATGGATACCTCGTCCCTTGATGCTTACTTTTTTAGATAGCCCCTCTTTTCTACTTGAGTGGAACAATTTGTTTCTGTGTTTGTCAGTAGCAGAGTCAATGGAGTGCTAATGTAAATATATCAACTTGAATTGTTGTGCTTGATTCTTAATGTACTGAAGAACCATGGAGCCTGCAATATCTATTTTGTCTCCTATTTTAAAAGAAGATACCTTATCTGATATTCGTGTCTGGCTTTTCTCATAATATGGAATGGCAATGTTCTAATGCATTGTTTGTGTAGCAGGAACACCTGGTATATTTCAATTCTGCCTATACTTCGTATTTCAAATACATTAGACCAAAGTAGTGGGAATTCAACAATGTAGAAGAAAGAAAATGCTTGTAGTGGCCTGGTAAATTTCATTGAAGAGAGCTTTTTAAAACTAGAAAGGCCTTAAACTTCTGATTTCTCTTCCCTAGGATATCAAAGGATCATAGATTTAAAGATAGAAAGGAACTCATATGCCGTTTAGCCCAACTTTCTCATTCTGTAGATGAGGAAATTGAGTTCCACAGAGCTGAACTAACCGGACCAAAGACACAGACAATAAAAAGCATCAGAAATGATACTAAAAATTGAGTCTGCTGACTCTATCCTGCACTCTCCCTATTCTCCCTATTTTGCCTGAAAAGATTATACTTTTTTAATTACAAAGCACTCCAGATACATCAACTCATTTACTCTTTACAAAAACCCTTTGAGATAGATTCTATGTAATATTGCCCCTATTTTATAGATATACAAACTGAATCTCTAAATAGTTAAGCGATGGTCACACAGCTAGTAGGTGTTAAAGACATGAAGCTGAATTCAATCTATTTCTTCCTGACTTCAAATTTAGCCTTTTGCCTATGATACTGCCACACTGCCTCTGAAACTTTATTTTTCTGATCTCTCAATCTGACTTGGTTTCTAAGCCATATGGCTCATCTTGGTGCCTTCTTTGCTGTTACTTCTATTTCCCTGACAGGCAGACACAGCATTAATGGATACCTCACTTCTTCCTTCCCCTCCTCTTGTTCAGAAGAGTGGTAGGGTGGGGGGTAGCTTACTTTTCATTTTTTTTCTAGTCATGGAGCTCTGTGTAACTAAATGCAGACTCAGGATGGGAGGTGCAGGAGGTCCTCTGTTATGGCTAGACCCAGAACAGGATACGTATAATACCATATCTAGTCTTTATCTGCTGCTGCTTGAGATGAACTTTGTAACTGTAGCTTGGAATAGTCTGTGATCTACCGTCTGACTGGAACAGAGTGCTGAGCTCACAGTTATATGACCTAATACATTTATTAAAGGCTGATAACTCAGAGGCAATCTTTTCTGTACATGGCAAAGGGAATTAGACAAGCTGTCCTGACTGCTTGGCTGGTGGCAGGCCCACTTCAAGATGTTTTGACAGGTCAGTGTGAGGGCATTATTGCTAACCTAATTCAAGGCAGTAGTAATTGGTCAAAACATCTATTTTTGGTGGGGGGTAAGAAAAGAAAGGTGTCCTTTTTTGTTCCCTTAAAGTCCAACAGGAAACAAAGGTATACATGCAGTACCAATGACATGATGTTTAAGTAGTAGTCAGTCATTTCACGGTTTGCCGAATGTGCATTTAAGATTATCAGCAGAATGTACTGACCTCTAGGGAAAGAACAGTATAAAATCCTAGATTTACTCAAGACAATATATAAAATTTTAATTTTCAAATAATCTTTGAAGTCATCCTAACCTAAGTGCATGCACCTGAAAAAGGAAAATCCAGCCTCTTTGATATGTAATATAATCTATTTTTAGCTTTAGATTGGTCACTCTGGAGTTATCTCTGTTGGTAAGGTTTTTGAAAACCCGTTGTTATTTTCACCATTCTTCAGCTATAAAGAAGAGAAAAAGAGAGCAGTGTGCAAATAACAGTCTGACAGTATGCAAGATAAGGAACTCATTATAAAGCCCTATAAAAATTAGATGATGCAGATGGCCCTTATCAACAATATCTAAAAGACAAGGAAAGCATGCATTTTCAGGTGTTATGTAGAGATGGCCCATCAGATTATCAGTTGAAATATAGTCATCTTTTTTTTTCTCTAGAACATTATAAGTTTATGAAAGAGTTTGAAATCTCCTTTAAAAACATGACTTGCCATTATTAAATACTTAAATTTCTCCATAAATCTTAAGGCCATCAATTGTCAGTATCTCAGTGCTCAATGGGTTTTCCGTTTGTGTTCCCTTTAATAGCCTAGAAGAGGAGATATGAACTATGAGGATTGTTAAAGCCCACAAAAGTCTCTCTGTGTTTTCTTTTGAGGGGAAAGGTAATTTGTTAAGAAACCTCCTTGACAGGATGATGGAACATACTTCTTTTGTTTTTTTCCCACCGCGTATAGCCATGAGAGTCAAAAGAAAGCTAGGCTTACTGTAATACATTGACTGACAATTAGGTTTTAAAACCCTAGGAAATAGGATCTCATAATGGTACCTAATGGGATTCTGAAATAAAGTCTACAGCTCTTAGGTATCATCAGGTAGTGAAATTAAAAGAAAAGCACAGAAACTCAATTATTGCTCGAGTCGGCTCGTTAAGTCGGTTGCTGTCACAACTGGAAGATTCTTTGGCTCCATGGTAATATTGCAAATTTTCGGTTTCCTGTGTCATTAGAGATTATTATGCCCCATAAAATTAATAAATGTGTATCAAATTTTTGGCATGCTCTACACATGAAAGTCTTTGGAGGTTTATTTCTTATACTTTCCTCCCAAAAATACAATGTAATTTTATTAAACCATCTAACGAAAAGAATTGGCTGCAGCCGTAAAAATCTAGAGGTGTGATGATTTAATCATCACGGGGCTATTTTTAGACTTGTGTGTGTTTGCACGTATTTCTAAAAGGGCTTGTTTTCATAAATCACACCAAGGTGCATTTGAATGAGAAAATAGTTGGCTATGGATGAAATGGTATTCCAGCTGCCCTTATAAGTATAACTGAAAGATTAGAGAAAATCAATAAGAATGACAAAAATATTCTACAGATGGCTGAATGTGTGGCTTGGTTTAATATTCAAATTAATATTATGGCCAAGATAGGTATGTTTCTGTACTTGTATAATTTAATTAAACAATTACTTCCAGAGTTTTCCATTCTTGTTATTTTAAATCCCAAATAATTGTCTCCAGATTAGCTAAAACAATACTAAGCTTTTTGGAATGATCTTCAATAATAAATAAATCATCGAATAAACATTTGTTAATCACCTATTATAGGAAAGACACTGTGGTAAACAACTAAGATTAACAAAGTTTACACCTATTAATATATCGGTATCCAATGTATACTATTTTTTAAAATGATTTTCGCATTTATTTACTGATTAATCATTTTCATTCCATGATATTAGTTGTGTAATTATAAACTACATGAATCTATATGTTAAATAGAGTACATATAGGTTATGTATGAAGTATTATCTCTATATACCTAAATCGATCTTTCTACATTGTGTGTACATTTTATTGCTTTAGAAGCTATTAGTTCAAGAAAACCTAATTCTTGTTCAGTAGAAGTAAAAGTTGAATCATAAGACACATAAGGAAAAGTATTTGTCCCCTGATATTTTAAAAATCTCAAATTTCATCAAGTGTGTTTTTCCACAAAAGGCTTATTTGCTGCCAGAAATTTTACTTCTTTCAATCACAGTACAGATCTTACTTAGAGCAAACACCTAATAATGAAGCCTCCTTACTCTTGTTCCAGTGGGTCTTCCTAAAAGGGATGCATGGTGGTTGGGAGTGGGGAAAATTTTAAAAATCCGTAGAGATTTTGTGGATTTGGTGAGGCCTAAGAGATACAACATCCCAGTGAAATACACCTGAAAAATACAACCCAGGTTACTGGTGCTTCTGAAAGTTAAAGCTGTTCATTCTGTATTAAGGATACATCCCAACAAGGGATTGCAGGCAGAGGAATGTAAAAGACACATGAGCCAAGATTGGAGATCTGGCACTATCAGGAATTTCAGAGACCGCCTTGCTCTAGCTCCCTCATTTTGCAGATGAGCAAACTGAAGCTGAAGGTTAAATAAATTACCTAAGGCTATACAAGTAGTAAATAACTTAAGAAAGATACATACCCAGATCTCTGATTCACAGCTCTTTCCAGAGTACCATGTTGTCTATGTGACATAATTCATGTTTGACTGTGCCATGGGAAATCTAGAAAAAATTGCATAAAAATTGGCAAAGTAGACCACATAATGGTAAATGAATAAGCCTCCTGGTAAAGGAAGAATTTGTGATATTCACAAAATAAATGGATGAATTCCAGTAATTCAAAATACTTAAAAAGTAAATTTTCTTAATTTTCTATATTTATGTTCTCTTTTTTCTCTCCTTCCCTCTTTCCTTCCTTCCCTCTTTCCTTCCTTCCCTCCTTTTCTTTGTCTATCTCTGACTCTCTCCCTCTGTCTCTGTCTCTGTCTCTGACTCTGTCTCTGTCTGTCTGTCTCTGTCTCTGTGTCTCTGTGTCTGCCTGTCTTTTTCCCGCTGTATCTCATTTTGTGAGGGAAGCAATGTGTGACGGAAGCAACAGGTGGATAAGAGTTACATTTTATGCTAATTTAGCTACCCCAAAATTTTTCCTCTCTGAGACAGTCTCCATTCCATTCCCAAACATGTATTCCCTCTGATTCTGTTTTTCCCACTTCTTGGAGAAAGCTCTGACCCTAGAAACTCATATATCCCTTCTCCTGAGTTAGAAAAATTCCCAAGGTGGCACAATGACCCCAGAGAAGGCAAACTTTCAGTGATCCAATTTTGCTCAAACTAAGCTCATTCTGGCATTCTCATTTCTCACCACATACACATACCTCCTTCCTCTAGGGGAATATTAGCTTATTTAATGGAGATCTGTCCTTTCCCTCTGGGGCAAGATCTCCCATCCCAAATCGAGTATCATGGTCCCAACCTTTTTATTCCATCCTTTTCTAAGTCCCCTACTTGTCATACCATTCAACTTCAATTCCATTTCCTTCTATCTTCTATCCCTTTTTTTATTCATCTATTTCCCCTTCAGAAAAAGACAAAGATTCACCTGTAGGGGGTCACAAAGCTTAGTTCATAGAACTGTAATTCAATTGATACATTTCAAAAATTATTTAGTGCCTACTATTTGTCCAATCCTGTAATACAGTCTGAGGATACAAAGAAGAAAAGTTAAATCTTTGTTCTCAAAAATGCACTAGAATTTATTGTCATTCGAATTTTCTTTCTCTTTTCAGTCATTTTCTGTTTTCTTCTTGTTGTTCCATGATCTCGGAAAGGGATGAAGGGGGAAGTCCATGCATCTTGTCTTTCATCATGCATTCTTGGCTCACTATACTTCATATTATATTTCATCTTTGTATTTTTTTGGTTTCTTTTTACCATTTTCTCATTTTTCCTCCCAAATTTTAGGTTACGTCTGTTTGTCCATTTGTATTGCAGGGTCTCCTTGAACATTTTCTTCTTGTTGTGTTCGTTGTTTTAGCCTTTTTTCGGTAATATTTCATATCAGTATTTTTCTAGACGTTCCCTTTGGTCCCTCCAAGTTCCAAGGCTAAGACCAACGGCCTAGGTACTGGCCTGAGTCTCTTTGACGAACAACTGCAAGGGACTGGTCCCATTTGGGTTTCTAGTTGTCTTTCCTGCAGATTTGAAGAGGTTACTTTTGCAGTCAGTTTTCAGCATGCCTCATCCTCCCCTTTTCTTTTTTTTCTCCTTTCACATGGTCAGGCAGATTCAGGATCTGTTGCTTTGTTCAGAGTAAGGGGAACAAGGGAAGGACGTTTTTGGACAAATGTAGTTGTATTTGGCATCTCTATAATCTAACCCTCTTCTTTCCATCAGAATTTGAATTCTCACCCTTAAGATTTTGGTGAGTGAGCATTTATCTTATTTTTCCAGGAAAGAGGCTACTATACAACTTCAGAGCCATCTCCCAATTATGTTATTATCCTGTCTGTGCATTCTCCCACCCCTTTGAAACTCTAGCTTGTTTCTAAATACTGTGCCCTCTTATTACAATGGAAGCTCCTCTAGGTATGGGCTTTCTTGGTTGCTGACATTTATATACTCAGTGCTTACCAAAATGTCTGGTATTTAGAGTTCATTTATAAATGTTTCTTACCCATAGCTTGCCATGGTATCATAGAGGTTGAGTAGCATGGGAAGGATTGAGTAACTTTCTAAGGATTCTGAGGTGTTAACTGATAAAATTTCTACATTAACTAGCCACTTTGCCCCTCTGCTAATCTTAGGGATTTGGCTCTAATTACCTACATAGAGCACACACTTGAATGGTAGGGATTATGTCCATATCTTGCAAGTAAGTGTCTTTCCAAAAGTCCAAAAGCAATCAGTTGTCAGTTTCTAAGGATCATAGAGGCATCTATCTCCATTCTTTTTTTTTATTTTAATTTTTTTATTATTTAATATATTTAGTTTTCAGCGTTGATTTTCATAGGAGTTTGAATTACAAATTTTCTCCCAATTTCTACCCTCCCCCCTACTCCAAGATGGCATATATTCTGGTTGTCCTGTTCCCCAGTCAGCCATTCCTTCTGTCACCCCACTCCCCTCCCATCTCCTTTTCCCTTGCTTTCTTCTAGGGCAAGATAAATTTCTATGCCCCATTGCCTATGTATTTTATTTTCTAGTTGCATGCAAAAACTTTTTTGTTTTTGTTTTTGAACATCTATTTTTTAAAACTTTGAGTTCCAAATTCTCTCTCCTCTTCTCTTCCCACCCACCCTCCCTAAGAAGTCGAGCAATTCAACATGGGCCACGTGCGTATCATTAGGTATAACCCTTCTACAACACTCATGTTGTGAAAGACTAACTATATTTTGCTTCTTCCTAACCTATCCCCCTTTATTGAATTTTCTCCCTTGACCCTGTCCCTTTTTGAAAGTGTTTGTTTTTGATTACCTCCACCTCCATCTGTCCT
>CM053626.1:295856970-295878980 GCA_028646595.1 Phalanger gymnotis
TCATCTGAATGACCAGAGCTTAGACCCTGGTGATTGGTTCTTGAGTTGGCCCCTCCCCTTAGGACCCTGGGAGGTTAACATCCACATAGATTAGGTTAACACCTAATAGGGCATGGCTCTGGAGTTAACACCTCCCCTTAGCCATCCCCACCTTGGGCCCCACCCCAGTCACCAATCCACACCCACATAGGTTCCACACCTAATAGGAGTTTGGGCCTGGGGCTTAGCACCTAGTAAGGCTTAATGAAATACACTGAATTACTCAAAGAAAACAAAGGCCATTTTGTTTACCAACGCATTTGCCCAAAGCTTGAAAGGTGGTAACGGATCCAGGATTCTAACACATTTATCCTGACTCTAGATTTAACACCCTTTCAAAATTTTGTTGTTTATATATAGTTATTCTATTATACAATCCATCACCTAAATCCTCTCTTGTTATTTGCATTCTATTTGGGGTCAGTGGTTAGCAGATCATGTCAATGTCTACACGATGTAAGAGACTACTTCTTATAATTTCTTTTAAAATTTCATTAATATTTATGGTACATTAATGTGTGTCTTAAAGAGTTGTCTCATGTTCATGGAGGGTAAGTGACTTGGTTCTGGTCACACAGACAGTACATCTTAGGGAATTGCCTGAAATTTAGAAGGATCAAATTATTTACTCATGGTCACATGTTAAGCGTCAGAGATGGGACTTGAACATGTCTTCAGCATTCAAAGTAAAATACTGTTAGACACAGCCTCTCTACCAGAGACAAAGCTATGTATTACTCAAATTTCCCAACTCTTATGTAAATTTCTCTAGTCACATACTCTTTTGAAATTCTTTCTCTTCTATCTTTTAAGCAAATGCATATTCATAAAATTCCAAACAAAAGCACACATCATCTTTGACTATACATCTATGTTAGGTCCAGATGAGGGTGAATAATGAATCCCATGAAGTGGTCACATTATTCAAATTTGGTATATTCAAAATTATAATTTTACGTAAGATATGATAATTAGTTCCAGTTCAATGGAAATATATAATCATTATTTCTTTATTTTTATTTATTAAAACAATAGGAGAGGAAAGAATAAGAAATATGTGTTTCTGACTCAAGGTTATTACAAAGTAATAGAGTCAATAATCAATAAATAAGCATTTATTAAGCATCTACTCTATGCCACTCAGAGTATTTACAGAAATGAAATTTAAATTAAAAATTACTGAATATCACAAGTAAAGATAAGCCAGTATGTATGGCATGGCAAAAATGACATTATTGGCTTTTTAAAATATTTTGGCTCTATAGACAGAACTGCTTTGTTTTTTTCTTTGAATATTCCTACATACTCTGATAGGAGCAGAAAGCTTTATCCATATCTCTGAATTTTCATGCTCACATTCTTACATGAGAATCTAAGTGTAATTGGAGAACTTGGGGCATTACCTAAAGTCAGAAATGATTAAAATGCTATAATATTATTGCGCTATTTTTCTTGCCTTTCAGTTATAGATCCTGTCCCTTCCTCTAACACCTTCCTTACCCAATAAAAAAGCACCAAATAACAAAATCTCTTAGAAATATGAAGTCATTCAAAACAAATTTCCACATTAGCTATGTCCTAACAAAAAGGAGTAGAGTGAGGCAGAGAGATATGAGTCTGTACCCTGAATCTGTCAGTGCTCTATCCGGAGAGGGCTGACATTCTCTAGAATCCTCTAGAATGATAGTGGGTCAATGTGCTGATAGGAATTACTGAATCTTTCACAGTTGTTTAACTTTATGATATTGCTGTAAATTGTTCTCCTGGTTCTGCTCACTTCATTGTGCATTAGTTCATACAAATCTCAGGTCTTTCTGAAACCACCTTGTTCAATATTCAGGGATGGACCAGTATTGTGTGATGACACATCATCATCACTAAATTGGCTGAGCAACCAAGAGACCTTATGACTTACATGTGGCTCAGACAAAATTGATTATGCATATAAAAGGACTGACCATCTAACCCTGAGTCCAAGGATACAAGAGGGTATTGAGCTGCTAGGTAAACTAAAGGTTTCATTTGTCTTCTGGTGTCATTATTTTATGTTTTTTTACATTTCACCTGTTCCTTGGTCACTATCTTATTAATATATCGCCTTCCAACTACTATTTTGCTCACACATTAGTAAAAAATGTACTAAAGTATAAAATCTCTAAAATGGGTTTCAGTTATATTATTTTTTTCCTTCAGAGGTATAAATGGACATGGAATTAGTAAATTAATAAATTAAAGAATGAAATAGATATCCATGTACATATAGAAACCCCACTTACGGATGGATTTATGCTGATTGTATTAAGAACCAAAACTTCTCAGAGTTAAACTCCTTTATATCATGTCAGTCTATGTATCACTTGCAAAACCTCATAGTGTTGAAAACCCTATAGATGCCTCAAATGTCTTCATTGGTGGATAACTACGATTATTTTAAAAACCAGTAGGTTCTGCTGTTATTTCTGAACTCCAGGAAGAGGCATTGCTTTTCACAGTATGATACATGAATACATGGCAAAAGGCTTTCTATGAAAGCCAACACTCCTGAACTCTTCAGCTTGTGGTTAATGTTTCCAAGAGTTTAAAATGGAAATAAACAAAGTGAAAGTTTCAGTCAACTCAGCTTTGCTTTTTGAATGATTGATTTGTCTTTCCACAACCTCTGAAATCAAATGTAAAGTTTTTTCATTGTTGTTTGTTTTGTTTTGTCTTTAGGATCATATCTTTAAGGCCGGATGAGACCTTTGAGGTAATCTAGTCCAATGCACTCACTTTATAGCTAAAGAGTTGAGGACCAAAGAGTTCTTTCAGAGAGTAAGTGGCAGAGCTGGAGTACTAGCTACAAATTGAGTATTCATTTCCCAATACCCTGAGTTGTTCTGTTGGCATACAATATGTTAACTTGTTGCTGAATTCATTTATCTAGGAGATGGAAACAACCTAAGTGTTAATTATAGCATCAATAGTACACTTACTGGATATTGAGTGAGATGACCTCAGATCTTTAGAGCATTAAAAGGATATGCTGGGTTCTGTAACCAAAGTCAATTACTTTCCATAAGAAAGGCACAATGCTTAGGACTAGAGACAGGGTAGTAAATACCCTGGATTATGCTGTTGATGAAGATAATGATGACAATGAGGAGGAGGAGGAGGAGGATGAAGCAACTGGCATTTATATAGCCCTTTATGGTTTACAAAGTATTTTACAAATTTATCTCATTTGATTCTCCCAACAACCCTGAGAGTTAGGTACTATTATTGGCATTATTTTACAAATGAGGAAACTGTGTTAGATTGAAGTTAAATGATTTGCTCCTAAGAATTTCAGTTAAGATTTGAACTCAGTTCTTCCTGACTCCAAGACTAGTTAGTGTCCTATCTATTAAAATATCTAGGTAACCCCCAGGATCCATAATGATCACTACGGGTTAAAATATAAGGCCAAGATATAATGGAATATAGCAAAATAGAAGTCTTAAACTTGGATTAAAAAAAGAAAAGAAACTTCACATTAACAATATGGACAAGTATGGTTAGTGTTTTGAAAAAGATCTGGGAAGTTTTATTGGATTTCGAGCTTAATATAGGTTAACATACAGTGTGATATAGAGAAAGGAGCACAGGGAAGGGAATAAACATGTATGTACCACTTAATATGGGTGAAGTATTATTCCAACCACTTTATAAATAAAAAACAGAGAGAGTTTAGGTAATATTAAAAGCACATATAGAACTTGTGTAGAAAGGACATTGAAGTTAGTGAAATCATAGGATATGAGTATAAATCCCAGCTCCGATACTTACAACCTAGGCAACAGTAAATATGTAGCTCAACCTCCCTAAGTCACAGCTTCCTCCTCTGTATACCAAAGGGATGGATTAGATAATCCCCAATGCATCTTGAAGCCTCTCTGTCTACAATGGCATGATCCAGGGAGTAAAGAGGTCATAGTATCTTGTGTTTTGCCTTGTTTAGATTGCATTATGTATCATGTTCAAATCTCAGTCCGATTTTGCTAAACTACAGATCACCCAGAGGAAGGGATTCAGGATGGTAATCACCTTGAAATTATGCCATTTGGGGCTTAGTTAAATGTGCAGGGATGTTTGTCATGTAAAAACACTTGGAGAGATATGAAAACTGGCTTCAGGTATTTCAGGCTCATGAGAAACAAGAGGAATTGGATTTGTCCTGTTTGAGACCAGAGATCAGAACTGGGAAAAATGGAAGACACAGGGAGATATAGTTGGATTTGATGTCAGGGGGAAAATGCTTCCTAATAATTAGTTATAGGAATGTGGAAAAGCTTCCCGAGAAGGTGGTGTGGTCCAACTGACTGGAAATATTAAGGAAAGGCAGATTATGGTCAAGTTTACTAGGGAGGAGATTATTTTAATGAACTCTGAGGTAGTTTCTAACTTTGGGAATCTGTGATTTTGAGATGTGCTATTTCTCTGTGCATAATCTATGCTGTGGAGTGATAGATCTAACCTATAAACTATTGGAGTTCATATTTACTGGAGAAAATGAAATGTTTACAGCTCCATATTACCTTGAAATATCGCATTTATCAAAATCTGACCCTGAATAGTCTATTATACTGGGAAACTGACTAGTTCTCTTCTCATTATGATATTAATAATATCTAGAGTTATTACTCCAATACATAAGAAGAATTGGTTTAATTTCTAAGGAGAAATTAAGTGCTATTATGCTGAGAATAAATTGGAAGTTAACTTTAATGAAGCACAACAGGAAATTGAGGATAATGTGCTTTATCCTGACAGAGAGTGAAAAAGTTTTAAATTTTTTAAAAAAGAAATGAATTATATAAAGGTCTACCTAAGAACATTTATAAGCTGAATCATAAATATTAAAAAGGGTTGTTGGTTGGTTCATAGCTCTTCTATGTTTTATGTTATGTTCACAGTCAAATAATTTTCTCATTGCAAAGTTTGAAAAGCTTTTCAACTATCTTTCTAAGCAATATGGTGGAGAGATTCCAGGTACTTCCTAAAAAAACAGTCCTTCAAGGTGCTGGAAAAGACATGTGCCTCCATGTTAACTCCAAGAGACAACCTCATTAAAAGAGGAGCCAACTGGGAGCCAGAAAAACATTTGTGTTCAATTTTGGCTTTTTTGCTAAACATGTCAATAGCTCTGTGAATCAAGTTGTGGTATATGATTGTGATTGAATATCACTATGACAGAAGAAGTGATGAACTCTGTGATCTTAGAAAAACATGGATGGACTTGCATGAAATAATGAAGAGTAAAATGAGCAGGACCAAGAGAACATTGTATGCAGTAACAGCAATTTTTTTGAGAACAACTTTGAGTGACTAAGTCATTTTGATTATTATAAATACCTAAATTAACTATAAAGAATTTATAAAGGAAGATGCTATCTGCATCCAGAAAAAGAACTGACAAATAGAAGTATGTATGGAATGATTATATATACTTGTATAAAATAGTTATATATAATAGATACATAAATGTATACATGTATATAAATATGTGTGGCTAATGGTAGTCATCTCTGGGGGGATAGAAAAATTAAAGTTACATGATAACTTTATTGTATATTTAAAAGGAATAGCAAGCTGTACAAAATAGATGTGCAATTTCATGTATTATCAACTTATTTCCCACTATGTTGTGGAAATGCTTGTTTTATTTCTTAAGTTCAGAATAAAATAAAAGAAATTAAAAAGAAGAAAAAAAATAAAATCATCCACTCTCAATTGTTTTGTCTTTGCTGTTCATTCCATTTATATTGTTGTAATCACTGTGATTTTTTTTCTGGTTCTTTGTGCTTCATTTTGCATTTGCTTGTATAAGTCATTCAGATAAGTTATGGTTTGTTTACATTTTTAAACATGAAATACTTTTCTGTAAATATTTTTGCATTAATAAGACCTTTTTTCTGTCATTGTCCCTATTGTGGGGTAGATTCTCAACAATGAGATTACTTGGACATGTGCTATAGACATTTAATCAGTTTATTAGCATAATTCCAAACTTTTTCGGAATGGCAAGACTGAGTCGCACATCCACCATCACTTTATTAATGTGCCTGACTTTTATAAAGCATTCAACATTGATTATTCTCATTTTTCTCAACTTTGACCCTCTTCCTTTAAGGTCACAAGTTACTTTGATGCTATCTCACGTGCAACATTTTTGGCTGAAGATAACATTTCTTAATATGGTACAGTTTATATCTATAATACATTTCTTATTATTTGGAGTTATATCCCAAATTTTGATTCTTGGCAGACTGTGTTCCCTGACATGCAGCCACACTAGAAGGCCATTGGCTTTGAAAAAGATGGTTCTAATATTTAAGAACCTTTTTCCTTATATTGTACTGAAATCAGCCTAGCTGCAGTTTCCAACTATTACTACTATTTCTGCCCTGTGAGGTTAAAGAGAATGAATCTAGTGCCTCTTCCACATGATAGACTTTCAAGAAACTGAAGACAGCTATCATATCCTCCTTATTTCTTCTTCAGATTAAATTTTTGCATTTCCTTCAATTCATCCTTGTATCAAATAACCTCAAACCATTCTCCATCCTGGCTTTTATTCTTTGGGCACTCTCCACTCCAAAAAATTATTTCTAAAATATTGCATCCAAAATTGTAAACGATATGTCAGATGTGATCTAACCAGAATAGATTACAAAGGGACAATAATTTCCTTTCCTCAGAATAGTACTTTTCTTCTATCACTCCCCAACCCACCCATCTTTATTACAATTAATGGTACTACTATCCATCCAGTCACCCTTGTTTACAACCTCACAGTCTTCTGACTCATCACTCTACCATGCCCCACATAATCAATGAGTTTCTAAGTGTCATCAACTCTAGCTCCATTATATCTCCCACATATATATCACCCTCTCCACACACAGGGCCACCACCTAGTCCAGATTAATAACCTATTCCAATAACCTCTTATTTCATCTCTTTGCATCCTCTCCCCACTCTTCAATAAATTCTCCACACAGCTGCTAATGGATTATTCCTAAAGCCTGAGTCTAACTATGAAGTCCTGGCTTGACAAACTCTGCTGGCTTCCTATTATGACCAGCTTGATAATACATTGCTTCCCTTATCATAATCTTTGGTCCATGAAACTAACCTTATCATCATGCCTTCTCCCATCCCAATCCCCTGTGATTTTGTACAAGTGTTCCACTATGTCTGTGATACATCCTTTGCTTACCTCTGCCCAGAGAATCTCTTTACTCATGCAAGGCTTAGTTGAAACACAACTTTCTACAGAAGCCTTTCCCAATTGCCCCATTGCTATTAGTGACTCCTTCCAAATGACTTTTCATTTTCTTTGTGTATATGAGTATATGTTTATGTATATTTACATTTATATGGAAGTATGCAATCAACTAAAACTCTTTCTTTTCAGAAAAAAGTTATCTTACTATATTTCCTCATTTAATACTCATGAAGTATATTTTGTTGAACATAGATTTAAGACTTTATTTTTATTTCTGTTAATTTCATCTTAGAATGATGGTTTCATAGCTAGAAAGGACATTGTAGACATTCTAGTCCCACATTTTCATTCTGTAATTGAGGAAGCTGAGATCTACAGCAGTACAAAAGGCTTATCCAAGATCATAAAAGTTGTAAGTGACAGAGCCTAGATTTGAAAAATCCTAACTTAGGTCTAGTATTTTTTCATGCTAACACGCAAGCTATTGCTCATAATTTTTTATATCAACAAGTAGAATAAACCTTTCATCTGTGCATTTATTTAAAGAAAACAGCATAGCATCAAACACACAACCCTGAAGTATTTAACTGGAAACATGTTCCACGTTGAAACCAAATCATTCATGACTGCTTTTTAGGTACAGTCAGTCAATGAATTCTGAATCACTCTACATATACTACTATCTGATCACATCTTTCCATCATGTCCACAAAGACAGCCGAATAAATGCTGAATTAGAACCAGAATCGTAGTTGCTCACATTTGGAAAAAAGCTTGTAGGATATTTGAACCTAACTGTACCTGAAACATAATCCCTTCTATGATGTTACCAAAAAGTATTCATCAGCTTCTTTTTTTAAAACACCATAGAAGAGGAACCCATTATCCTGCAATTCTTAATTACACTTTTGCTTAGTTCTCATTAGTAGGAAGTCTTTCCTCACAAATTTGCTTGCCCCTGACAAATTCTGGATGTTTACTCAAAGAACAAGGCAATGCTGTAAGAGAAGTTGTTGAGTGTTGCTGAACAAATAGGACCAAATCATTGCATTTGCATATACATGTGCACACAAATGCATGTGTATGTATATATGCATACACATTCCATACATTACATACATACATATAAGAATATATGTACACACATGTGTAAGTGCCATACAACACATATCTCTGTATATATAGGTACATGTGGATGCATTTATAGATACATTTGTAGATGCAAAGATGTGTATATGTTGTACATGTGTTATTCTTTCATTCATGCATTTATTTATTTGTTTATTCATTCATTCATTCATTCATTTATTACAAGGTTGTTCCTCTAGGACTATTTCCTTGTGATTTTATTGATATAAAGGATTCCCAAGGAAGAAACTCTCTCTCTGATTTTTTTTAAATGCAATTTAATTTTCCCCTTGCAAATATTCTCCAGGGTAATCAACCCACCCAATATAGTCACATCCAGATGTTCGTACTCTAGTTTCTTCATACTTCAAACTATCCATTCCATCCTACCTCAGGGCACATAATAAGCCTTGGGCAAATACAGAATACAGACATTAATCCTGTTTCCTTTGAAATGAGCCTGCATTCTATTCAAATAATGTGGGTGGCATTCTATTATTTTCTCAAAGGATCCCAGCCCCTTCACGTGGTCTGATTGCTCTTAGCACAGAAACTATGTGCCCCTGTTTGGTTGGGACCCACAATTTCTTGTAATATAATGCAGTCACTATTTTTTAACCTATGGGAAATTTGCAAATTCTATCAAAGCCTTGTGGCACTAATGTATTCTGCACTCCCTTCTCTTTGTAGCAGTCTTGCCTCCTCCACTGAGTTTCCAGCTTCACAGATTCCCATGAGTTGGGTAGAGTACACCACAGTTCGGCCTCGTAAAACTCCCCTTCGTAAGTGCTGCCAGACATGTCAGTAGCTACCATATCACTCACTATATACATCTTAAAGGCCCGTCTATGTTTTCCACTAATCATAATGTTTGCATGCTTTCCTGATGGGGGTATAGTTTTTCTGCCTTTGATGATGATTGCAAGTTAGGTAACAATTAATAATGCATGTGCATCTGTTTTAGCGAGTGCACAGAGCAAGAAGCGGTCCAGGAGGCTATGTGCTAAATGACTTCAGCTGTGGTTCAGAGGATCCTTTCCTGAGGCTCAGGGAAAACATGCAGAAAGAGTACATTTATCAGATACCTAGGAATGTTAACTATGTTGGAAACAGAAGTTTATTAAGAAGGATCCGCACTCATGCTTCAAATTTCATTGTTTTAGGAATTTTTTCATATTGTTTTAAGAACTCAAGTTCCACTCCTCATCACTCTTTGTCTCTTCTGCCTGATGCTTTGAAGGTAGCACATTGATCATAGAAAGATGAATTCCATTGCTGACTCGAATATCCACTCTACGGATTTAAAAAAAAAAATGTTGCATCCCGGTGGTAGCAAGTAGTCACACTGAAAAGTATTTTGTGCCCCTAGATATCTACATTACATTCTGTTCATTTAGAGAACAGGTGCTCCCTCCTGGCACAAGGCCACAGGCCCCATTCAGATGTGTTTAGAGGGCAAAGTTGAGGAAAAATCCCAACGTGATGCTGTTGGGGCATGCTCACAAATGCTTCCAGTAGGCCAAGAGGAAAGGTCGTAAATCATGCTCAGAAGGAGATTGATGATGTTTGTTGAATATTCTCTGAGGGTGCCAAAGAGATGTTTGTTCCCGAGGCTTAAGAATTATTTTTGTGGAAGGCTTTTGTCATTAAGGTTGATGATGATGATGATGATGATGATGATGATGATGTGTGTGTGTGAGAAAAAGAAAGGAGGAGGGAGGGGAGAGAGAGAAAGAGGAGAGAGACACAGAGAGAGACACAGAGAGAGATAGAGACAGAGAGAGATAGAGAGACAGAGAGAGAGAGAGAGAGAGAGAGAGAGAGAGAGAGAGAGAGAGAGAGAGGTGGGGGCAGAGACACAGAAACAGACAAAGAGAGATACAGACAGAGAGACAGACACAGAAAGAGACAGATACAGAAAGACAAATTCAGAAACAGGAATAGAGAAAAACAGAAAGAGAGAGTCACAGAGATAGAGATAGAGGGATAGAAACAGAGACACAAGGATAAGCAAAAAGAGAGTTGATCAGGAATAGATAAAGACAGAGATAAAGACAGAAAGCAATAAAGACACAGAGAGACAGAGATATGGGGAGAAACAGAGACACAGAAAGATAGAAATATAGAAATAGTAACAGAAAAGGAGTAAGACAGAGACGAAAAGAAATAGGAACAAAAACACAGTGATAGCCAGGAAGGCAGAGAGACAGAGACACAGAGACAGAGACACAAAGTGAAAGATTGATATAGAGAAAGAGACAAAGACAGAGATAAAAAGAAATAGAGAGAGAAGGCAAGAAGACAGAGAGAGAGGGAGAGAGAGAACAATGCTGAAAATAGAAAAAAATATTTGTATTCATTCACATAAAAAATTTCATCATCATCTATCCATCTTACAAATATGTTTTCTTAAAGTTGTCTATTATTGCTGTTGTTGCTTTCCCCTGGTTTGAGAGGGAAAGGTAGCTCAGAAGATATCTTTTCATTACATAGAGAAAGAAACTAAGTCCCAGAGGGATGAAGTGGTTTGCACAAAGTAGGGTCAGTAAGCCTAAATCAAATCCCTTTTCCATGTCAGCCCAAGTTCTCAGAATATCAGGAGGGAAAAAGGAAGGTTCCCAGTCCATTACATAGGGCCCTTGTGGTGGGTAGAAGGAAGAAAAGGGCAGGAGTGTCATAGGATGACCAGGGATAGATGAGTCACAATCTGCATTATTGGAAAGAATGCTCAATGAAATCAAGGATCCATTCAAACTGCTGGATATTTATAGTAAGAAAATATGAATATGAAAAATTAATAGGAACTTGGTAAAATATATATGGCTTGGTGTTGAGCGGAAGAAGCAAAATTAGGTGAATATAACATACAATAGCCTCGGTGTAAAGTAGAGCAAGATTTAAAGATATCAAAACTCAGATCAATACGAAAACTAATATCGGTACCAGAGAAGTGATAAAGAAACATACCTCCCTCCCCTCAATAGATGGGAGCTAGAGCCAGGAACAGAAGAAGTCATATTCACACTATAAGACAGTTAATATGGTGATTTGTACATTGATAAAAGGGAAAGTTCAATGGAAAGGAGGAGACGAGAAATAACCATAGGAAAACTTTCAAAGACACTGAAAATACAAATAAAAAGAAAATAATTTGATGAGTTACAATGGTTGTTTCCAGTGGGGGAAATGCTTAGGTCCTATTGCTATAAGTAAATGTTTTTATAAAACCTGTTTTGGTAGCAATAAGTAGATGGATTGTTTAACAATAATGTTTTCTGCTCAACTCACTTGCAAAAATAATGGAAAAATCCCTAGTGGAATTACATATCAGAATCAGGTAGTTTGTAGTTTACTTTAACTCTAAAATATTTACACTAGGGTTTTATCAAAGGGTAAAGAAGGAACCGACCAATTCATTAACATTAGGGCTCCTTTTTTAAAAACAACCTATGTTTGGCAAACTTGTTTTCAATGTTAGTGGTGGAATAGAAGATTTCAATAATTTTGTCCACATATGCAATGAACGTAGTGAACAGACTCATAAGGATGTGTAATGTGTATAGATCTTTTTTAAGACCCTTGGATACATGCCCATAGGTTGCAACCTATATCTCAAGCTGCCTATCATTTTTATGTAACTTTTTTTCCTTAAATAATGACAGCCAAGCTTTTGTGATTTCAGAGTGGGCTGATGATTTTATTTATTGATATTCCAGGGTGACAACAAATGCTTTATTTTAACATAATCTAAAAAAGAAGTGTTGCTTCAAGTCTTGTCTAACTTAACTAATTCACATATAAGTTTGGTAGAGGTTTTTTAGGGAGAACTGATAATACCAATTTGAAATATGTTTTCTTTTAATAGCTTCAATCTTAAGTTTCAGCAGCCAAAATTGTACAGCTGACTACCATATTCAAAAGCATATTTCTTGAAGATGGAAGAAAAAAATGAATGATGTGTGAATATATGCAGACCATAGGATTTTTTTAAACTTAGTTCCATTTATGTTTAAAGTGAGCTGAGGAGAAAGTCATTTTTCTATGATTAAATTAAAGAAGATATCTCTTTGGAGATGTCAGCCCATTCATTTATGTAGAAAAATATGGGGACCTCCATGCATGTTCATACATGATACATACACACAATACACATCTGTAAGTGTGTAAATATGTATATGCTCATAAATATGTACTAATGTGTGGACAGAGACAGAGAGGCAGAGGAAGACAGAGAAACCTGGTGAATATTCCTATTAAAAACATATGGCGTTCTTAAAAGGGATGGATGGAATGAAGGAATTGAGGCAAAAAGAGAAATCAGGTGCCTATAGATAGTGATAACATTAAATTTAAAAATATCTTGAAATACTTAATCAAAAACCACTCTGGTCCAAAGCTATAAATCAGTATTACCAAGCCTGAAATAAGAATACACACATATACATGTATGTGTACATATATGCATAGAAACACATACACACACATGCACACTCTCCATCAAGGCCCCAGTAAATTCTGGTTTGCCAAGAAATAGTTACAGTTAGCATAAGCAAATTCCCATGTGATAAGCAAATATAGTTTACATATATAGGTATATATACAAATACTAAGAATTATGTTTTTTAAGAAATATCAATTGTATAAACTGTTTCTCTTGCATTAAGTAAAGAAAACAAACAAATCTGTGTAATTTTATGATCTCTTATGCTAAAGTAAGTCTCTGAAGATTTCCTGGGGAGAGTCTCTATAATAATTTGCATTGTTTAGAGGACATCATCAAGATGTGTCCCAGATAAGCTAGTAAATTAAGAAATATGCTCACATATAAATTTTGTAATGACATTACAAATTCTCAGGAACTCATATACACACATACTCACCTCCATATTTCTAGGTTATTCATATAAGTCACTTTCATTATGCTGATTGATTTCACTCCTTGCTACAGATTAAAAGGGTTTAGATTGTTTAATCTAGTCTTTACTATATAGCTCAATGAGGCAATGTATTATTGGTCAAAATAGAGGTCAATTATAGTGTCATATGCTATCCACAACTGTCATTAATATCTTACCAAAATTCAATATTAATATGAAGATAAATTTTCCAACTCACTGCTTTCCCAATTCAAGTGTAAATAGGAGTATATCGGCCAGCTCTCATGAACATAACTTTTATAAAAAAAAGGGGATGGATGGAAAGGATTAATACTTAGTCCACATATGAAATGTACATGGCTTAAAAATAAATGACTTATTGAGCTAGAATTCAAAAGACTTCTCAGTTAGCCCCCAAGATGACCAGTATTCTCTTTGAGTGAGCTCAGATAAATCACCCAGGCTCTATAAGAATCTTCCTTTCTGGGACTGTATTTTGTTTTATAGACAACTAATAATCTGAGAACACAATTGGTGATACAAATAAGAATACTACTAGAATATATATAGCTTTAAGACTTTGAAAGCACTTTACAAATATCTCATTGTTTTCAGGCTCATAATAACTTTTGTAGGTAGGTGCTGCTCTCTCTCCATTTCACAGAAGAAGAAACAGATGAAGTCAGAAGTTAAGTGACTTGTCCAAGCTGGTAAGCATCTGAGGTCACATTCGAACTTTGACATTCCTCATTTCAGGTCCATTGCTCTACCCAGTATTCCATAAAGCTGCCCTATTTGCAAATGACAACAATTTTGGAAATTAAAAATAAAGTGATGTTGATTATTTCCTAAAGCATGCATATTCTCAAAAAATCATCTGTAACAATGCAGAAGGTAATATGACATAATGAATTAACACCTGCTCTTGGAGTCAAGAAGACATGGGTATGAGTCCTAGCTTTATAAAATACTGATTACATGTCCCTGTGTAAGTTATTAACCTTCTCATTGGATACCCCAAACAATCATCTAGGACTTTAGGTTATAGACCATTACAAGTACATATACAAACATATATATATACACACACAACTCAAAAGAAAAAAAATTCTGCAGCAAAACAACCAAATGAAATGAAGAAACAGATTTTATGTAACATTGTCTTTATGTACATAAAAATGTGTATGTATATGTGGATATTTTCCGGTTTTCAGATCAGTGGTTTAATCGACATTTGCAACTACCAAATGAGGAACTTCCCCCTACCAATGAAGACCGGCATAAACTTTTCATCAATAAGAGTAGGAGAGAGCCAAAGGAACAAACAAATAAGCAAATAATAATAATAATAATAATGATAACCTGAAAATAGAAATGCATATTGAAGGTCTTTCTTTCCATGATTCCATCATTATGTTGTAATGTGGCATCACCCTTAAACGGCATCAATTGCACCACTTTTTGGAATTTTGAGCTCTGAAGAAGACTAAGAAAAAACCTAAAAGTGTTATGTGCTAAATTTAATTTGTTACCAGAATAACATTAAGACCCTGAGTATGAAAAAGAACTAAAACTACGGGGCCTTTAATGATTAAATGATTAGGATATATGTTTCATGATTTTACAGTTTCTCCAGTAATGAACTGTTTCTTAGATTCATGCTGTATTATTATTAATTCAATAGTAATTCACAGGAAAGCATATAACCTCCTGATTGAGTAACAGCCCTTATCTTCACCAGTCGTTTATCTCTAGATATGTTATCTCCTTAACACAACTGTGCTTGGTATATGAACTGAATGACATTTTGAAGAACAACTCATCAGTAGATCAATAAAAAGTATTTATTAATCACTTACCATATTTATTAATCACTTGCTTAGTGCTAGGGATGGAACTACAATGACTGAAAGAGTCTTTACTACCAATGTGTTTACAAAATCATCTGATCATAGATTGAGATGTCAAAGAGACCACAGGAGTTACTGAGCCTAACCTCCTCATTTTCCAAATGAGGAACCTAAGCTACAGAGAAGTGATAGACTTGCTCAACATCATACAGCTTGGAAGTGTCAAATGAAGCATTTCAACTAATGTAATATTGATTCCAAAATTCAACCCTCACCGCTGTTGGCTAAAAATCAGTGGATAGTCCAAATGCAGAAAAATGTTGAGGCCGTAAATAAGCTAGCTGTCTGATGCTCCACATTCCATAAGCATGTCTATACTTAGGTTTTATTGTCACTATTGTTTGTTTGCTCTTTTTAAAAATTATATTTCTTTAGGAAGTATCACCCAGAAAAGGTTGATAGTATTGTTAACAACAATATTGACAGCAGCAGCACCAACAAAAACAAGATCTGTAAAACCAAGAATGATAAGGTTAATGATGATGATGAGGAGGAGGAGGAGGAGGATACTGTAGTTCAAGAATGGGCTAGCCACCCCAAAGTGATGTTTGATGCATGGCATTGAAATTTGGTGACTTTTACCGATGGTTAATATCCTGAATATTATGAGAGCATTTGAGAATCCTTTACCCTGGTTGTCCCAATGCTGATCTCTCCAGTAAGTCCAGGTTGTTGCCTTCTCACTCAGTGCACATCAAAAGTAGATCGATAAACATATTTTACTTCTAATTCACAAAGGTAAATATAATAAATATATGCTATGTTATATGAGTACCCTAAAAGCATGGAAAGTGCCGAGTAATTAGAATCTAGGACAAACTTCATAGATTAAATAAGTAACTTTGTTTGTGTAATGCATTTTAAATGCAATTGTGAAACATTAAGAAACTTGGTGTAGCTCTGCTTATTAACATTGCAATTTACATAATTCATGCACACATTGGAAGACCAGGAGTAGACCCATTTCTATTTTAATAATTGACCTGAATGGAAATGAGTCAATTGCCAAATGCATTTATAATTTTCTCTCTTGGATTTAAGGTGGAAAAAAGGACCTGCCAATTTATTAACTTCTCCTGAGTTATGGCCAGCTTGATACAGTTATCATATGTGTCTTTGTGATTTCTTATTGAAAGATTGAAATATGATCATACCATTTTTCAGGACCTCAGAAATTTCACCTCCAAGAAAAATAAGACATTATAAATTATGGCCTCTTTTTTTAACCAACTGCCAAATTCATTTATCATGTTATTGCGGGGAACAGTCAACCTAAGAAAACTGTAGCAATTATAAAAATCTGAATATTAAGTTTTTTGTGTGACTTACTAGATTTCAATTGCTAGAAAAATCATTGTACCTCTCTCTGTATCTCTTTGTCTCTGTCTCTGTCTCTGTCTCTCTTTCATGTTCCTTTTAATATGGTCATGCTGTCATATCAACTTTTTTTATTCTCTAAAGCTTGTTTTGAATATGATAGTTTCTCAAAAAGCCCTTTTGTTTTCCCCTTCAAATGAGGCTGTCACTGGTTCTGGCCATTTCTTCTTTTTTTGTGGAAGGTAATGATTTCCTAACAAGAAACTTTCTGTGTGTCAGTTCATCTCCTCCATCTGGTTGCACATGCTGTGAAATGATAATCATCTATAATTTGTGTGTGCCTTGCCAAACGTTGCTAAAACAATTTGGAAAGTGCCAGACACCAGTCCTCGCCAACTTGCACACATTGCGGATACTTGGGCTCTCTATGCTTCTTTCCACCGATGTTGGATTTAAAAATTATACTTGACAGGGATCTTGGAAATTCCAGGGAAAGTTTGACTTTGAGGTTCATTTAAGCCATTGACGCACAGGGTTAAACTACATGCCTTACCACATAAGTGTTTTCTGATTCATATGGCATTGACTTGTATGACCTAAGAGGTATGGAAAATTTAGAGGGTTAAAATTAGAATGAATGGGATGATAAAAGAGTTGTAAAACACACATTATACTTAGACTGGAAAGAAGAAGCCACATGGAACAGTTGGGAAAATTATGCATCAGGACTGTCGGGTCCTAGGTTAAAACTTCTGCTTCTCTCACTAATTAGTGGAAATGGAATAGAAGATAACCATATGACTCAAGAAGCTTCTGGGCTTCTCTTTGACCCATGGCCCAAAGGATAAACTCTTTTGTTTGACATTTAAAGACTTTCAAAGTCTAGCTATAGCTTACATTTCTGGGCTTTTTTCCCATTGTCCCTTTTATGTGTTCTATTATTCCAGCCAAACTGACCAGCTTGCTATTCACCACACATCTCCCACCCATATATATTTTAATGTTCTTTCATTGATTCCTGGAAAATGCTGCATTCTTATTTTCACCTTGTAGAATCCTTAGCTTCATTCAAGGCTTATCTCACGTCACCTCCTACATAAGACCTTTCTTGCTCCTCCAGTTTATAAGAGTTACCACCAAATTTACCTAATATTTACTCTGTAGACAATTCATGTATGACCTGAATGTATGTATAACACTGTATGACCATTTTCTTCAATTAAAATGTAAGATAATTGGGAAAAAGTGTGTGTGTGTGTGTGTGTGTGTGTGTGTGTGTGTGTGTTGTTTGGTTTTGATGTTGTATCTGAAGTACCCATGACACTTCCCAGAACATTATAGGTATTTAATAAAGTCTTGAACATTTGATTTAAAGTTCTGTGTTTTTATTTGAAAATGATGAGGTTGTAATAGATAATCACTAAAATTTCTGCCAGAAGTAATGCTTTAATTAAACAACGACTCCATGCCTCTTGCACATAAGATGGTCGAGAGATATTTATTGAACCCAATCAATGATATGAACATAGCCATTGAACTAATTTGTCATTACCTATGACATGTAAATATAAATCTGTATGATGCCCATTTATTACAATATAAAATAGCTTTCTCTAAAGTCCTCTTCCAGTGCCTAATGGTCACATAAAGGTAAATTTGGGTTATTAAAGAATATGTAAATGGACCTCATACTATGGCCAGTCCTACCAAATAAGAAAAGCTTTGGGTACAGAACCAGAGAGAGGATTCTGGGAAGATGGCAGCATAGATCAGAAAACTTTCAGCTCTCCAAATTTTCTCCACTGAAAGAGACAGGCCTTCATCACCTTGGAGCAGCAGAAACAAAGAGAGGGTAAAGCAGTTGTCCTCGTAACACAATTTGAGAAGACCCCAGGAATGACCCAACCTCCAGGAGCTGAGGTTAGGTCTGTGTGAAGTGCAAACACCTCCAAGCCAACCCTGCAGAATCAACTAACCAGCCCTGGAGGCAGCTGGGTTGAGAGGTAGCCTCAGCCTTAGAAACTTTCATCTCACAGTGTGGAGATCTGATGGCTAAGTAAGAGAAGATTGAAGGACCTTTCATTGCCAAGGGATGCCAAGTACAGCTGTGCTGACCAGATGCATCTCAGGCTGTGGTTATGGGAAGAAAGAGCTAACACACACCTGATGAGTGCAGTAGTGAGAGGCGGGGCTGCTGTTGGCTGTGGGCACTTGCAGAAGAGCAGAGTCCCTGGTTTCAGTTCCAGGGTAGAGAGGACAGCTGTAGTTTAGAGGCACTGGAGGGACCACAGGGAGCAAGATCATTTGCAGGACAGTGTGCCTGGGGGTCCTAGCTGTAGTTTAGAAGTGGAGTAGAGAGCCCAAGTTTGGGCTCTCAGACAAGACCTCAGGAATGAAGAGTAAGGAGCACCTGATACTGGAGGCAACATTCCCAATATCTCAGGACTACAACTTGATTACACTAAGAGCTGCTAAAAACAAAATAAAACAAAAAACCTCAAATAAATAAAAATGAGTTAATAAAGGAGAAAGAATCTAACCATAGATAGGATAGAAAAGATCTGGATCATTATTCAGAGGAAGATAATGGAGCTGAAAAAGTCACTCTTTTTTAATGAGCAAGTCAAATGGCCCCAAGTCCAAAAAGAGTTCTTGGGGAAATTTTTTAAAGGACTTTAAAAATCAAATAAGACAGATTGAGGGAAAATTAGAAATAAATAAAATAAAAACAATTCAAGAAAGTTATGTGAAGAAAGTCAACCAACTGGAAATAGAGAATCAAAAACTTAAGGAAAAGGATAATTTCTTGAAAACTAGAACTGGGCAAGGGGAAAGTAATGACATTGTAGAACACCAAGAAATCATAAAACAAAATCCAAAGAATGAAAAACATGGAAGAGAGAGTGAAATATCTCATCAGCAAAACAATGCATCTGGAGAACAAATCGAGGAGATATAAGAATAGTTGAACTACCTGAAAATTACAATAAAAAAGAATCTTGATACAATATTGCAAGAAATTATCAAGGAAAAGTGCCCTGAAGTTCTAGACCAAGAAAGCATGGTAGAAATACGGGGGAAAATCCACCAATCACGACCTGAAGGAGATACCTGCAGGAAAACAGAGGAATATCATAACCAAATTTCAAAGCTCCCAGATTAAGGAGAAAATATTGAAAGCAGAAAGAAAAAACAATTTAAATATCATGGAGCTACATGAAGGATTATACAAGACCAAGCAGCTACTATTGAAGGACCATAGGTGTTGGAATACTATATTCTATAGAGCAAAGGAACTGGGATTATGACCAAGGGTAATTTATCCAGCAAAATTAAGTATAATCCTGAATGGGAAAAAAGTGTCCATTTAACAGACTCAAAAACTATCATATTTTTGTGATAAAAACCCCAGAACTTAAGGGGAAACTCAACATATAACATCCAGGAGAAATATAAAGTAAATTTTATAGAACAATTCTAAGGGATACAATAAGGTCAAATTGTTTGCTTTGTATATGTGAAAATATTAGCAATTACCATCATTATTTGGGTAGTTTGAAGGAAAGTTGTGGGCTGAGCTGAGTATAATGGGGTGATTCTAAAAAAAACTGTACAGGGGGAGATAAAAAAGGAGAAATTATCTCCTACAAATGAGGCATAAATGGAAAAATTGATACAGAAGAAGCTAATGGGAGGAAAAGGAAGGTAGTGCTGGAACCTTACTTTCATCAGACATGGCTTAAAGAGGGAACAACATATATATCTAGAAGTATATAAAAGAAAGAAATAAGAGGTCAAGGAGATAGAGTATGGGGAGAGGATAAGGAAAGACCTTTTACATAGATAAGTGTAACGGTAATTTAAATTTGGAGATCTTTCCCACCCATTAATAGGCCCATGTGACCTGCTTACATCACAGGAAGCCTAAGTCACATGTGGTGGGAGAAGCTTGCTGTACTAGAGGAACTACAATGGTACAGCAGGAAATTCTCAGTGGGTAGAGCTGAGGGAGACAACAGATTTTTCCTAGCTGTGCTGTAAGTGTGCGTTGGTGGCAGGGGGCAGGGAGGTTATGGAATAGAGTCATTCTCTGCTGTGACAATGTGTATTAATTTCTTTGCTACTATGATGGGCTTGTTGGTTTTGGGATCTGGTTCTCTGGTGTCTGAATAAAAAGTTTACTTCTACCTTCTATATGGAGAGTCTCATATTTTGTGATACAGAACTACATAGGCATATTGACAATTGTCAATATTGTGATTATTGCCTTACTAATACAGTAGGTTAACAATAGAAGGGCAAGGTAGGGGCAGCTAGGTGGGGCAGTGAGTAAAGCACTGTCCCTGGAGTCAGGAGGACCTGAGTTCAAATCTGACTCAGACACTCGGGACATCTACCTGCTGTGTGACCTTGGGCAAGTCACTTAACCCCAATTGCCCTGCCTCCCCTCAAAAAAAAAAAACAAATAAATCATCCTCATTTTAGTGGGGGTGGAGCCAAGATGGCAGCTGGAAAGCAGGGATTTGCATAAGCTCCCCGCCAGGTCCCTCCAAAAACCTATAAAAATGGCTCTGAATAAATTCTAGAACTGCCAAACCCACAAAATAGCAGAGGGAAGCAGGGATCCAGCCCTGGACAGCCTGGATGGTCTCTGGGTGAGATCTATCATGCAAGGAGCTGAGAGCAGAGCTAAGCAGAGCCCAGTGTGGGCGGCAGCAGGACCAAGATGGGAGCCAAGGACCAGAATGGGAGCCAAGCAGAACAGGCCCTAGCACCACGAATCAGTGAGCTCTGGCAGTTACCAGATTTCTCAACCCACAAACATCAAAGACAACAGAAAAGGTTAGTGGGAAAAGTTGCAGGGAACAGAGTGAAAAGAGTTTGCGGTTTGGCCACCACACCAGGGGGCAGGAGGGGTGGTGCAGCTACAGAGCTACAGCTGCAATTGCTTCCGGCCGCAGGGCCACCTGGTGGATCAGATCAGGAGTGCAGAGCCAACTTAAGATCTGAGTCAGGTCCAGGTTGGTGGTTCTTGGGGAAAGAGGAGTGCTGATGTGTCAAAGCTGGCTGTATAGAAATAGCTCTGAAAACAACAGCCCATCCCCTCAAGCTTGGAACAAAGTACCCTTTACTCTACAAGCAGTCATGCCCCAATGAAAAACTCAAGGGTCAAGTAAGTTGGCTGGGAACATGGCCAGGAAGCTGAAACAGACTCAGATTCAGTCTCAGACTTTGGAATCTTTCTTTGATGACAAAGAAGACCAAAACATACAGCCAGAAGAAGTCAACAGAGTCAAAGAGCCTACATCAAAAGTCTCCAAGAAAAACATGAACTGGTGTCAGGTCATGGAAGAGCTCAAAAAGGATTTGGAAAAGAAAGTTAGAGAAGTAGAGGAAAAATTGGGAAGAGAAATGAGAAGGATGTGAGAAAACCATGAAAAACAAGTCAATGACTTGCTAAAAGAGACCCAAAAGATACTGAAAAAAATATTG
>CM053626.1:295879480-295909402 GCA_028646595.1 Phalanger gymnotis
TATTCTTCTCCTTATTGGCTTTTTGGAGCTCTTTTGCCATTTTAGCTCCTCTATTTTTTAAGGTGTTATATTCTTCAGTATTTTTTTGGGTCTCCTTTAGCAAGTCATTGACTTATTTTTCATGGTTTTCTTGCATCACTCTCATTTCCCTTCCTAATTTTTCCTCTACTTCTCTTACTTGCTTTTACAAATCCTTTTTGAGCTCTTCCATGGCCTGAGACCAATTCATATTTTTCTTGGAGGCTCTTGAGGTAAGCTCTTTGACTCTGTTGACTTCTGGTTGTATGTTTTGGTCTTCTTTGTCACCAAAGAAATATTCCAAAGTCTGAGTCTCAATCTGAGAGCATTTTTCCTGCCTTTTCATGTTCCCAGCCAACTACTTGACCCTTGAGCTCTTTGTCAGGGTAAAACTATTTGTAGAGTAGAGAGTACTTTGTCCCAAGCTTGAGGGGCCACATATTTTCAGAGCTACTTCTGCACAGCATGCTCTGCCCCCAAGAACTGCCAACCAGGACTGTGGTCCAGATCCAGGCAGGGCAAAGAAGGATTTGTGCTCCTGCTCTTATCTGCTGCTTAATTCCTTCCACCAGGTGGGCCTGGGGCCGGAGGCAACTGCAGCTGTAGTTCTGGAAGCAGCCTCAGAGCTGCACCACCTCCATTGCCCCTGGGGTGCTGACCTACCATGAATTCCTTTCACTCTGTCCCAGAAGCTTTTCCTACTAACCTTCTCTGCTTTCTTCATCGTTTGTGGGTTGAGAAGTCTGGTAACTGCCACAGCTCACTGATTCAAAGTGCTACTCTTATTTGGTCCAGGTCCCAGTCTGGTTGGTCCTGGCACAGCCCACACTGGGCTCTGCTCTGCTCTGTTCCCAGCTGCCTGTGATAGACCCTTCCCAGCAACCATCCAGGCTGTCCTGCCCTGGAGACCTGTTTCCTGTTTGCTTTGTCATGGGTTCTGCAGCTCTAGAATTTGTTCAGAGCCATTTTTTATAGGTGTTTGAAGGGAACTGGGGGGAAGCTTATGCAAGTCCCTGCTTTCCAACCACCATTTTGAAAATTAAAGAATTTCAAAGAAACTGAGGGAAAAGATATAAAGGAAGTAGATTCAACAGTATCAGGTCTTACACTTAATTTTAAGGTGAAGCATTTTTGAAATGCAAAAAGAATAATTTTGATTATTTTGAATTAAAATTTTCTTGTATAAATAAAAGCCAGATAGCCAATAATAGAATGAATGCAGAAAATTGGGGGTAGAAAACTTTCATAGTGTCACAGATAGTATATGATTGGGTTATTGCTGTGGTATAGGAAATAATTAGCTGGTTGATTTGTAATAAACATGGAAAGACTTGGACTAACAAAGGAAGATGCTATCTACCTTCAGAGAAATAGATGATAGGAAGAAAAAAGTGTAGTATAATCTTACATATATGTGTATGAGTGTATATGCATATTTATGTGTATGTTTATAGATACCTATGTATGTGGTTTTATTGTAGCCTTCTCTACAGTGGTGGGAGGAGGGAGGGGAAAAATAAAGTAAAACTTGAACAGCAGAGAACAAAAGAAAAGCAAAAAAGAAAGCATAGAAAAGCTGAACAACTTTGAAAACAATGTATAATATTTATTATATAGGTTTTCTTGTAATGGAAATTTATTGTTTTAAGTTGAATTCTATCTTATGGTTTGCTGTGTACGTGGCAGTTTTTTATTCTTTTCTCATTTAGTATTTAAGTTTAAAACAAAAAAAATAAAAATAGAATCAGAATTAGGTTATACATATGTTTTCCAAGAAGTTTAGAGATACTTGTCTGTCAACTACATGCCACCTACTTTATGTATAAGTGAATATGGATATACTTACATTTCAATGGAAATGTGACCCATTTTCTTCAGTTGCACTACATGTAGAATAGACAAAATTCATTTGGTACCTACTTTATAGGGCAATTTTGAAAAACACATGATATATAAGGTACATAAAATGCACTAAATCTTAAAGTACTATTTAAATGTCAGTTATTTATATTGGTCATTATCATTTCATCAGTGTAAGAACTACCTTACACAATGAAGAACATCATTTATGAATTGTTAATTCATTCAACAATCATCCATTAAGCTTTTAACCAAGGTATTTTCAGTATGAAGAATTTAGAGAAACTTTGGAAGAGCTCTCTTATCAGATGCAGAGGGAAAAAAAACAGAAATATGTATAAAATGTGGGAATATAGAGATAAGAATAAATAGTCCATTCCCTTAAGGAAATGACTTCTTTTCAGTGAGATTTGTAGAAACATTCTTATGGCGAGAGATTTTGATCTATGTTCTCCCTAAATCCTCCCAGAAAATTTCCATCTGGTGAACTAGAGGTCTTTCTCTTGATAATTCAAGATTTCATGATCATAAAGCAGAATATAGGCCATTTGTGCTTTAGCTATATAATCAATCCTCCACCTTTTACAATCTTGCATTCTTGGTTGATAGGTTTATTGATTTTTTGCAAGCAATTTGCTTTTAGCTATATGCTCTAGTCTATCAAAAACAACCCCTCCCTCCTATTCCCACCCTGATTCCCCCAACCCTGTGTTTTGCTTTTGGGCCATCAGCAATTTTTGTTATGCAAAAATTGTGACATTCCATGCTTCATAGGCATATGCCTTTCTCAGAAAAAAAAAATCCTTTTAGATATGTGAATATTTGGGCCAGATTGCAGTTGGAGATTATTGGATTGAAAATGCTTCAGTTTTCCATTGTAATCCAGTTCCTTCCCTGTCTTTTCCCAATTCAATTCCTGGGCTGTATCATTGCTTATCAGCAATGACTGACCAAGATAAATGAACTGAAGATTAATTTAATGTACTGCTCTTCTAATTTCATGTCATGGGCTGGAGAATAGGCATTCATTTGGTTTTGGATGGGGGGCAATTTTAGATTAATCTTTTTGGAGTAATTTTAGATCTCTTAGAGAAGACCCATTGGTATTCTTGTCATATCATCATCTAAAGAGAGGAGTAGCTGAAGATTCTTACCCTTTCTAGTTAATATCTCCTCCTATAGGACTCTATTCAAGAGATATTTTTAAAGTTCTTATTATGTAAAAAGGGCAGCTATGTAGCACAGTGGATAGAGTGCCAGGCCTGGATTCTGGAAGTCTTATCTTCCTGAGTTCAAATCTGGCCTCAGATAGTTATTAGCTGTGTGAGTCACTTAACCCTGTTTCCCTCAGTTTCCTCACATGTAAAGTGAGCTGGAGAAGGAAATGGTACACTACTCCAGTATCTTTGCCAAGCAAAGCTCAAATGGGATCACAAAGAGTTCAACATGACTGGAAGTAACTGAACAATTATGTGAAAGGCATTGTATCATATGCACACTGGATACAAAAATCGCTTGAGTTTTCTGTTCTCAGTGAGTTTCTAATCTGCTAGACACAATGTGCACATTACTTAAGTGAATACAAAGTATGCCCAAGGCTAAACAAATATATATTCACACATGCATGCATGTGTAGCTACACACCCATGCACATATGCGCACATGTATAGTCATATCAGAACAATATGTGCACATGCATGTATGCCTATTTATATACACATGAGTATACAAACATGTACATTCAGAGTTTTTAATTGAGTGAATAGCTGGAAATATATTAATTAGTTTTCTCTAAATCACCAAAACTATTAACAAAGTAGGCTGTTGTGAAATTCAGAATTGAGGAATTACAACATTTTATACTTGAAAGGGACCTGAGAGGTTATGTAAGCCATCCCACTCCTTAGAAGGAATTCCTACTTCACATACTTGACAAGTAACATTCTGGCCTACATTTGAAGTGCAGGGCAACCTGCTACCTCCCAAATGCAGTCTACTTCACTATGGGTACCTCTGCTTATTATGAACTTTCCCTTCAATTTTACCTTTTTGCCTCCCATCCATTGCTCTTGATTCAGCCCTTGGTAGTCAAATAGAATTTTAGGATCATAAGTCTAGATCTGAAAAAACCTGAGAGGTCTCATAGTTCAACAATCTCATTTTACCTATGAGAAACCTAAAGCCCATGGAAGTTAAGTGACTTGTCTACACACAGGTAATAAACATCAACAATTTCAATAACTCAAATGTGTGTCACCTCTTCAAAAACTTGAATGTGGCAACAAATCTCACATTCTCTCCCTCTTCCCCATTTTTTCTCTGCCTCAGGTAACAACCCACACTTTTTTCAAATGGGTCTTACATTGAATAGACTCAAGGTCCTTAGCCACCATTTGGACAATCTATGGCTCAATTCATTTAAAAAATTCTTTCTAGATGATATTAATGACTCTGTTATGAATAATGTTTACTTTTCTATAATATCTTTTAAGGTTAATTTTCCCCTCAATGACTTTCGTGAGTAAACAAAGTATAGTACCCAGTTAGGTAATGAAAAAAAAATTGAGTCTCGTAGTGGTTGTGCATTGCGAATATTCGCACTGATGGTAAAGTGTGAGCATACAAGGAGTGGTTCCTAAGTGTACACATCCTATTCTTCAGGACTTATTTGTAATAAAATTAACATAATGATATATCTTATTGATGATTTAACTGTAGCTAATATGATAGGCCAGATGATTTCAGAAGCTTTTTTTCAAACCTTTTTGGATTTATGGGCATCATACATTTAAATTTGAATAGATTAAGAGTCAGATAATTAAACATGAATTAGCTTTTTATATCAATGGGTTTAACAGTATTTACCTATTGTATTTTGCTAAAATGTTTATAATGTTTTATATATATGATATGTGTTGTATTTGCTTTAAAATATTCATGTTATTTGTAATGATAATTTCTAAATTATCATATTTGCAAAAATCAAATGATTTTGACCATGTGACATAAAAGTCTTCAGAAGTTTTAACTACATAGCAGCTATGATCAATACTTAATTGATGATGGTAATTCTTATAATCTGGGACTACTAAGAGGTAAAATATTCAACAAAAAGTCACCTCTTTGCTGGTAGTATACTTGCCCCATTATCTCATTCCATGGTGAAGCAAGAAGAAAAATATTGAGCTGATTCATACAATTTCAGTAGTTTATATATTTACTAGTCTATTGTCATATTTGTTCTAATGAAAGAGAAGTTCCAAAAGTAGATTTTAATATGCAAGATTTTTTAATCAATAATTAAAATACACTTTTAAGGAAAGGAATAATAATATCATCGGGTAATCATCACTGAGAAGAAATTAGAGAACTTAGTGGTGAAAGGGACTCTAATAGAAAACTACTTAAAAACACAGTTCCTTTTTACATCATATCTGATAAAGTGTTAATCCACCTTTTGCATAAAGAACTTCAGCGAGAGGAAAACCTTCTGAAGTTGTCCATTTCATTTTGGAATATTGTTAATTATTAGAAAAATAGTCCTCATGGTAAGCTATTTTCACTTCCATATATTCTTTTTTTTAGCTTTTATAACAGTATTCTTATCGCTATTAATTTTAACATTCTTTTCCTTTTAAATGTTTGCTTCCAAATTCTCTCTCTCCCAACTCCCACCCAACCCACTGAGAAGGCAATCAAATTGTATCAATTATACATGCAAAATCACACAAAACACATTTCCATATTAGCCATATTGCAAAATAAATAAATAAATTAAATGAGAAACATACTTCAATTTGCATTCAGATTTCATCAGTTCTCTCTCTGGAAATAATGGCATTTTTCATCATGAATCCTTTGTAACTCCAGTATTTAACAATGTGCCAGGCACAGAGTAAGCACTTAACACTCTTCGACTTGATTTGATACTGCCAGTAAATCACAAAGTTTATTAAAAGTGATTTTGTGTAAGAATATGTCAACGCAATAAAAGATTGAAAGAGGAGGACCCTCCCATGAGAAAAGAGATTCCCCTAGTTTTGCCCTAGAGTAGGGGCAAACAGATTACAGGGTTTCTCTAATTATGGTCAGGCAACTAGGTGGTGGTACAGTACACAGAGCACTAGGCTTGGAATCAGAGAGACTCATCTTCCTGAGTTCTGGTCTCCAGGACTTACTAGCTATCTGCCCCTAGACAAGTCACTCAACTCTGTTTGCCTCAGTTCATCATCTATTAAATGAACTGGAGAAATAAATGGTAAACCATTCCAGTATATCTTCCAAGACAACCCTAAACGTGCTCACAAGGAGTCAGACATGACTAAACAACAATATCTCAACAATAATAATCCATAAAATCATATGCCACAATTTGTTCAGCTATTCCTCAATTGAAGAATATCCCTTCAATTTCCATTTTTCTACCTCAAAAAGAGGCACTATAAGTATTTTTGTACATGAAAGTCTTTTCCTTTTTCTTCCATCTCTTTAGGCTAAGATCTAATAGTGGTATTGCTGGATTGAGTGGTATGGAGAGTTTTGTAGCCCTTTGGCCATAATTACAAATTGTTGACCAGAATGTTTCAGCCAGTTCACAACTCCACCAATAACTTAATAATGTACATATTTTCCCTCAACCCTCCAGCATTTGTCATTTCTTATAAGTGTGAGGTGGTACCTCAGAGTGTTTTAAATTTCATTTCTCTAATCAGTAGTGATTTAGAGTATTTTTGATATGACTATAGATTGGTATGATTTCTTCTTTTGAAAACTCCCTGTTTATATCCTTTGACCATTTTTCAACTGAATAATGGCCCTTTTTTGATTAATTTGACTTAGTTCCCTATATATTTGATAAATTTGGCTTTTATCAAAGAAATGCGTTGTGTTATTTATATTGCTTTGTTACATATGGTACATTTTAGCTAAATGTAGTTTTCCTGATTATCTCTTTTAATAAGTTACTTTTTGCTTTTTCTTTGTCTGAGACCATAATTTCTACTCCTGACTTTTTTACTTCAGCTGAAGAATTTTTTAAAACTTTTTTTTATTAAAAGACAGAGGGAATATTACATTGGGCTGACAACACAATAACTAACACAGCAAATCACAAAATAGATTTTGCTCAAGCCCTTTCTTATAACTGTGTGCGTTTTTCGGTTTCAAGTGAGTCTCTTGTAAACAACATATTGTTGGATTTTGATTTTTAATTCATTTTGACATATGCTTTCATATTATAGGTGTTTACCCCATTCATGTTATTAGTTACGATTACTGTATATTTCCTTCCATGCTACTATTTTCTTCTCTTATCCTCTCTCTCTCTCTCTCTCTCCCTCCCTCCATTTTCAAAAGTCTTTTGGTTGTGAGCATTGCCTCCCTTAATTTGCCCTCAGTCATGTCTGACTCTTTGTGATCACATGGACCATACTGCATTTGAGGTTTGTTTGGCAAAGATACTGGAGTTCTTTGTCATTTCCTTTTACAGTAGATTAAGGCAAACAGAGGTGAAATGACTGGCCCAGGGTCACAGAACTAGTAAACAACTGGGACAGTGTTTGAACTCAAGTCTTCTTGACTCTAGGCTCAATGCTCTATACAGTGAGCCACCTAGATGGCTCATCCTGTTTTATCTTCCTCGCCCCATATCTCTGTTCTGTTCCCCTCCTATTTCTTTATTGGGTACCAAAGATTTATTATAGCTAAATGTGTATGTGGTCTTCCTTCTTTGAACCAAGTCCAATGCAAATGTGATTCAAGCACCTCCACTCTCCATTTCCCACTCCATCATAAAAAGCTCTTCCTCATGACCTTTTTTTATGTGAGAAGCCTTGCCCCAGTCTACTTTTGCCTTACCCCTTTTCCCAGTGCTTCCCTTTTTTACCTCTTCATTTTTTGAGATTATCACATCATAACCAATTTACATTCTATGTGGACTCCTTCTAACTTCCTTAATAGTGATAAAAATTCTTAGGAGTCGTATGTACCATCTTTCCACGTGGGAATGTAAAAAGTTTAACTTTATTGAATCCTTTGTTTACTCTTTCATGTTTATGTTCTTATAGTCCTCTTGATTCTTCTGTTTGAATGTCAAACTTATTATTCAGCTCTGGTCTTTTCATCAGGAATGCCTGGAAGTCCTCTATTTCACTAAATATCTTTTTGTTTCTTTAGGATTATGCACAATTTTCCTTTGCCCTTCTCCATTAAAAACAGTGCATTGGAATATAGACCTAGCAGTGGTAGGGCTGGCTCAAATGGTATACAGCTTTCTGGTTGTAATCATAGCTACTTTTCCTTCTAGAATATCACTTCTTTAATGTGGAAGCTGCTATATCTCATGTGATCCTGACTGTGGATCCATTATATCTGAGTTTTTCTCCTTGACCTGGTAGCTCTGGAATTTGACTGTATTCCTGGGAGTTTTCATTTTAGGATCTCTTTCAGTAGGTGATCGATGAATTCTTTCAATTTCAAGTTTACTCTTCAGATCTAAGATATTAAGACAGTTTTCCTTTATAACTTATTTAAATATGAGGTATAAGGTATTTTTTATCATGGCTTTCAGGTAGTCTAATAATTCTTAAATTATCTCTCTTTGATCTATTTTCAAGGTTAGTTTTCTGAGATGTTTCATTTTCTTCTAAATTTTTATAACTTTGATTTTGTTTTATTGTTTCTTGTTGTCTCATGTAGTCATTAGTTTCCATTTCCCCAATTCTGCTTTAAAAGGAGTTCTTTTCTTCTGTGAATTTTTGTGTCTCATTACCAATAGGCCAATTTGGTCTTTCAAGGTGTTTTTTTTTTCCTAAGTATTTTTGTGCTTTTTTAACCAAGGTCTTAATTGTATTTTTAAAATAATATTTTATTTTCCTCAATTACAAGTAAAAAACATTTTTAATTTTTTAAGTTTTGAGTTCTTAATTCTATTACTCCTCATATCTGCCACCTCCAGTAGATGGTAAGCATTCTGGTTTTATGTGTGCAATCATGTAAAATGATTTCATATTAATTATTTAGTACAAGAAGTCATGAACAAAAAGGAAAAGAAGGAAGGGAGGAAAAGAGGGAGCGAGGAAGAGAGGGATGGAGGAAGGGATGAAGAAAGGAAAGAAGGAAACAAAGAAACTGAAAATAGTATGCTTCAGTCTATATTTAGACAACCTCGGTTTTGTTTTGTTTTGTTTTGTTTTTCTGGAGACAGATTGCATCTTTCATCATGAGCTCCTTTGGGATTGTCTTGTATCATTGTATTGCTGAGAATAGCTAAGTCATTCACAATTCTTTGTAGTAAAATATTGCTATTACTGTGTACAATGTTCTCCTGGTTCTTCTACCTTCACATTGTATCAGTTGATGTAAGTGTTTCCAGGTTTTTCTTAAATTATCCTTCTTGTTATTTTTTTATAGCACATAAGTATTCCATTACAATCATATACAACTTATTCAGCCATTCCACAATTTATAGGCATTCCCTCAATTTCTAATTCTTTGCCACCACAAAAAGAGCAGCTACAAATATTTTTGTAAAAATAGATTACTTTCCATTAAAATAATCTCTTTGTAATGTAGACCTTTTAGTGGTATTGCTCAGTCAAAAGGTATGCAGAGTATTATATTATGTTGGGCATAGTTCCAAATTGCTCTCCACAATGATTGGATCAGTTCACAATTCCACCAATAATGCATTAGTGTCCCAATTTTCACATATCCTTTCGATATTTATAATTTTCCTTTTGTGTCATATTGGCCAATCTAATAGGTGTGAAGTGGTACCTCAAAGTTGTTAGAGTTTACATTTCTCTAATCAATAGTGATTCAGAGCATTTTTCTTATGACTATAGATAGCTTTGATTTCTTTCTCTGAAAATTACCTGTTCATATTCTTTGACAATTTATGAAATTGGGGGATAATGTATTTTCTTATAAATTTGATTCAATTCTCTATATGTTTGAGAAATTTGGACTTTATCAGAGATACTTGTCATAAAATATTTTCTCATTTTTTTCAATTCGGTTGAACTTGTTTTGTTTTGTTTGGGCAAAAATATTTCAAATTTCTATAATGAAAATTATTCATTTTACATTTCATAATGCTCTCTGTATCTTGGTTTGTTCTAAATTCTTCCCTTCTCTATAGATCTGACTGATAAACTATTCCTCGCTCTCTTTAATTGCTTATGGTATCCCTATTTATGTCTAAATCATGTACCAATTTTGACCTTATCATGATATATAATGTGAGATGTTGGTCTATATCTAGTTTCTGACACACTATTTTTCAGTTTTCCCAGTAATTTTTGTCAAATAATGAGTTTTTATCCCAAAAGCTTAGATCTTTGGGTTTTTCAAATACTAGATTATTATGGTCATTCACGATAATGTGTTGTGTACCTAATCTATTCCAAAGATCATTCTATTTCTTGGGAAGTATGAAATTATTTGGATAATAGCAAATTTATAATACAGTTTGATATCTGGTATGGCTAGGTCATCTTCCTTCATATTTTCTATATTCCCTAGATATATTTGATCTTTTATTCTTCCGGATGAATTTTATTATTTTTAAGCTCTATAAAATAATTTCGGTAGTTTAATTGGTATGACGCTGAATAAATAGATTAATTTAGGTTGAATTTTAATTTGTTATATTGGTTCAACTTATGCAGGAGCAATTAATATTTTCCGCTTGTTTAGATCTTACTTTATTTGTTAAAAAGTGTTTTACAATCGTGTACATATTGTGCCAGGACTTGTCTGGGAAGTTACACTCCCAAGAATCTTATATTGTCTACTGTTTTAAATGGAATTTCTATCTCTTGATGCTGGGCTTTCTTTATATTATATGGAAATGTTGACTATTTATGTGGGTTTATTTTGTATCCTGAAACTTTGCTAAATTTATCATTTCAACTACTTTATAGTTGATTCTCTAGGATTCTCTAAGTATATCAAGTGATTGTTTTGTTTCCTCATTGCCTATTCTAGTTCCTTCAATTTCATTTTCTCCTCTTATTTCTATAGCTAGCACTTCTGATATGTTAATTTTCTTTTTGTAATTTTCTTTCATTGCTCTCATTTCTTTTCCCAATATTTTCTTCCACTAACCTCTTTTTTAATTCTTCTAGATTTCTTGTTTGGCTTATTCTCCCTTTCCACTATAGTAGCTTTTTTATGGTCAAGTTCTTTTCTTTTTGTTTGCTCATTTTTCCAGACTGTTTCTTGATTTCGAACTATATGTTAAATTTGGGCTCTGCTTTCCTGGAGGTGGTGAGGCAATGTCCCAAGCTTCACATTTTTTCTGTGCTGCTGTTTTCAGAGTTAGTTCTAAGGGTCTACAAGTTTTCCTTTCTTCCAAGTTGGTATGACCCAAAGAGAGGCTTTATCACTGCTGTCCTGGTCTGAGCTCTGGTCTTTACCCAGGTCTTTACCCTGTTCTTCTGCAACTTCAAGCACTAGCTCTCCCCTTCATGCTAGAATTCTGACAATTGTCTTCTACTTTCCTGCAGCCACAAGTGCTAGCACTCCTCTTGGCCTTGAAACTGTAGCCAGGGCCCCTTCTCCCTTGTGACTGATCACAAATGCTTCTCTCTAATGGGCAACAGGATATCAGTATTAACTGCACACAGTGCCAGGGAAGGGTCCTCTGTAATATCTTTCCAACTCAGTTTTCCAACCCCCATACCGTCTCTGCCAGAGAGCTCCTGAAGTTGCTAGTACTGCTGCATCTTTTGCAGCCACCTCCAAGGCCCACCACTAGTTTTGTCTCTGTGTGACCTGCACTCCAGACCAGCACCCAGCCTGGTGTCACAGACCTCTTCTGTTGAATAGCAGAAGTTGTCTTAGGTTGGAAAAAAAGTCTCATTCTGTTCTCTTTGTTGGCTCTGTTGCTCCAAAATTTGATTTGAGGAGTTATTTTAAAGTCGTTTTGAGGATAATGTTGGAAGATTTCAGCTGGGTTGCTGTCTGTAGTCTGACATCTTGGATTTGCCCACCTCTGTAGCTTCTAATCATTACTTCTAATGGCCTAAGCTCTTTGTGAAGTCAAACAGAACAACTATGATTAATCTTTCATATGACAGCTTTCAAACACTGAAGAAAACAATCATGTCTTTCACACCAGTCTTCTCAAGGCTAAATGGCTTCACTCATCTCCTTCATTAGATAGACATATGGCATGATGTCAAAGCCCTTTACCGTCATTGATGATTTCTTCTATACACTCTCTAGCTAACTCATGTATTTTCTAACATATGATTCCCAGAAATGAATACAATAATATTTAAAGCTGAGGAGAGGATAGAGAAGGAGGAGGGAGGAGAATGAGGAGGAGAAAAGGGCAGTTAAAGGCAAAGAGAGTAAAATAAATTATTCAGACAAGGCAACAGGTCATGAAGAAAAGATGTTGAACATGGCTGTAAAATGAGTAAGAAGACATAGAAAGATGTAAACTTGTTAAATATGTGCTGATCAGGTGAAAGCCTTTATTGATTTCAAAAAACAATGAAATCTCACTAATAATAATAATTATGAACTAGAAAATGTTTGAAGTACCTTGCCTTGAGAATAGAATGTTTATTTCTGCTAAGAGCAAATGCACACATATACATACAAATATATGTATATATATATATACGTATATATACATACATATATACATATATGTGTACACATGTACATACACAAACTGTAGTCTTGGAATTCCAGCTAAGAAGGATGCCAGAAGGGAAAGAACATTGCCCATCTTCCACTTAATCACATGGATCAAACAATGGGAAAATATGTTCAATGGGTACACATATGCCAGCTATGTGAGCCTGGCAAGACACCTAACCTTCAGTTCCCCAAGCAACTGTGGCAATAAGTTACCAGAAAGTTGTCAATGTGTATGTGTGGAAGGTTTTCTCAAAATACTAGTAGTTCTTCTCATGCATGATCTCATAACTTCTGATGCCTCTTCCCTCCCTCCTCTCCCCCAAACACTCAGAAATCCTGATTTTCACAATATGGTGGGAAATTAGTGCTTATTCATATGTTGACATCTACTTTGTCACTCCTCTTCAGCTTTATCTCTGAAAGTTGTCTGGGTCAATAAGATGTTGAATGACTAGCTCAGAGCCACAGTGTGAGAGGAAAGACTTGAACTCAGGTCTTCCTGATACTAAGTATTCCTAACTTTATTCATTATGCCCTGCTGCCTTCTTATTGTTAGGATTCAACAACAAAAATTGGTATTTAGGCAAGGCGACAAGAATTTATTAAGCTCTTACTAAGTGCCAGGCAGTATAATAGAAGCAGAAAGAAAAACAGTATCTGATCTCAAAGAACATTTATTTTAATAGGGGAAGACAATTCACAAAAGAAAGATGAAAAGTGTGTGTTAGCCAGGAAGGGCAAGATGTTCATATGGGGACATGATATTGAAGTCCAGAAAGTCAGAAAAAGAGACAAGAGTCAGAGACAAGATAAGAATGAAGGTTGGCCAGCCTAGGCTTCTCTCTAAATGGAGACCCAGGAAAAATTCACCAAGATAAGAAAGAGACTGGCATGATAAAGATATGTTCCATGATGAGAAGTCTGTAGGAAAAAATAGATGTCCCAAGGTGAGGAGGCAGGAGGTATTGAAGGAAACTTCAGGGAGATTTACCAGCAGTGTTGAAGTCCAGAAGGTCAAAAACAGAAGCAGAAAGGGAATGAAATTGGTATGGCCTAGGCCCTTTATAAAAATGGTATGTTAAGTAGAAAGTCACCATTGGGAGAAGAAATTAAAAATTCCTACCTGGTCACCTGTCTGACTATATCAGTCATTCATGGAAAAAGAGAAGTAAACCTGACCACATACTATACCATTCAACTAAGTCAATTTGAGAGATGCCTACTTTATGTCTTGAAACCCAAAGAAATATCCAATCCAATCAAGGCAAGCTAGCCTCTTAGCCTTGTATTTAAAAGTTTCCTACCAACAAGTGTACATTCTGAACAGATGTTTAGCACAGCAGGAGATATTATTACAGCCCTGATATCCAGATTGCTACCAGAAAATGCAAAACGTCTGGCACTTTTGAAAGTGAGCTTTTCTGAATTTAATTAAAAATACTGTACAGGATGTCTGTGATCATCCTGTTAAGTGAAGAAGAATATGTGGTGAATGCATCTGAGTTTGATTAAAAGATAACGACAATCTATGCCCACATAGGACTACCCTTCATAATTTGTTTTAAAGTCTTAATTTGATAAAATCCAACCAGGGAATATTACCTATTGTATGGATTTATTTGAAAATTTTGTCAAATCTAAATGAATGTCATCACAAGTGATGTTTTAGGATAGATATAGATATACACATATACATATACATATACATGTACATGTACATATACATATACATGTACATATACATATACATATACATATACATATACATATACATATACATATACATATACATATTTAATAGGGCGAGTGTCTAAATCCTATAGTGATGCAGCTCATCAACCCCATTTACAAATTGCAGATTTAGTCCAGGGGTTCTTAACATTTTTGTGTGTCATGGACTTCTTGGGCAGTTTGGTAGAGCCTATAAATGTCTCTTAGAATAATCTTAAATTCAAATGGAAACCAATTATATTGAAATATAGCTATCAAAACATTATAACAAAAAGTTCATTGACCCTGGCTAAAATCCACTTATTGGATAATTATCTAATGGGAAGAAAGCTTAAGTAAAGTAAAAAAAAAAAGCACCATCACAAAATAGATTTGGATCAGAGGCAAAACTTGAACAAGAACCTTCCTGACTCCAAGGCCAGTCAGTCCTCTGTGTCTCATGGCAGGCTACTTCTTGAACTCTTTGTTATCTTTCCAAACTGAAGAATAATAGACCATGTTTCCTGGATGGCTTTGGTTTGCTCAGTGGGTTGTCCCATTTCTATTCAAATAGCTTTACTCTAGAATTCAAATTGAAAGCAACATTAATAAAATAACTCCTACAGTGATTAACAAATTTGGAGAAAATTCTCCTTGTTTTCAATAGAAGATAGATTCCTTCTTGAGAAGGGATTTTTTTAGTTATCTTTTTATTCACAGAGTAGTCACTTAAAATGCTTGTTGAATGCTGAATAAAGGAACATACCTCGATGAATCATTCAATCAAAAACCATTAGTTAAGGCCTACTATCTGTCAGGTACTATGTTACACTTGACACTTGTGATATGTTAAAAATAAAAAAGGAGGGGGGCAAGGAGAAGGAGAAGTTTACATTCTACTGGGTTGGGGTGGGGAACACCATATATTCTCAAATAAGTAAATGCAGAATAAGCTTTTTTTAAATGGGCTTTTGTTCAAAAACTGTACACCACCAACACACTATATATATATATATATGTATGTATGTATATATATATATGTATATACATATACGTATGTCTATATACATACGCATAGATAGATAGATAGATAGATAGATAGATAGATAGATAGATAGATAGATAGATATAGGGATAGCTTTCTAATTCCATATATAGATTTAGATATATAGACATGTGGAATTAGAAAACTATTCCTCTAAGCCAATTCAGTCTTAACCATTTAAAAAAGAAGATGTTCCTACATATATTAGGAACACTACAGGTACAAGGAAGTTACAACTTCTGGATGAAGTCTAAATGAAACTATATGCATCTAATAATTATGAGGCCCTTCTACCTGATTGAATGGCTCCCTCCAGAATCACCATGTAAGAAGGACACTGTGGGCAGCTCTCTCTTCATTTCTCAGTAGGATATTCTGCTTTAGACTGTTCCATCATACCTCAGAAACCTCTTCATCATGTATAATCACTTTAGACCTGGAATTTACCCCTTAGAAGTACTCTCTTGCCCTCCATCTGATTGAATGGCTCCTCCTGGAAGCTTCATCTAAGAAGGGCATCCAAGAAAGTCATATGTTCATTGCTCACCAGGCTTCACTTTGGACTTCTTTATGTTTCTGTACTGGGTACCCTTCTCTCCAGCCTACTTCTCAGCTTCCTTTTATGTGTTGTCTTCCTTCATTAGAATCGAAGCACCTTGAGGGTAGAGACTCTCTTTTTTTGCTTCTATCTGTATTTTCAGTCGTTGTCATAGTGACTGATATATAGTAAAGGATTAATGAATGATTAAGGTTTCTCCCAGGTCTCAATTTCTCTGAGGTGGCCTAATTTACCATCGCAAAAATATCAGTCTGAGAGGAGAAGATCCTCAAAGTTTGTTGGTTTTTTTTTCTTTCCCCAGGTAATTTATGAAAATCCACTAAAGCTTTTTTTCTGTTTTCATTCCCTATAGACTATGATGACACCTCATATACACTACTGAAACCCGAGCACTTTAAATCTTTAGGAGAATATTTAATTATTTTTATGAGAAGCCCTTTATTAAGGCAAGTAATAACTGCTACTCATTTGTCTGATGTGGAAAATCTGAAAACAAAATTAGGCCTTGATTTCACCCTACTCCAGATAAGGATGTGAGAAACTGTGAATGAAGTCAGACTTGTAAGGAAAAAAAATACTATTTCATTCCTCAAGAGGTTGTCAATTCTGGATAAGATACCTCTGTTTTTCCTTATGTATAAGAATATTTTTCATTCCCTGTTGTCCCAAATATTAAAGCTGAAGGTGTCAAGGTAAGGTACAAAAAAAAATTATGTTTCTCATACTTTAAATTTGGCATTTTATAACAGTCGTCAAAATAAAAGTCTACATAAGCATTTGGGAATGCCGGAGGGATTCCTCTGGAGGTGTTGGTTGCACCAGAGGGCAGCTGAAGTATCTTTCCACTTTGAAATTACCATTCTGTGAAAAAGAGGAAATTTTCATTCTGTTATGTAAGTCTGATAGGCTGTTAGGCCTTCCAGAGCACAGTATAAATGGTCTACTAAAAAATATAAAGCAAAATGCAAATAATTTTGAAGATCAGAAAAGGCTTTGTGAATGGGAAGCAGCGAGCAGCCTCATTTGACTAGAACTGAAGTACATGAGATGAATAGAATGATATATCTGGAAAGGTACTCTGGGACCAGATTCAAAAAGATTTCAAATGTCAGGAAGAAGATTTCTTATTTATCCCAGAAGCAATGAGAATTCACTGAGGTTTCTTGACCAGGGAAATGATAGAACCAATACTTTAAGGAGGCTATTTTTACAGATGTGTGGAACATGGATTTCAGATAGGTGAGACTGGGGGAAATAGAAATCAGTCAGCAGGTTATTGCAATAGTACAGAAAAGAAAGGAAAACGTTCTATATCTTCAAGATCTCGAGATGACTATCAGTTTATAAATCAAGAAAGAAAATTTGGCCTTCAATACCACTCATTCCATTGGCTCAGGAGACAGGACAAGTGGAGTGAATACAACATGAAAGATATTTGCACACATATACAAATGGAAAAAAACAAAACATTTTTCCTATTAATTGAAGTTAATTTTGTCTTCCTTCAGCAATGTTGATTATTATGTCTCTTCTAATGAATAATTTAAATTCTGACTTTTGCATTTTATTTCCTTTTTCTTTTGCATTAATTAAGCCAAGCATTTTTTATGTTTAGAAAATGAAGTCTGTATGCTGAAGCAAGCCTCACTTCTTGAGGTCTCTTTAGGATCCTGCACCCACAGTTTCAACAAGCCCTCCAGGATATGTTGGCATTCCAGGCTTATAAAAGGAACCAGAGGTGTGGGCTTCAGCCAAGCACAATTACTGATCAGAGGCTTCTCTAAACTGACTTGTCATCAAAGAAAATCTCATTTTCTTTCTCTCTTCCCCTCCCTCTCTCTTCAATGAGGAGGTCACTAAAAGGAACAAAAATGGGAAACAAAATTAAGTTAATTATTTTTCCTTGTCTTTTTCAGAAAGGTCTGTCCTGAAGAAGTTCAGAGAATACCCATTCATTTATAATGAGGTCACAAAGTATTTTTATCTCCAATTTTATTTTTTTCAATAAACAATTATTAAACACCCACTATGTACAATGAGTGACAGCATTGTATGGTGGATAGAGACAAAGTCTTTACACCAGAAAGACCTGGATTAAAGACCTGATACTGACATGCTTTTACTGTATGACTCTGGGAAGTCAGATAATCTCTTGGTCCTAAAGTCGCCTCTTCAAGACTAGAAGTTGTGGGAAAGGTCCTACCACCATTGGGGAATTGTGTTATCCAGGAGATTCATGTACTAAGGAAATCGGAGGTCCAGACTCTATCCTACATTCATGGAACTCTATATTATGTGCTAGAGGAGATGCAATAGTAACAAGGTACAATATTGGTCTTTAGAAAGTTCCAAATCTTGGACTTCATGGCACATGCGCAACTAAATATAATATTATGTAGATGTATAAATATATATGTGTGAATACATGTAGGTATGCATATAGATATGTGTATATAAGTGCATGTATACATATATGTATATATGTGTGCCTGTATATATATATATATATATTCACATTTATAGGTGGATAGAGAGAAAGATACATAAGAAAGGTTTAAAATGAGAGTGATATGAAATGGAGAATTGGAAGAATCATTGCTAACTTAGGGATAAGGAAAGTTTCAGAGTTTTATAAAGGAATTGTGTAAAATAGACAAAAATAAGCTAAAACTGTGTATGGAGAGGCTACTAACATGTTTTATTTGATCTATTTTGAAAAAGGGAGTCACTGAGACCTTTAAAAAAAAGAATGATACTTTCTGATCTTGTATTTGAAAGATAATTTTTGCTACTGTGTGAAGGATAGATTAGAGAATGGAGAAAATAGAGTCAAGAAGTCAGGTTAGAGAAGTCCAAGGAAAAAGATAATGAAGATCTGGGCAAAGCAGGAGGTCATGTGCATGAATAGGAGATGACAAATGGAAGAGAAAGTCTGGGCATGGAATCACCAATCTTGATCATAAGAACAAATATAGAATAAATAATTGATGGCAATTGTCACTTGAAAATTGAGTTGTCTGGTTATTCAGTTGAGAGTACCAGAGTGAGGCATCCACGGCGGGGGTGGGGGAGGAGGGGAGAGAATATACACGTGTATATGTTTATATATAACCTGATATGCAAGTGTGTATACATATATACATTGTTCCTTAATACATATTATTATAAGTTACAAATAATGTTATCTCTCAAAAGTTCATAAGAAACAATAGCCAAGAAAGGAACCAATGGAAAGATCTATGGCTTCAAATGTCTACCAGGGTAGGGAACCTATGGCCTTGAGGCCACATGTGGCCCTCTAGGTCTTAAAGTAAAGCCTTTTGACTGAATCCAAATACAAACAGAACAAATTTGTTCTGTGAAATTTAGACTTAGTCAAAGAGCCACACTTGAGGAGTTAGAGAGCCACATGTGGCCTCAAGGCTGCAGGTTCCCCACCCCTAGCTACTCAAAAATGTACCCAGCATAAAAATCCCATAGAGCAAGTTAGAGATCACAAGGGAAGGAGACAAATCTGTACTCATAGAGATACAACTAATACTTGCTGTGAAAGGCTCATAATAGGACTCTGGCTCTGGATAGGTAAACTTTATTCAAAACAAAGCAGATTGTTAGAATTGGGTGGGGTAGTGCTATATAGGAATAGGTTGAACTCATGTGAGCAAATATAGAAACTAGAATAGAAGTATGATTGAGAGCATTTAAGTGAGGATTAATGAATGAAAAAATAGAAACATTCCTTTTATGATATTGAAGCATGAAGTAATTAAAGGATTCTAAGAGGGTGGTATGTGATTAGACAAGAATTCTTCTGGAAAAGAAAAGTTATATGCTTATTATGCTCTCTGTTGGAAATGATCACTTCTGTATGGATACTGGTAACCAACTTTCATGTTTTTCTATGGCCCACTGAGAAACCTTCTGCAGAGACTTCCTATCCTCCAGAATTGTACCCACAATAGGAAAATAGCCTTCCTTTTTTGGATGCAAAGCCATTTTCTATTGTTTGACAATCCTGGTATAATCAAATTCAAATATAGTTTAATGCCTGTGTAAAGCTTTTACCATTTTTATAGTCTTTTTCTAGGCTTCGCCCTCGTTGGATACATAAACAAGAGTATGGTGGTCTAGGGCTATAAATTCAGCCCGTGATTTAAAGCCTATTATGGATGGACTATGGCAAGATCACTTAAAATTGTATTTTAATCTCTCTTCCCCTTCTTCTGAGGCCCATTAAATATCTTGCCTTGAGGCATCTAAGGATGATATTACTATGTCCCATTACAATGACTTACTCAGCTATTCAACTCATTTTTAATTCCTTCAACAAATATTAATTAAGCACCTACTGGGTGCAAGGAATTATAATTTCATCCTAGGTTAAATGTTGGCATCTTCAGGTTAGAAAATGTGATTTTATTAATCTTGTAGCAAGTATTTAAAGAGTACAATTAAAGCAGTAATTTCCTTGGAGAAACACATACTTGTTCAATAGTGTAACCGACTCTTGGGAATTTATAAGATTGCTTTTCCAAGTGGGAACAGTTCTTCACTCACTCTTCTGGAATCATTCAGAAGAATTCATTATTTGTATTATTAGAGATTGGCAAAATTGGCTATGCATTGGGTTTATGGAGTATCTTAAACTGTTTTAAAAATATTTTAATTTCAATAAGACCTCTAAATCATGTTTGGTCAAGCCTTCTACTCAGCCTTCCCTTCTCTTAATTTTATACTCTAAGGAAAATTTAATACATATGTCTGTAATTCACGTATAACTAAATTATTCAAGCGTTTCTTTTTTTTAACAATGGTATTTTGTCCTTAGAAGTTGTCTTCTCTTTTAGGGAACTCTATAAATGTTGATGTGATCTTTCACAATACCCTTTTGAGATTCATGGCAACAGCTTTAGGAAACTTGCTTATGTCATTTTTCAAGGGACTTAGAAAATATTTTAAACATAAAACTTTAAAGTATAAGCAAGAAACATTATCAAACAAATGCACAAAAATAAGTTCTACTCTATTATTCTCTTTATTTGATAATAAACATTATTTACCAATTCGGTATCTATAACTGGCATAACTATGGATCAATGAATCTTTCATAAAGGTAAATCACTTCTCACTTCTTCCTCCTACATTTTGTTCTCCATTTTCTCTTTTAATTTCTCCTTAAACCAGGAACAATGGAAAGCTTCCCTTCTTAGGAGATAATCAAGGTTATGTTTCATTGCTTCATGGAAACGTCAACAAAGGAAATGAATTAAATTTTAATTATGGAATTATTAAACTTAATTGCAAAGATACACAAAGTGAAAAAAAACACAAACTAGAGAAAAAATACCACATGCTTAATACATGGTCATAGGAAAAATTCAACATAAATACATCATACTTCACATTTCTAACTGAAAACTTTAATTGTCAAAGTAAGGGAATGATTTTTGTTAAGTTAGGTGAAAGTCAATTGGACCCAATTTTGATTTCAAAGGAAAGTAAAGATTATTCTTCAGCTGTAAGAGTTATATACTGTACTGTTAAGGGGGGAAAGATTCTTAAAGGACTCTGTGTTGGTAAGCAAAATGGGCTCCTTAGCACTTAGTTCAACAAGTGTCCTTGAAGAGTTTTGGCTTTTGTTTGAAATGAGTAATTCAGTGTATGTCATTGAGTCTTACTAAGTGCTAAGCCCCAGGCCTAAACCCCTATTAGGTATAAATCCTATGAGGGTCTGGATTGGCAACTAAGGTGGGGCCCAAGGTGGGGCTAACTCCAGGGAGGGCCTAGTTTACGTGTCTGGGACGGCAGAGGCTTTTAGACCACATGGGTTTAAGTCCACCTCTTTGTGAGGATACTAGGTCACATGGGTAAGTCGCATGTGTAACTCACCCCTGATGCTGAAAAAGATATAAAACCAGGGCTTGGCCTCCTCTTCCTTGGAGCTAATTCCGGCAGCAGTGGTGGTGTGTGTGACTCTGGGCCAGCCCTTGTTCTGAGTTCCCAGGCTGAACCTAAATATTGGTAACTGTGATTCTGTATTTGGTTTGTCTGTTGATGTTTGTAACTTTGTAATTTGCTCTGAAGTTCAGGGTGATGGCTTTTCTCCCTGAGCTAAGTGAATGATATTTGTATGATGAATTAAAGTAAGCTTGTCAATCACTTCACCTTGCTTTCCTTAGTAAAGCAGATCAAAAGAACCTGTGCTGTCGGCAGCCTTCTGGGTGCTGGCTGTGGGTGGATCTTTCACCCCCACAGAAACTGCTAGCCAGATTGTTGAAACACTTAAGAGATCTTCTACAGTATAAATATATCTGAGCAATAACATCTATGCTATTAAAGGCCTAATCATTTGAAGATTAAAAAGCTCTGAATCACACAGCTATGATTGGCAAGCAATCGAAAGGATGGGTAATTCCTGAACTAGTAGTGCCCAGAGTATATTTCACACTTCAGGCAAAAGAACAGTGACTGAACCCTGCCATTCATAACATGCAGAGCCATTGCTACACAGTAGTAAGACAACTATACTTATAAATGTAATGATAAAAGTCAAGGCAAGAAGAAAAAAATGATATTTTTGGAATCTACTAGGATAGACTACTAGACCATCATTGATGAGTAGGTCAAGGCAATGTGTAGGACATTTTGCTCCACTATGACCTTGGCAGGAAAATAAAAGATAGATTTACAAATTTCTAAAGATATTCTAAATCGAAACACAAGACCTGAAGTTTTTTTGCTGGGCAGTCTCTAATATATCCTTACCAGGAAAAAAAAAGCTCTTCTAACCATATTTTTCTCAGTTCCTCCTTTCTTCTCCCTTTTCTATATTTATAGGGTAATTCCTTTTCTCTATGATATACTAAAACTACACAAGTGAATATAGCTCGTACATAGATAATGACAATTTAGAACTGTGTTATTATACAAAATTGAATGTAATTTTATGATACCTACCTGAACATTACTTTTTTCATGCCCTAATTAAAAATGAAGGGATAAGGAAGACAACTGCATTTGTAAAATTCTTAAGATTAATAAATTTGAAATGTTCATACTATTATTCTGAATATGCATTTTTAAAATTAGCATTCATACAAAAATAATTTGCTTTTAAAAAAGCTTGTAGAACAAGAATATCTGAAATAAATAAAAATCAATTTCCAAAATAAAAGAAATTGAAATTTCATAAAATTAATTTTTCCAAGTTTGACAATATCATTAAAATTCAACCTTGCACCCCAAATCAAGGTTATTCAGGCTACTATTGTGATGAAATAGAATAAAAACTAATTTTGCTAAATGGAATCAACAAGGTCTTTAAATACAATTATATTTAAGCCATAATAGGAGCACCGAGCTGTTTTATGAGGCAATAATCTGGTTCCCGGGTGGATAAACTATAAGGCTGAAGGCTGGTTAGAGGATTGCAATAAGAGAACCGGGTTATTGCCTCGTAAAACAGCCCGGCGCTCTTCTCATTGCTATTATGCTACAAGTCTTTGGGAATTTGTTTTTAAATAAATGTCAAAATCACAAGTAAGTACTTCCATGGTGTGGGGGGAAACGGCAAAGCTGGAAGACAAGTGATAGAAATGGACAGAGTAGTAGCCTAGAAAATCATCTCTGAAAGACTAAAAGTGATGATATATCAGAAATAGGATTCAAGAAAGAAAGGATGAAATGTTTTGCTTTATTAGAAGTTGGTCATGTCTTGCCAAAGACCTATTTTTGCCTTCAAGTTTCTGGGCCTTTTCTTATGCTGATCTCTTTATTGTCTTCCAGCTGTTGTCATTTCCATGTAAATAAAGAAAACTTTTGTCCTTAGAGGTTAATCTTTGGAGACACACTCAGTCTTGAAGAGATTATTTTCTGATATTCTTTGACTCAACTCAGTAAACATTTATTGAGCTTCTATATGAGGAAAGCAAGAAAAGCATGAAAAGCAATATGGCAGAGTGATTAAGAGTGGGCCATCAAGACTTCAGTTGAACTTCTGCTTCTGACTTAAACTGGCTGGGTCACACTCTGGGTGCCCTAGACAACTCCTTAAGACTCTCTGGGAAGGTGCTAAACTACATAAGCCAAGATAGTTTCTTCATCCAGGAAATCCCTATACTCACCAAATCACAAGACTGATTCCTTTTTTCATCTTATACATAAAGTTCCATGCTTATACCAGATATAAGAGAATCTCCATGCTGCAGAGATTTCAGAAGTAACTACTTAGAAAAAAATATCCTATCTAAAATATTCTGATAAGTCATCACCCTTTATTTGGAGACTTCTATTTATAGGATAGGAAAGAGGAGAGGGGAGCATGATCTCCTGAAGAAACCGATTCCAGTTTTTGGATAGTTGCTATCATTAGTAAGTTTCTTATAGGGTAATAAGACCAACCTCCACTGGTATTAATTGTTTCAAAATTATTGCTCTTCCTGGAAACATGCTCCTCAATCCCCTCCAGTTCAATCATATCAAGAGTACTGTTAATCATTTAATTATTATCTTCAGTTAGGAGTTATATTATGCCACTAAGTGCCTTGCACAATGGAGATGCCTTAAATAGAGCTTTCCCAGGGCACAGCTGTTTATTCTTTAACATTTCTCTCCCTGAACCAGAATCTGTTCTGTTTATAGATAGGGAAGGGTTGATGAAACCTTTATATCTATGTTCAATGAAATGCATTTTCCCATGTAGTAGAAATGGTTAGGAAGTGATTGAATATATACATATATATTATATATATATACTATATATAGTATGCATTTTTAATATATTGGTTAGTTAAATTTATATTTCTCCTTTTTGTCTCTCTTACTAACAGAGAATATATATGAGAAGAGGAAAGGGCAAAAATAAAAGGAATGTGAGAAAACTGGAAACCAGAATCAAAGAAATCCAAGCTAGGAATGAAAGAGGCAAAGGGGGAAATTTAATTGTATTTCATAAGTAATCACAATGTGCCTATTAAGTTGTACCCTTCTAAGACACCATTTCTGATCTCCCCAATTGCTACTGCCTTCTCTTTCTAAATATAGTTTGGACTTACTTTGAGTAGAGTTTGCATTTTTTCTTTACCTTTCTTTCTTGAGAGAAGGGTTTATTTCCATTTTTATTTTTGTAGCCCCACTGCCTAGTACAATCTCTGGCACATAGTAAGCACTTAATAATTTTTTGAAAGAAGGATTGTCCCTGTGGTAAATGTTAGAGAAACAAATCATCATCATCATCATCATCATCATCATCATCATCATCATCATCATCTCTGACCTTAAGGAACTTGTTTTTGACTGTAGGACTCATCATTTCAACTTCATTGTAAACATAAGAAAAAATTAGGAAGTATATGACTAAGATGATGGGATATATATATATATATATTATATACACACATATAAATAGTGTCCTAAGTAATGGCATTACAATGATTAGCAAAAAAGAGAATCTCTGACCTCAAGGAGCTTCCAATCCAATAAGGGAAATTGTCTCACAAATAGGAGCAAAGAAGGAGAAGGGACAATAAACATATGGCAACATAGTTTGGAAATGTCCTAGAATGATGAAAAAGGACAGGTTTGGGTAAGGCAAACCAAAAGGTAATCTGTCAGAGCCCAGGAGCAGAGTTCAGTTTGTGGTGGCAAGGAGACAAAGAGATGATGAGGTTGTGGAGAATCTAACACGTGTTAGCCCAACCAAGTGAATAGTGTAGTTGGAGTGGGGAGAATAATTAATAAGAAAACATGCTATCTTCTGCCTAGGTGGTCTCTAGATTATGGATCCTTAAGCCTATAGAAAAACTGATTGGATAAAAGTCCTCCCATAACCCTGAAAAAGGGAAGAGTTTTAAATAACCTAGTTGATAAAGTCAAGGAAGGGCCTGGGCCAGGAGCGTAGCATGAATAACTATTCTGGGTCAGAACGAAAGAGGCCAGATAGCTGGCTAGATCATGTTCCAAGTTCTGTTTTCTCTGACTCCATGTCTTCCCCCTTCTCCAAGGCTATTAAGTGTATAGACCCTGTTTCTTCACAGGAAACATGTTTCATAAAATCTAAATTCCCCAACAAGAGAGGAAGACAAGGAAGCTTTGGATTCTAGCGCTAAGAGTATATTCACCAGCAAAAAGTCAGGAGAAAAAAAAATAAACAAGGAAAAGGTGGATAAAATAATGAAATGAATGAAACACCAAAGCTTTCAAGGAGAATAAAACAAAAATCTATAGCACAGACAGATAAATCAGCAGAGAGTAGGCAAAACTTAGAAGGAAGGTGAGCATGAGATACATAAAGGGGTCACAAAGCTCCCTTAACAAATACTAGAAAACAAAGGAAAGTGAACCAATGTCCCAAGAAATGAAATCATGTAGAAGATCAAAAGAGCATGGACCAACAACAAGAAACTCCAGAATAGTTCAAAAATAAAATTAAATCCACAAGAGGAGTATTTGAAATGGTATATATCAGAAGTGACATATCTCATTGTAGTAATAAAAAAATCAATTAACATATCAGAAAAAATTACACAGTGATGAGTTTCTCCAAAGAAGTGAAAAACTCACATATTTAGAATTCCATAAATAAACAAACAAATGAATGAATGGATGGACAGATAAATAAAAAGATTAATAAATAAATTGATATATATATATATGTATAGAGAGAGAGAGAGAGAGAGATGGATGGATGAAGTAGAGAAAAAGCTGGCAGAAGAAAAGCAAAAGGTAATACCATAAATATAATGGATGCTTCCTATACAAACCACTGATCTAAAAGTCAGAAATTGCAAGAAAAATTAAGGAGTCACGTCTTACAGATAAATATAACAATTATTTTTCAAAGTGAATCCAAAAATATGGTGAATGACACAAGAAGGCTTTACTGAACTTATGAATATAAGACTTAAAAGCTCTGATTAAATAAATACACAGATTGCCTCCTACTTTCTCCCCAAATATATTAAAAACCAATGCTTTTAACCCCAATTCACAATTACATTTCACAATTCAAAAAAGAAAAACAGAAAAAACAAAGAGATTCCACAAGTAGTAATACGTGTGTACACGTATGTGTGTATGTATATCAATAGTAATGTATGTATGTCTATTTGAATACACATATATACGCATATGTATGTATGTGCATATGAAAATTCAAAAGCAAAATATTGTTCTGCACCAAAGTGACTAGAGAACGAACAGGAATAAAATATTCCAAAAAGCAAAGGATCTCAAACTGTAGTGTAAAATAACAGCATGAACAACTGAGATTAAGCAGCCAGGCCAAAAAAGGATATTCAAAAAGACAAGAGCATTTGAATTATTTCCCATGAAAACAAACAGATTGAACACAATAGCAATAGTAATAATAGCCACTAACATTTTGAGGTTTGTAAATAACTTTTCAAATACTACTTGTGAGGTAGGAGATATGAAGATCTCCATTTAACACATGAATAGAGAGTGGTTAAGTGACTTTTGCCAAGCATCTCACAGTTAGTAAGGTTCTAAGCAGGAGCTGAATTTAGGTCTTTCTGATTCCAGGCCCACTTTTCTATCTACTGTATTATAAAATTAAAAAGGAGGGAAAAAGGAAAAAACAAAATTAACCCATTCTTAGGTTTTTGTTTTAAGAAAGGGAAGGCTGACCAGTGAATTTAAAGTTGGAATATCAAGGTTAAAAAATACAAGGGGATACATCTGTAAATGAAATATAAGTAAATAAGAAAATTGAAAGAGAGGGATCAAAATTGAAGTACTATGGACTAAACCTTTAAACTTCCACACAAGTGAGCAATATATTTTGTGTGAAAATATTGCAGAGTAGGAAGAGTATATAAATGAGGAAAAAGTAGATGGTGGCAACATGAATATAGATAAAGAATCAAGTCAATGAGTGAACAAAGAAGGGATGATGGATCCTATATCGTTTGTCCTTCATTCCAAACAGGATCAATGACATCATGGCATGATGCCTTGGCTTGCACGTGAATTGGATTGAAGTAAGGCAGAATTGTACAAAGTCTTCACCTTCACTCTCTTCCAGAGTCATTGAAGACCAGTACCAAGACAAAAGTCAAGATGAGTGGTGGTGGCCTAGGATGCAGTGGATGACCTTGATGTCTTCAATGTCTGACCAAGCATTAAGCACTCCACAGTTCTTGATTTAGCCTCCTTCATGACCGTTGGAACACATTGTTCTCATCCATCCATTCCACCAGAGGAAACCTTCACATTCTTGGGGTAGACATATCCCTAAATAAATGATAGGTTTGAAGCCTTTCAGTTACCCTAAATCTGGTTTAACCCATCTGTTGAGATTATTTTACTGGGATGTAGCTGGCTAATATGTTAGCTTTTTGGATCTACAGGTAAAATTTCAGTAAATGTGGACACCAGAGGTGGGTAAGCAGCCCTCAAAAGGGCTCAGCAAGCCCTTGCCCAGTGCAGGTTGCTCATCCACCTCTGGGGTCCACCTTCTCTAATTCTCACAATGACTCTAAGTAAAAGAGGGGCTGTCAGACTAGCCAATATGACAAAAAAGGAAAATTGTAAATGTTGGAGAAGATGTGGGAAAATTGGAACACTACTGCATTGCTGGTAGAGTAGTGAGCTTATCTAACTATTGTGGAAAGCAGTTTGGAACTATACTGAAAAAACTCTAAAACTGTGCCTACCCTATGATCCAGCAATTCCACTATGAGGTCTGTATCCTCCAAAAAATCAAAAAAGGGTAAAGAATCCACATGTACAAAAACATTTATAGCAGCTCTTTTTGTGGTGGCTAAGAATTGGAAAGTAAGGGTATGCCCATCAATTGGAGAAGGGCTGAACAAGTTGTGGTGTATGAATGTAATGGAATACTCTTGTGCTACAAGAAATGATGAGCAAGCAGATTTCAGAAAAAAACCTGAAAAGACTTAAATGAACTGATGCTAAGTGAAGTGAGCAGAACCAGGAAAATGTTGTACACAGTAACAGCAACATTGTGTGATGCTTAGCTCTTCTGAGCAAACAATGATCTAAGACAATTCCAAAAGATTCGTGATGGAAAATGCTATTCATATCCAGAAAAAGAACTATGTGTATACATGTGTGTATATATACACATGGTGAAAGACAGATGGCACAGGATGAGTTGAATATGAAGGGATATCTAAAATTAAAATTAAGTGGTGGGAGAAGAATATTTTGGGAGGAGAAAAGGTGAGATAGAATGGGGTAAATTATCTCGAATAAAAGAGGCAAGAAGCTATTATAACGGAAGGGAAGAGAGGGGAGGTGGAAGGGAATGAGTGAGCCTTAACCTCATTGGTTTTGGCTTAAGAATGGAATAAGATCCACACTCAATTAGGTATCTTACCCTACAGGAAAGTAGGGGAGAAAGGGTTGTGAAGATGATAGAAGGGAGGGCAGATTGGTGGAGGGGGTAGTCAAAAGCAAACACTTTTGAAAAGGGACAGGATCAAAAGAGAAAATAGAATTAATGTGGAGCAGGACAGGATGGAGGGAAATTCAGTTAGTCATACACAACATGACTATTATGGAAGTGTTTAGTGTAACAGTACGTGTATAACCTATATTGAATTGCTTGCCTTCTCAAGATGGATGGGTAGGGAGGGAAGAAGGGAGAGAATTTGGAACTCAAAGTTTTAAAAACAAATGTTAAAAATTGTTTTTACATGCAACTGGGAAATAAGATATGTAGGCAATGGGGTATAGAAATCTATTTTGCCCTACAAGAAAGTAAAGGAGAAGGGGATAAGATGCAGGTGTGAGGTGAAAGAAGGGAGGATAGACTGGAGGAAGGGATAATCAGAATGCATGTCATCTTGGGGTGGGGGGAAGGGAGAGATGGGGAGAAAATTTGGAACTCAAAATTTTGTGGGAATGAATGTTGAAAGCTAAAAATAAGTAATTTTTAAAAGGGAAAAGGACCTATTTATACAATGGTATCTATAACATCTCTTTTTATAATGGCAAAGAACTGGAAATCAAGGGGATATGTATCAATTGAGGAATGACTGAACAAGTTGTGGTATATGATTGTGATTGAATACAATTGTGCTATAAAAAA
>CM053626.1:295909902-295933658 GCA_028646595.1 Phalanger gymnotis
AAAATTGTAATTCAAACTCTCGTGAAAATCAATGCTGAAAATTAAATATATTAAATAAAATAAAAAATAAAAGATAGGTAAAGCATTTATTAAGAGCTTACTTTGTGCCAGTACTGTGCAAAGCTATGGAGACACAAATTTTAAAAACAATTGAAAAGCAAGACTATTCTTGCAAGTTACTTACATTCTAATATGGAAAAATAATATATAAAAAGCAAATGGAAAGATTGAAGGGGGTAGTGGAATATACAAGTTCCAGGAACACGTGAGGAGATAGAGAAGTATAAAGATTGTCTTCAGTTTGGAGTGAAGTGAGCATGGCTGGGGCTCTTCATGAAATGGTGTTTTGGAGTAGGAATTCACCAATAAAGAAAGTACTATTCACATAGTACTTTAAGGTTTGCAAGTAATTGTGTATATGTTACCTCACTTGATTCTCACAACAATCCTATAAAGGAAATACTAGTATTATCCCTATTTTACAAATGAGGAAAATGAAGTTGAGTGATTAAGTGACTTGCTTTGGATCACCCATCTGTAGCCGCGACCACATTGGCATACCCAGGATGGCTGTTTGTGTAGGTTCTTAGATCTGCTTTACTAAGGAAAGCAACTTAAAAAGGATCAATGATCTCCTTTAACTACATAGAAAAAATACAAAGATAAATAAAGACCAACCCACAAGGCTCTACTGGCTGAATCAAAGCTTTACATCCACCACTTAATTGAGAGAGCCTTTACCTCTGAGGAGTCGGGGAGCTCTGAACATACGGCCCCTCAGAATCTCAACCGGGGAATCACAACATCTTTCTCATAAGCGAGCCCTCAAAGCAAAAGCTCACTTCTTTGCATATATGCGCTTTCAGCTAATAGGCTCAGTCCCTAATGAGAAATTAACAATAAGTTTGTAAGCTTTCCTACAAGAAAACAAGGTTCCCTTAATGGGCTCCACATGAGGTCTATTGATGAGTGGGGAAGATCTTATTCCCCATTAACCTTACAACATCTTATAAGGATATCAGGCAGAATCTGCATCCAGGTCTTCCTGATTTCAAATTCCAGTACTCTACTCATTACATCTCCTAAAAGCCTGATTTCATTTATAAATAGTGATGAAGAAATTACAGTCTCCAATTGCTATGTGGCTGGTCAAAGGTCAGATAACATTATAAGGAATCCTTTCATTTGTAGTTCTTTCCACTGCACCATGGGGCTTCCTCTTATTCTGTTTTTGTTGTTGTTGTTGTGTGTTTTCTGGCCTGGGGGAGTTTGATCTGAATCTGTGATTTCCTTGGTGTAGGGAATTCTCTGCAATCTCAATTGCTATGACATTTGGAAACAGGAATGGAAACAAAAAGCATTATTTACCGATGACATGTTTCCTAGGATAGACTTATTCTGTAGGTCAAGATGGAAGCTAGGTGGTACAGTGGATAGAGTGCCAGGCCTGGAGTCAGGAAGACCTGAGTTCAAATCTGACCCCAGACACTTACTAGCTGTGTGACCCTGGGCAAGTCACTTAATCTTGTTTGCCTATGTTTCCTCATCTATAAAATGACCTGGAGAAGGAAATGGCAAACCACTCCAGCATCTTTGCCAAGAAAATCCCAAATGGTATCAAAAAGATTTGGGCACAACTGAAAAACAACTGACCTAAGGGTCAAGAAGTATTTGATTGGACTTGAATATTGTTGGGAAGAAGACTAAGTAAGGTGAAAATTTGATTACAAGAAAGGAAGCAATTGAGAGTAAAGATTTTAACCTGCAAAATGGAATAGGGTCAAGAGGACATGGGGGACGGGTTGTAGTTCTAAAGAAAAATAAATAAATTAGATCCCTGCAAATATACATGCATAGCATATTGAATCATCAATCCTTTTGTACCTTTACTTATTTCCTGGAGACATTTGTTTCACCTGACTCATCATGAAGAAATATCAACACTTTGTTTATCAATTCAATAAAAGCTAAGGACACATTCTTTAAAAGATGAAAATGATCATATAATGGATATGTACTAGCCATCTTTTCTGGCATGTAAATACTGTTGACATTTGTTTTACTGCACAGTATAATGTTTCCGTAAAGCTGTGTAGTGTACCAAGTGCATTGTATGGCAATAAACACCTTTCTACTACTAAGAAGTTTCTATGGAATTTATTCTATTATTTAGAGAAATGTCAATATGTGTCAATAGTTCAAGTAAGACTTACATGCTGGAAGGATTTGCCATTTACCTAACACTTTTATTTGCTTTGTTTTTCAATACATTCCTAAGTTACTAGCATCAGAAAAAGTGGCCCTTTTTCAATGAATTTTCTTTCATGTATCAAGTAAATCTTTTTGATATTAACATTTTGTGAGGATTAGAGCACGTCATAATTTTCACACTTATGTAATGCTAATGATGTGTTTGTTCTCAGGAGTAATTTGGCCATGGGCTTTAACTTTCATGCTGATCCCATCTTTTCCCCCCTGAAACATAAACACATGATATAGTGATGTTGGAAAGTTTCTCTACCTGCTCCCACTGGAATGTAGGATCAGCGTGTAGTTATGATGATGAATAACTCTTTGTATTCAGTTCTTGGCACTCCTTTTTAGGGGAAAAATCAGCAAAGGCAAATGTACCCATACATTGCCAAGATCACATATCTAGAAGGCAACTCAGAGATTATCTAGTACAACCTCCTCATTTTACAGATGGGAAAACTGACATATGAGTGGGGTAAGTGACTTCATGACATTGCACAGTTAGTAAGTCTCAGACTCAGGTCCTGGGATTCCAAATTCAGTGATTAAGAGTCAACTCTCTTTGCCCTACATTGCGCTACTTCTCAATGCAGAGAGATTTGGAAGACATGTCATAGAAGAACAAATAAAAAGAACTGGAGATAGTCAAGAGAAGAAAAGATAGAGGAACATGAGCAATTTCTTTTTAAAAAAAAATGACATTGACATAGTGAAAATCGAGTAAATTCTTTTGCATTGGCCCAGAGGGCAGAAATGGAGCAGTGAGGGAAAAAAAGTTTCTAAAACATGGAATTCAGCTCAATATAAAAACACTTTCCTAACAATCAGAACTATCAGAAAGTGGAATGGACTGCCCAAGATGGTAGTGCATTCCTTCTTGCTGTGGTGAGGATGAACGATTACTTGGAAGAGAGTATTATGCAGGTTACCATTGTACTAGATCAGTGGTATTAAACTCAAGTAAAAATGGAGGCCATTAAATTGTATATAAGGATCTTTATGGGACACATTGATTTAGAAAACCATAAAACAACATTTTCCCTGTCCTATCATGTTTTTATTTATTTTTTCAAATATTTTTCCAATTACATTTTGATCTGGGTATGGCCACAATTGGAAGCGTCATGGTCTGGTCTAGATAGCCAGTGGGCCACATGTTTGACACTTTTGGGGTAAATGAACCATGAGATGCTGGAATTTTGTAAAACATAATAACTTCAAAATTATATTATTGTCTATAAATATCATTAAAAACTTATTTGAAACAAATCAAGGAAGAGTATGTAAGTAGATATTTGATAAAAAGCAATTTACAACTGTAATTACACAAGAAGTAGCATAGGGCAGTGGAGAGAGAGCTCATATTAGTATCAGGAAGCCATGAGTTCAAATCTTCTATGATCCATTTTAATTGTGTGATCCTGGGCAAGTCACTTAATTTGAATGCTTCAGGAAATTGAGTTTACAAATTGGATAGCATGTGTCTGCATTAGTAGAGGGAGTTTTCTCATCTGGAATTGTCCATAGTTAATGAAATAATATGTATCATTCAGAGGAGTCAAGGCACATGGGAAGTGATATAGCATGAGACTTGGAGTCAGGAAAACATGGAGATCTCTCTCTCGTCCTGGTCCTATGTGACCAAGGGTAAGTCACTTCTCCGAACCTCAGAAAAGATTCTAAGAATCTTGGTTATGGATGAGTCGCAACATATCCATTAATCGATTTGTAAAATTGAGTAATATAATTATAGCATTATAAATGTAGGACCAGAGGCCATAGAGGCTAACCTCTTCATTTTGCAGAAGAGGAGAAAAAAAGTCTTTTTATAAATCCCAAAGTAGTCTCAACTCCAAAATTATCTAACATCCATTTTAACTTCACTTTTTTTGAGAGATTTATTTTTAGTTTACAACACTCAGTTCTACATAATTTTGAATTCCAGGTTTTCTTCTCCCCCTCCTCACTTCCCTGCCCGAGATGGCATGGAATCCGATATATCTTCTATGTATAACACACTAGTCAAGTTGTGAAGAAGAATTATGACCAATGGAGTGAATCATGAGAAAGAGGAAACAGAAGCAAAAAAAAATCCAAAAACTAAAACAAAAGAGAAAAAAAAGGGGAAAAAAAGAGGCAAACGTAAAGTGTGCCTCAATCTTCATTCAGACTCCATAGTTCTGTCTCTGGATGTAGATAGCATTCTCCATCATGAGTCCTTTGGAGTTGTCTTTGCACCTTGTGTTGCTGAGAAGAGCAAAGTCTATCAGAGTTAGTCATCACAGAATCTGTATATCTGTGGTTGTTAACTTCACTTTTTTGAGATTCCAATATTTTTTGAGATTCCTTAACTTATAAATGGACTGCATTATAAAAGTGAGTCAGCAATAATACTGTTTGGAACTCAAAACACATTTTAACATAGAAACAAGAGTGGAAATTATGATTAGGTATCTAGAAAATCTTATTTAAAATATGTTGCCTTTATTCTAATATCCGATTGCATCTTTCATATCAGATTTCATCAATATGGCTCCTTCCACCAAAGATGTAGATCTCAATCTTGTTAAATATTCTCTCACAGGAGACCCATGGATTTCTGCCATTGCCTTGATATTACATCAATGCAATGCACCTATCAGGCTTTCCATTAGTTATTGTTTGCTCTTGCTTTTTGACAGATCTTTCATTTTCTAGGCACTGATTTATCTGATGACACCCTTTGCACTATTCTTCATTCCCACATAAACAACGGGCAAAAGCCTATCCATATCTACCACATAACAATAGTAGCAGCCATCATTTCTATAGGGCCTTATTTGCAATTTTATATAGTATTTCATTTGATCCTCATAACACACTTAAAATCCATTATTGCTATTTAACAGATGAGTAAACTAAGGCTGAGAATAAGTGAATTATCCAAGGTTATACAGTTATTATGAGAGAGGCTGTATTTTTACCCTGATCTTCCTCCAAGTCTAGCACTCTATCCTTTAGGCCACCTGGCTACTACTGTCATGTCCAGTGGTGTGATCCTCAACTTCACTTGTTAAAGATTATAACATTTTCTGACTCATATTCATGCAAAATCACCAGCAAATGCACATTTATTTCAAGTAGAAACTTATGGTTATTGATACGATTACACAATTTTCCAAAGAAAATGTGTTTTCCTATAGAAAATATGTTGAGTTCCAAATTGGGACTCTCAGGCATAAAGCTGGGCTACTATGGAAGTATGAGTTTATCTTCCTTCTCTCTCTCCTATCTTCCAGACAGGAAAAAGAGGAAATGGGAATATTTTTGGTGAGTAGGCTCTATATTTTCTCCGAATAATAAGGCAAGGTCCTTAGCTGAGTGGGCAGCAGGTAGAGATGTAATGAGAAGCTCGAGGCAAGAAGAGGTTTAGAGGACTCACTGCACAGAGTGTGATCAGGGACACATTTTTGTTGTTTTGCATGACTACAGTGAGGGTTCCATTGAAATTATTGTTGTTGTGTTGTCTTTTAGTCATACTTCATGATCCTATTTGGGGTTTTCTTGGCAAAGATACTGGAATGGTTTGACATTTTCTTCTCCAGACCATTTTACAGATGAGGAAAGTGAGGGAAACAGGGTTAAATGACCTGCTCAGGGTAACATAGCTAGTGTCTGAGGTCAGAGTTGAACTCAAGGGGATGAATCTTCCTAACTCCAGGTCTGATACTGTATCCACTGTGCCAACTGCTCCTCCATTGAGATTATATAACTTAAATTTGCAATCAACACGGTGTGATTTCATGATTTTCCCTATCTCCTTTCAGTAGCAATTGAAAGGAATAAAGGAGTCAGGTGGTAAGTGTAGCATAAATTTGGGTTTTGAGAGAATTGTGGGAATTGTGTGAAGCAAATTGACTCCATCTATGTAAAACCAAATCCATTTTGAAATGTTTCATCTTCCTGTAAATTCCACTGGCTTGCTAATTGTGGGAATTGAGTGGCATCCTGTTTCAAATCTGAGAGTCTACCTGCTCACTCTCCCTCTTTGCAACTCCCGAAACTTACTAACCCCTCTCCCAAATTGGAAAGTCCTTAATCTTCCGTCCAATTAGAAATCAGATTACCTAAACTTACATCATGTTTATATTCTGTTAATTGTTTGAGTTTAATGCACAAAAATATGTTTCCCCTTGTATTTTGGGTCCAGTGTCAAGCTGAGGAGGTTTGGCCCCAATTTGTTATATAATTGGTATCCATTGCTTAATAAATTGATATGCTAAGAAGCTTGAATCTTTGTTTCATCAATTATTTTAGATTTCACCTGTCACAGGGTATGATCAGCAGCAATACATAGGAGGCAAGGTATTGAGAGTAGAAGAGAGCATTGAGTGGAGTTGGTCCAACAAGGGTCAAGATTTTAAAAAAAAAAGAGACACTTCAGGAGTAATGACATGAGGAAGGACAGAAGTATAGAGGGAATAGAGGTCACGGTGAAGAGGAAGAACTGGGTTAAAGGTTCTAAAACATAAGGGAATATAAAATATTACATATTTTTCTCAGATTAAAGAGTTTAGGAGTTTTTAAACCCAGAGAACAGTTGAGACTAATTCAAATTTAAGGATACGGCCATCTCTTCATGAGACAGAGCTGGAGTAGAAGAGTAGGTCATGAGAACTCAAGTAGAATGAAGAACTGGAAAATTAAGGCATTTGAAAGCTTATCAGTATGTATGTTGAAGAATTCTAATATAAGGACAAGAGATGGAAAGCAGAGAAAAAATATCTGCTAACCACTGAATTCATTAAAGAAGGAAGGAGAATGTCTGGGGTGGAAGGTCAGTTAGTAGATCACAGTCATGATGACTCAATTACCTGGATTTGATAATAAATTTGGGTAGTATTAGCCTCAAATAAAGAATAGTTGCTTATCGAAGATGGCAGAGAAAGAATTTAAAGTGACAGTGAGGAACAAGGATTAATGCAACTATTTTACTATAACCAATAGGTAGAATGTGTGAAACAAAGTGTAACCTGTATTAATAAAGGTAGTTAATGGCATCAGCAGGAAGAAGTCATGTCTCAGTGAGGGACAGAAAATGAAATGAAGATTTTTAAGATGAAAAGATGTTTGTTCATTATGGAACAGGAATCCCAGATGTCACAGAGGAGAGGGCATGTAGATCTGGAGTGTGGGATTGAAGAGATAATTAAGTTTCAGATAGATAGAAAAAGTCAGAGGGCAGTTAAGGATGGGAAACACAGTTTACACGTAGGGAGCTGGTAGTTAAGAATCCCTATGTTGGAATATGAAGATGGGGATGTGCTAACAATTGAGCAGAGTGTTCAGGGACAGTATGAGTTGTTAAGAAAGGTTAGGTAAGGGAGGTTTATCTACTACATTGTATCTACTAGATCCCTGACTGATGATAGCATTTCATCATACTGACCACCATGTTTCCCCTTCACTCTCAAAACTTTTATTTTATTTTTATTATATCTCATCGTAAAGCTGGACAAAATTATCTTTGGAGTAGGGAGTGTCCTCATGCCAATCCCACTAGATTCTTTCACTCTTCTGATACATTGCTGTGGTTTGTGGTTTAAACACTTTATTTAGAGTATTTATTAGACTTCTCCGATTGCCTTATGCCAAAAAAAATCAGGCTGAGAGTGCCAGGCATGATAAAGTTACATGAATTAAAATATTAAAATGTAGGTGAAGCTCAAGAAATGTGTTTCTGGAAACAGTCACTAATCTTGGAAACAATGTCAAAATGTAGGATTTAATACTGGGGAGAAAAATGATGCTTTCACCAATTTTTTTTTTCCTTTATATAATTTCTTCCATTTGAATCTCTGGTGTCCTTGTAGCAGAAAAAAAGGGGAGGAACAAACATCTCTTTCCATTATTCAGAAATGAGACAGGGTCTGGCTCCCTCTTTTCTATGGTATTGTTAAAATAATTTGTGTTCAACTCAAATTATAGTGAATCTATACTCATTGTAGTAGAAGGTGAGATTATAAAATTATATCCCACATGTAGATTGTGAAATGGATATCATTAATTTTGGACATACCCTATGAACACATAGTTATTTAAATATATATATATGTATATATATATGTATGTATATATATATGTATATATAAACCCTATGTGGGCACATAAAAATATCTAATATTTTATGTAAAGTTTTATGGTTTATAAAGATATATGTATATATATATATGTATATATATGTGTGTGTATACCATATACATATGATATATACACATACAGACATACACACATATACTTATTAGAAGCTTGCAACAGTGCTGTGAAATTGTTGCTATTATTAGTCTCACTTTGCAGATTTGCAGAAACTTACACTCTAAGAAGTCAAGTGAGTCATTTATCATCACATAGTAAATGTTGTGGTTGAGATTCAAACCAAGGTCCCTTCTGACTCAGAGGTCAGGATTCATTCATTGTATGGCATGTTTCTGCATCTGTAAAATTGAAAATGTAGAGTTAAAAATAAGAAGTGAAGCCCAAGAAAATTATTTACACATGGTCCTTTTAATATGATTATTTTATTGACTTTCATAAAAATATGGTTTTGTGTACAGAGTAATAAACATTATTGCTCTTTCAACAAGTCTTTGAGTTGATTGCATTTTTTTCTGTGTGTCCTTGTGCCCTCAAGGAGCTCATAATATAATTGGAAAAGACAACAAGCAAACAAACATTTACAAACAAGCTATATACAGGATAAATGGGAAATAATTAAGAGAGGTAAGGCACTAGAATTAAAAAGGATTGATTTAGTTGGGATATAAAGGAAGCCAGGGAAGTCAACAGGCAGACAGGAGCAGGGAGTATATTTTAGGAATGGGGGAAATGATTTGAACATATAATTTAAGACTGGACAAATCACTTAACTTGTCATTGCCACTCCCACCCTGATAACTCTCTAAAGACTGTAAGTTGCAGTACATTTTCTGATCTACATTTTCAAATCAATTAAACAAATAGTCCCCTACTATGTTCCAGAAATCACTGGGATCTGAAGATATAGTTAAAATGATGAAACAATTCCTGCCTGAAAGAGCAAGTATTACTGTGGGGGGAGGTGGAGGGTGACATACACATATGAACAAATATAAAATATATAAATTTATACAAGGTAATTCCATGTGATGAGCCCAGGTCTAAAATGAAGGATACCATTAGCGATAGAATTTTAGGAATGGTATGGTAGGCAAGAATGAAATAAGGAAAAGAAAATAATGGTACAGATATGAGTGTGTGTGAGGGAAAGTGGAATGATCAGTGAAGGTATACAGAAAGATATAATTCATCTAAAATAACTAAAGATTATGTACAATATTTGTGAATCTACCTGACAAGACAAAAACAGTAACAGTGTGAACATGATTATAAAACATTTCACATACAAATACAGATCTAAGCAATTGGGAAAATATTAATTGCTCATGGGTGGGCCCAGCCAATATAATAATATTGCAATTCTATCTAAATTAATTTACTTATTCTGCATGATACCAATAAAACTAACAAAGAATTATTTTATAGATCTATAAAAAAATAACAAAATTTATCTGGAAGAAGAAAAGAACAAGACTATTAAGGAAATCAATGAAGAGAAATGTGAAGTAAAGCAGCCTAGTAGTACAAGATTTCAAACTCTATTATTAAGGGGTAATGAAGCAAAATAAGCTGATACTGGTCAAGAAATAGAGTGGTCGAACAGTAGAATAAAATAGGTACATCATATACAGTAATGAATGACCATAGTAATCTATCATTTGAGAAAACCAAAGATCCAAGGTTTGGGGGCAAGAACTCTCCATTTGACAAAAACTGAAAAGTGGAAAGCAGTCTGTTAAAAACTAGGCATAGAGCAACATCTCACACTATATACCAAGATAAGGTCAAAATGGGTACATGGTTTAGACATAAAGGTTGATACCATAAGTAAAATTGGAGAACCTGGAAAAATTTACCTGTCAGATATAAGGGTAAGGGAAGAGTTTATGACCAAACAAGAGACAGAGAACATTGGTGGAAATAAAAAGTATAATTTTGATTAAAGAAATTAAAAGTTTTCTGGAAAAAATTCACGGCAAATTTCTCCGAGAAAGATCTCATTTTACAAATATATAGGAAGCCAAGCCAAATTTATTCAAATAAGAGCCATTTCCCAATTGTCAAATGGTCAAAAGATATGAACAGTCAGGTTTCAAAAGAAGAAATCAGAACTATCGATAGTCATATGAAAAGTTCCAAATCACAAATAATTAAAGAAAAACCAATTGAAAAACTCCGAGGTACCACCTCACTTCTATCAGATTGGCCAACATGAGATAAATGAAAGTGACAAAGCTGGAGGAGATGTGGAAAAAATAGGTGCAATAATGCATCGTTGGGGAGTTGTAAACTGGTTCAAGAATTCTGAAGAACAGTTCAGAAACATTCCCAAAAGCCACAAAACTCTGCACACTTCCTAACCCAGCAATACCACTACTAAGTTTGTATCCCAAAGAGGTTAAGGGAAAAAAAGAAAAGAACAGATAGGTAGATAGATGAGAAAGAGGGAGAGAGAGAGAGAGAGAGAGAGAGAGAGAGAGAGAGAGAGAGAGAGAGAGAGATGCAAAAAAATATTTATTGCAGATAAAAATTCGTGGTGGCAAAGAATTGGAAACTGAGAGGATGCCCATCAACTGAGGAATAACAATAAGTTGTGGTATGTGATTGTGATGGAATAAGCTCCAAGAAATGATGAAAAGGATGGTTTCAGAAAAACCTGGGAAGAATTATATGAAAGCGTGCAAAGTGAAATGAGCAGAACCAGTAGAAAATTTCACAGAGTCAAATCAATATTGTAATGATTATCAGTTGTGAAAACTTAAGCTGCTACGAGTAGTTCAGTGATCCACCACAATTCCAAATAACCTGTGATTAGAAATGCCATCCACCTCTAAAGAGAGAACTGATGAATTCTAAGTGTAAATTAAAGCACATTTTTACTTTAATTTTCTCAGTTTTTTTGGAACATGGCTAAAATGGAATTTTTTTTCATGACTTCACGTGTACAGTTGATATCATATTGTTTGCTTTCTCAGTGAATAAAGCAGAGGCTTAGGAAAGGAAAGGATTTAGAACTCATTTTTTTTAAATGTTAAAAGTTAACAAACTATATTTAAAATGGAATCTAAATTTTTGAAAGAATTTATGGGTCTGTAGTCTAGTTTTCCAGAATACCATGTCAGCTTTCTATGCACTACACCACAGTGTGCCAAGATCAAGCTCAATAAATTTGGCTTAAGGTAAAAAAAAAGGCCTGCTCTTTCTCTGCTATGTTGCCACTTCTCTGAATTTTTATATTTTGTTTCTAGATACCTTGTTGGCTTTCCATAACTTTTCCCCACCTACCCACTTCAATTGGGCAGTATAGCCTTCGAGTTTTCTTCTGTACCTGTCATCTAGATACAGATGTTATCTTCCAGTGCCCTTTGTCAAGTATTCACTAGCTCTGACAAGCCGCTTGTACCAGTGTTGTATTCAATTCCTGTCCATAGGAGAATCCTTGAGAATTCTACTTTTCCACCTATTGTTCCTACAACAGCATTCTCTGCATATACCATTGTGGGCAAGTCCTGAAATGTTTTTACACTTTCTGTCAAGTATCATGGAAGAAGGCATTTGTTCTTAATGGTTACAGCAGATGCCAGCTTAGTTGCATTTCTCTTTTAGAGTATAATTAGTCTGCCAGTTGCATTTATTCACCACATCAAACTCAAAAAGAACTTTTCATAATTCTTCTCTAAATGTTTCTATCTGCTTTTCAAAACCATCTGAGACACCAGCTTTGCTTTTATTATGCCTGTCATTTTTAGGTATAATTTTTGAGTCAAGGCTAAATAAAAACTTGGTGACTGATGGATGGAGGTTTTTCAATGACCTCAGATTTTTTTCAAGTTTCCCTTCTTCAGATTTTAGTGCCTCCTTGAATGGATATCTTATTTCATCTAACTTAGGTTCATGAATGAAGTTGTTATTATTGTTTTATGATTTCCTAGTACTGCTTGACAATGTGTTGATGTGTAGCTCAGAGAACCATTGGGAGAAAATGATTTCCTTACTCGTAACCGCTTCCAATTGCGTTTTGATATAGTACCCATACATTATGCAACTATGGATGTCTTCAGTCCATTTCATGTGTACTCATGGCTTGTACCCTTAAGTGGTAAGCACGATCTACACGGAATCATTCTTAGTGGGTCAGATGTTGGTATAGCTGATTCATTCCAATGTGGTAATAGAACACAAAGGGGACCAACTTAATCAACTGCCCTCAGTGTAAACAGATCATTAGGACTGTTCCATGCAGGAACGGCCTGCAATGCTATGCTGGCCAAACTATTTCATAGATTCATAGGAGCAATTTCATCACGATGCCTGAGGTGCCAACCTAGTCAGTGATAGCACCAAGGCCCAATAGTAAAGTATTTTAGAGTTCTTTCCAGGCTTCCACAGCTGCTTTCTTTACAGCTGTCTCAGGACATACAGGATTTTTGGTGGATATCATTGTGGCTGGCCTTCTCCTTACTTTGCCATGGCCTCTTCCCTCTCCCGAAGGTATAAACTTCACAACGTGGGTGATGGATTAGGCTTTGTGGAAAGAATTTTTTGCTATCATTATCATCATCATCATCAACATCACCACCACCACCATCACCATCACCATCATCATCGTAAATCATTTTTATTTTTACCTCCATGTCTATGATTATATTATTTATAAGACCCAGATTATGAATTAGGTCACGTTCATATATACCTTACAGAATTCAAAGTACTATGGAGTAGACAGAGTAAATATTATTTCATAAGGGTATGGGTCTCTTGAGTCAGTCAATCAATTATCATAGCCCACTTAAGGTAAGTGACAAGATGCTACACACTAATACCTTTGTCTGGTGAGAACCATCAATCAATCAAGAAGCATGAATAAGAATTAGACATCGATCAATCAATCAGAGGCTTTAGACTATTTTTTTAAATCCTTGATCAATTTAGAAGTCCTTGAAAGCCACTGGATGAAGTAAAATGATGGCCCACAGAGGTGTGTTCAGATGAGCTGAGGAAACTCTTTATGTCCTGTGGGTTTTCTATAAAATAGAACCCAGGGTGTGGAATCCAGGTGTATGTAATCATGGAGGAAGCCTGCAACCAAATCCCTGAGAAGGCATCACTTAGGAGGGAAGAAAAGGGCCTTGGCCTCAACCTCCTTCCTCCTTGAGGAACTTGCAAGCTTTGGCAATTCAAAGGATTTGGAATTTCCCATTAGCATTTTAGTTCTAGAATTGTCTGTGAAATAGTTGGTACGGTGTTTTCATAGGGAGTAGAGAAAGAATTACACATACTAAGGAAATACAGCTTCAGATCTCTGCATGGAGTCCAGCATAAAAGCTGCACTGTGCCTGATGAGAACTTCATGAGTATACCACTAAAAGGAGGAAAGAAAGAAGTTCCAGAAACTGGGAGCTTCAAGTTACTCTTTTTGCTTCATGTCTTCAAAGGTACAGCTAGGTGGTGCAATATACCGACTGTCAGGCCTGGAGACAGGAAGACTCATCTTCCTGAGTTCAAATCTGGACTCAGAATCTTACTTGCTGCGTGACTCTGGGCAAGTCACTTAACCCTCTTTGCCTCAGATTTCGCATCTATAAAATGACCTGGAGAAGGAAATGCCAAACCACTCCAGAATCTTTACCAAGAAAATCCCAAATGGGATCACAAAGAGTTGGACATGACGGAAACAAATGAACAACAACTTTACTTTGAAACTTGTATATATTTGTGAGAAAGTTTATCATAGTCTAGGAAACAAGATTCAGTGAGACTACTTGCCTTGATTATTGTCCCGTAGCAAGTTAATGTTGGAATTGATGCAAAAACCGATCTAACTCCACGCCTAGTATTCTTTTTGCTATCCTACTCACTACCTATAAATAAGAGGACGCCTGAATTTAGCGTCACAATTTTTTTTGTTTATTGTTATTTATATGTTCATATGTACATGTTTATCAGTATGCAGGCAAAATTTGACTACTCAAGTCAGAGAGTCATAGTTAAGTACTATCCAGAGTTGTCATGTATATCTGTAAATTTTGGAAAACTGTCACAGGTTAATCTGAAACATTCTATTTTTTGTGGAATTTGTCAATTTAATTGGATTTTGAAAAAGCTTAGTCATATCCTGAATACCAACTCCATTATAACTGTAGAGTTGTTTGCAAAGTTGTCATGTTACATATGCAATATGGCACAAAGTTCTATATAAAATGACCTATAGATTGCAGCTGAATTATGCCTTCCTCTTCTTTGGTAGAGAGACCATTAGCTAGATGTATAGAATATATTGTTAAATAAATGAATCTTTGGTTTGTCTTGCTTTACTCTTTGTTTTAGGACAGGATTTATTTGCGAGAGAAGTGGGATTGGGGAATCACGATAATATTTGAAAATGGAAAAGGAATGCATTAAAATATAAAGAAATAAATTAATAATATAATGATGCAAGATACTTCTAGTGGCCCCAATGGTATCTTTTCAACCTTTTATTCTCTGTGGATACCATATAGTGACATTTGCACTTGGGTAATGACTTTACATGTTAAATTGAGCCGTATGTAAATTTCACCAATCTACTTTAGAATTACCACTTTTGGCAGCCAGTTCTAAGACCCATGCTACTGTAGTATTAAAATGCTCTTGTGAATTGTCTATTTGACAGATGAGACTAGTTTATGGTGAGCCCTCTCTCTAGACTCAGAATATTAAGTTTAAACTTAAGTGTTGTTTGCAAATAACTAGGGGGCTTCTGCAAACCTTATTTAATGCACTAAGCTGCTCTTTCTGGAGTCCCATCTCCACTCAGGAAACTGAATGGCTTGCTTGTATAAACCACAGTCATGTATTTTTATGTTCTACTGAATTACAAACCTGCAAGGTGGCCTAAAGGCAAATTTTTATTTTATTTAAAAAAAGGATCATTTCTTTTTTTTTTCCTTTGGGCTTTAAAAATTCATTTTATAATAAATCGGACTCAGAATGTCGTTTATGAGCAATAAATCTGTACAATATTTGTAAAAGAGAGGGTAGTGTCGTGGTGTGGGTAGTAATGTAACTTTCAGTTCAAGCCCTAAGTCAAAATATAAATGCACACATACTACATAAATATGCAAATCAAAAATGGTTCCTTAAAACTTTGTTAATTATTGAGTATACCTAAATTTACTGTAAATCAGTCCTTTTGCTTAGGTCTCTGTTATGCTTCTGTTTATTGGGCATTACAGAAACATTACTTTAACAATAATAATAATAATAATAAATAGCTATGCATATAAACTTTAAAGTTTTCAAAGCATTTTAATGTTTCCGAAGAATTTTAATTGGTCCATCTCAATTGAATTAATAAATTAACAAGCATTTATTAATCACCTACTATTTTCCAGACTAAGTATTAGAAGTTAGGCATATAATGATAAAAGTAAAACTGCCTTTGTGCTCTCAGAGAGGTTACTTTCTATGAGGGAGATATGTGTACTCACAAACACAGATGCCAAATAGATACTTAAACTTTCTGGATCTCATTTTGTTTGTCTATAAAGTGGTAAGGGGGAGTCAGTATGGCATAGTGGAAAGAGAATTGGCTTTGAAGCCAGAAAGACATAGGCACAAGTTGCATCTCTGAGATGTTCTTAAGTGACCCTTGCCCAATCCCAGCCCCTCAGTGATCTCAATAATCTCTGACTGTAAAGACACAGGGAAGGTGCATTGATAGAGGAACTTTGCTTTGGAGTTCCCAACGCCAGTGATATCATAGATCCAATCCCCAAGTCCTATAAAGTAGGGACAATATAGCTATAGTTGCTAGTATCTCCCTTACAGGATTATTGGGAAGCTCTTATTAAATAATGTGTTTTATGTATTTTGCAAACTTAAAAGTACTATGTACATCTCATTTGATGGTTTTGTTGCTCCCTCTGTGATTTTGCAAAAGTAATATTACCACACTATCCCTCATTTGTTAACTTGGTTTTTTAATTATGCATGCATAAAGCAAACCTTAGACATGCAAATGCTGATTGTGTCTATACTTCTATCAATTCACCCATCCTTCAGTTCAAAAGCATTCATGAAGTGACTACTTTGTGCCAAGCACAAAGATGTTGGGGTTATAAAGATAAATGAAAACTAGTCCCTACTCTCAAGAAGTTTATATTCTGACTGAGAAGAAAAATATGTTTGAACACAAATATATACACTACTGATACTAGCTAGCTAAGTAGGGAAAGTGCCACCCAAATACTTCTTGAGGTAGATGCTATTATTTTCCCATTTTCTAGATGAGTAAACTGAGAAAAAGCATTCAATGACTTGTCCCAGCATTACAGAGCTAGGGAATATTTGAGGTGGGATTAAATCTTACTTACTCGGGATATGTTTGAGGTGGGATTAAATCTTACTTACTCGGGACCAAGACCAGGATTTAACACGCTGACCTCTGAATAAATGATGGATAGGAGCATATCTTGCTTCATTACGTAGTGAGAATCTAAGCTATAATGAGTCAACCTAACTAAAATGCTCATTCCTTTTGAACCAGGAATTCCACTGTTGTTCATATACCTCTAATGTGGGCAGTGGCAAATTAAAGGTCCAACACACATACACACACACACACACACACACAACATGGTAGTACATTTTTTATTGTTATTGTACAAAATGGAAACAAAGTAGAGGTCCATCAAGTGGGGGATGGGTAAACAAACAACGAATGTAATGGGTTATTTCTGGTTTTTAAGAAAGGATGGATATGCTGAATACAGTGAACCAGGGGAAGACATATAAATTAATGCCAAACAAAGGAAAAAAAAACATCGAGGAGAGCAATATACACAAGGAGCTACTATGAGAATGCAAATAGAAAGAACAATGATATTAAGATAATAAAAACTGAATGCTGCAGATTGTAATGACTAAGCTTGGCACCTAAGAAAACACCTAAGTGGGTATCTCCTCAAGCTTGTTTGCAGAAATGGGGGGTTGGGAAAGCTCATCAGTGTAGGATATTGCATATAACATAACTTTACCACTGAGTCCCTTAGGAAACTCGCAGATTGTAAATTGCAAGGAAGATGATGATTTACATTGCTAAAGGAAGTTTATCACTAGGAGTTCTCTAAACAAAGTCACAGTTCTAGTCCAAAATAGAAAACAGTTGTTCGACTTTTTGGTGTATTTTTTTGAAACTTATTCTGAATAAATATGTGTATACACACAAACATATCTCTATATAGTATCTATATAGACACTTGATAAACATGTATCTAAAAGATACATATAAATAGAAAGTAAGCATCTGTATAGATACTTTATAAGACTATATCTAAAATATATATATGTATATATATATACATACATACTCAACCATTGTTAAAAATTCAGGAATATACATAATAGTATATTCATATATCATTTAGTTATTATATATGAATAATATTCATATTATATGTGATATTCATATTTTATATATTTGAATTTGAATAGTGGTTGAGAATTCAGCAGCCATGCCCCTCCTCCAGTTTCTAATCCTCTCTAATACTGAATTCTAAGACTTTGGTTTCTATACCTACATAATGGGAATTGTGCTCATAGCTCACAAAGTCACAAGAGCATTGAAACATTAGTCAACACTTTAAAAGCTCTGGGTAAAGCCATACTTGTGTGTATTATAATTACCTGCTTAGATCCTTTGATTCATTCACTTGAGACTCATTCTAATAATCCCATATTAGGTTATTATGCCATATGGAATTTGAATATTATGAAGTTTGTGAGTCATAAAATCTGGACAAATTTTCCCCATCCCCCAGATGTATCTATTTGACTATTAAAGACATGTTACTATGCATTCAGGCTATGTGCCCCTGTAAATCTTCCTATTTAAAAATATTTGCCTTTATACTTGGGAGAGCCCCTACTGGGAGACTGCAAATCATCTATACCTTAGTAGATAAGCCTTTTAGGGTTGCCTGCCCTTCAGTGAGGCATTGACTTGCCCATGGCCACACAGCTACCAAGTTTCAGATGCACAATTTCCCCTAGCTCCTTGGGATTCCAAGTCTAGCACCCTATTCACTATATCAAGTTGTTCTTCATTCAACACTTAGAAATATGATTTATAATTAAAATGATATTACAAAGTTGTTCAGTTTTTTTAAAATATGATTCATAAAGTGTTAATAATAGCTCATTTTTAGTTGTTTTTGCACTTGAACTACACTAGCACATTTGATTTCTAGGAGAACACTATGGGTTGAGTATGATTTCTATCCCTATCTTACAGTTGTGAAAACTGAGGTTCAGAGAGTTTAAGCTCCTTGACCACCATTTGTCTAAAACAGGCTTCAAACGCATTTTGGGGGCTCTCTTTCCACTATACTGTACTGCATCCACAATTGTTGACTCCACACAATATTCCCAGAGTATATAAAAAAAACATCCTAGGTACAAAGCTCATGTTTCAAAGCCATGGAAGTCTTTTCTGTATGCTTTCCTAAACCATCAGAAGTCACCAAGACCACATTTCTAACTTAGCTAGTCTGAATATTTTTAATGAAATCTAATTTTCTTTGGATTGTTCTAAGAACTGATGTTTGGGAGCAGGAAGAACTAGACTTGGCATCAAACAAAATTAAGTCCTACCTCTGCCACTTGTTAGATTGATGGTGGACAAAACAGTTATCAACAAGGATGTGTTCTGTGACCCTACACTAAAACATAAGGCAAGGAGGGAGGCCAAGGTCAAATTTGAGGAAAGGTATAAGACAGGCAAAAACAAGTTGTTCTTCCAGAAGCTATGGTTTTAGAACTACTGTGTTGGTCGGTAAATAAAATGTTTACTAAAAATGAAAAAAAAAGATAAGCAGTGAGGGAAAAGACAAAGACTATGATAATTGAGATTTAATATTAGGAAAAAAAGAAAAGAAACAAGCGTACAAAAAACCCCTTTTTTAAGAAACAGAACTGTTCAAAAGTAGGATGGACTCCCTTTCTTCAGAGATATTCAAGGAGAAATTGAATAGCTACTCAGTGTATTAAGGTAGGAGTTGCTTTTATGTACTGGTTGGACTAAATAGCTGCTGAGATCCCTTCCAATTCTCAAATTCCATGATTTTCTGAAAACACTTTGTGATCTCTTTTTTATGTTTCCTTCATTGATACAGCTTGTAATCTCTTTATGCCTGTCCATTCTGTGTGACTCTCGCCCAGGTAGGTCCACTCAATGTATTGGAAGTCTTTTCCTTAGCTTTCTCCTGACATTATAAGAATGCCCATAAGACATATTTATACAAGAATTTAATTGTAGAAAACTTTATTCATCTACATATGAATGGGAGGTTGTATGGTGGAAGGGCAGGCCAGAGATCTAGAAATGGCACTTTGAAGACCTGACAATTTATTGGCTATGTAAATATAAGTTTCTTCTCCTTCTCCTTCTCCTTCTCCTTCTCCTTCTCCTTCTCCTTCTCCTTCTCCTTCTCCTTCTCCTTCTCCTTCTCCTTCTCCTTCTCCTTCTCCTTCTCCTTCTTCTCCTTCTCCTTCTCCTTCTCTTTCTCCTTCTCTTTCTCCTTCTCTTTCTCCCCCTTCTCCTCCTTCTCCTTCTCCTTCTTCTTCTTCCTCTCTTCCTAATAGTCACTTTCCTTCAAGGCTGTTGTCATTTCTATTTCAGCAACAAGTATCACTTGTTGGTAAGAAATGAGTGCAGAGTAACAGCCGCTCCCTTCATGTTGATTCTTCCAATTGTTGTAGGCTGAAATGAGCATTGAAGAAAAGCATGAAGTTATGAATTCCTTTGCTCTCATTGGAAGGAGAGCTCAAACAAATAACTGAATAAATGAAATCTTTGATCACTAATATTTCATACTTGTGGGCCAGAATTAGGATGTATCCTGACCTGCTACTTTCTGTCCCTATGATCTTTAATATATTTTAATGGCAATACCACTTCTGTCCTGACTATGTTATTGTTCCTTAAATGATCTCCACACTTCCCTCTTATTCCTAGATTTATTCACATGAATATATCTTTAAAATATACTATTCCACTGTACCAACCTCCTTTCCATTTTATCTATTCTATTCCTTTATCCAGACCCATTATTTGATTACGGATTCTAGTAACTATGAATCTAAGGTGTCAGAATTGGTTGTTATGAATCATCTCTACATCAGTTCCTCTGTGATCCATACTTTGTGCACTTGTGTATAGGCATTTGGTACCATTGGTTTAATTACTGTCTTCTTTTGCGTATTCTATGTGCTATGAGTTTCTGAAAATAGTAAGTATTCTTTCTTAAATGTAACTAATTTTGTGTGTAAACAGTTTTTGTTCCCATTGCACTCCTTTGTTTTCAGTTAAAAGTCCTTTTTTTTAAGATTTGTAGGAATCTATGTAAATATATTCTTACCAGTCCTAGATAGGTAAGCTCTGTCCTTTGCCAAATTCCCATCATTCCTCTTCATTTAAGTTTTAAGAACTTAAAACTGCACTAAGACGTTGGAATATGATGTATTTTAAGCCATGATCCAGAAACACAAATCCCATTGTCAGACACCATTACCTTGACTGAACTAACAGATTGTAACCTCCTTGAGGGCAGAGGCTGCCTTTTCCTTTGTTTATTGCATGTGCTTGAAAAACAATAAATTATCAATAAATACCTTTTTATTCATTTATTTATTCCATCTGTGAAATCCCCACAGTACTCTGCTATATTCCAACAATGTTTCAAATATGGTGCTTAGGTTCAGATTACATATTTCAGGAAAGACTGAAAAGCAATCTGGAAGAAAAAATAGGGCACATCCAAGCAGTGAAAGGATCTCATAAAATGAGAGACAATTGAAGGACCTGAAGATATTTATCCTTCTGAAGAAAAAACTGATTAGTGGGTCGGGGGGCTTGGAGGAGTTGGGAGGCAGATACAAAGGGACACTAGCTCTTTCCAAGTATTTCATGAGTTGTCATGTGGAAGAGTAATTAATTAATCATATTCTATTTGGCTCTAGAGAAAAAATAAGAGGCAACAAGTGAATATTGAAGGTAGTTCTATTTAATAAGGTTTGATTTGAATGTTAGGGGCATGAGAGATGCAATTTCAAACAATAAGAAATATCCAAAAAATTCATGGACTTCTGTAGGAGTCAGTGGGTTCTTCCTCACCATTCTACTTCAACCATTAGAGAATGAATGTTCTCTTGACAGCAATGTTATGGAAGGGGAAATTAGCTATGTGTTCCTTGGAGAAAGCAATGTGTGTGTTTCCTTTCTACTCTGAGATTCTGTGTTTTTGACTATAGAAATCACTGTAAACTCTGGACATGTGCGCTTTGCACATGCTGCATTAAGTTCTAAGCAGCAATGTTCATATGTTACATTTGTATCCTTGTGTTACCTAGAGGTGATACAACCTTCAATTGAGGACTGAATCAGAAGTAGTCATGACATTGGAGAACTCCCAGACCAATAGGACCCTCTCTCAGTATTTCAGGGATCCATATTAAAACAAATAAAATCCATTGGCTGCTCTTTTTTTTCAATTTTACTCCTCTTTTCTACTTTGGTTCAAATTGAGTTATGGTGCCAAGACATTTTCTTTTTATGTAACTGGAAGTGGGAAACAGCAAACATTTTCTAGCAAAGTGAATTCTGAGTGTTCTGAATGTTTTTCAGCCTAATTATTATATTGAAGTTCAGCAATGCATGTTTCCCCATCATGAATCAAAATATGAAGCATCAGCTGGGAGCATTGTACAGTGGCAGTTTTATGAACCCTACCTTGAGCAAAACGTTAAATTTTCCATTATGGTTGTTTTTCTGGAAAGGGCAGAAGTCAATTACCTCCTACTCCGCAACATTTGTGATGGCTTCATGGAAACAGGTAACTTTTCCTGTGAAAACAGATCTCTTTCTTATTACAATTGAAATTTGTCTGCACCGGCAATGGTATAGGAAGGCCAAGATTCAGTTTCTACATTTGGCCATCATTGTTCTCCAGAACTTTGGAGGTAGAATGGCATGTCCTAAGTTGAAACTAGAAGGAGATCTGGCAGACTAAAAAAAAAAGCAAAATGAAATAAAAAAAAAGCTCTCCTAAGGTAAAGACCTGTGTTTTAATGCATCAAGATTATTACAACTTCAAATGAAAGTCTGTGAGCATTTACCATCTGGGAATATCTAGAGAAAATGTGGTGTGGGAATGTAATAATATCGCTGAACTATAAGAATGCATATTATGTATAGACATATACTTATAAGAACTCAGAGAATCATAGGAAGATTTAAATGAATTGACAGTGAATTAAGCAGAAGTAGGAATATATACGTGTGCATATATGTATATATTTATATATGTGTATATATGTATGTATATATATAATGGCTATATAACATAAATGAAAAGTACAATTAAAAGCAAAAAAATCTAACCCTGTGTAATTAAGAGGCTCAATCTCAGCTTAAGAGTTAATTAAATATAACTTCTCTTCTTTACCATGGTGGAAAAACAATGGATTTTGATATTACCTATACCCTCAAAGTTGATTACCATGTTCATTGCTTTTAAGGGTTTTATTTTCTTTTTCTCTTTTTTTTGTTAAAAGCTGTGACTTATTCCTTCAGATGTTAGTGCCTTTTCTGTTGAGATTACTTTCTATGCATTCTGTAAAATCCTGATATGTACCTAGTTTTTTTTTTTTTAAATGGTGTTTTGGCCATTAGAATATAAGTTCCTAGAGGGCAAAGACTGTTTTAACCTTCACTCCTATCCTCAGTATGAACACACAGTCCTTGACACATATTAAATACTTAACAAAATGTTTTTTGAGGCAATTAGGGTTAAGTGACCTGCCCAGAATCACACAGCTAGTAAGTGATTGAGGTCACATTTGAACTCAGGCCGTTCTTATTCCAGCACTAGGGTTCTATCCACTGAGTCACTTAGGTGCCCCTTAACAAAATGTTTTTTTGAGGCAATTAGGCTTAAGTGACCTAACCAGGATCACACAGCTAGTAAGTGTTTGAGGGCAGATTTGAACTCAGGTCCTCCTTACTCCAGCGCCAGTGCTCTATCTACTGGGTCACTTAGCTGCTCCTTAACAAAATATTTTTCGATGAACTGTTTGACTGTCAAGTAGAAAAAGTAGAGGGATATATTCAGAATTGAAAGGATAAATATAACTATAAGCAAACAAACAAAAAGAAACAATCTTTTAAAAAATTTAATGAGGGGGCGGAGCCAAGATGGCGGCTGGAAAGCAGTGACTGACATGAGCTCCCCACCAAGTCCCTCCAAAAACCTATAAAAAAATGGCTCTGAACCAATTTTAGAACTGCAGAACCCACAAAGTGGCAGAGGGAAGCAGGGCTCCAGCCCAGG
>CM053626.1:295934158-295960457 GCA_028646595.1 Phalanger gymnotis
AATTGGTTCAGAGCCATTGTTTTATAGGTTTTTGGAGGAACTTGGTGGGGAGCTCACGCCAGTCACTGCTTCCCGGCCGCCATCTTGGCTCTGCCCCCCCTCTTTCTTATTTTTCTGCTTCCTTTTCCAGATGTTCACTAATCATACCTTTAATAAATTTGAGAATTTTACCTGAAATTGGAGTCAAGATCATTAATGTACACCTTATAAAATCAACCATTATTGCCTAAGTTTTATTTTTTAAAATCCAGAAAATGTTTGTCCTCCATTTCCCCAGTTCTCTTGTTCTTTCCATGAGATTTCAAAGATCACTTAAAAACAGCTTTTACATAGGGTAGTTATATCATTATCCAAGGATGAAGTTAGTGTGGGTCTGATGAATTGAGCTAATTAATTAGCAGTAAATTGAAAAAAAATTCTATCGGAGTGCATATTAGTTATTTTATGCTATTGTTTTCAAACTGAAGATCATTCTAACTTGACAGAAAAAACAATAGGAGTATAGGTCCAGAGAAGCTATTCTTCTAGCCCCCCACCACACCAAATAAGCTAGTGGTTAGAAACTTATTTGATTAAAGACTTCACACTTAGATGCGAATGAGATTAAATTCTCCCAAGTGCTGCTAGCATTTTAAAAGAGAAATTTGTCAATCTTAAAAAAAAATTCCCTTTGGAGGGAAGGCATATTCAGAAATATTTCTAACAGATCCACTTATTGATTTTTATGTATTTTTAAATTTTTTACTTCTTTTTAATTTATTATAATGATCTTTATTATAATGTCATCTTTATTATAAAAATGAAGATGATTGCACATGAAACTGCAAATCTATTATGTACAACTTGTTATTCCTTTTTAATATATAATAAAGTCATCATGCAAACTTCTTTCTTCCTTTTTATTTCCTCTCCCTCAGTCCTAGAGATGGCTTAGACATACATATGTAATTATATGTAAAATCATTCTATACATCTATTTATCACTTCTTTTTCTGAATTAACTTTTAGTTAATTTGGGTATTTGTAATTGTGAAAATGACATTCACTCAAAGTTGTTCTTAAAAAAATATTGCTGTTATACAATATTCTCTTGATTCTGCTCATTTCATTCTTCATTATTTCGTGCAGGTCTGTCCATGTTTTTCTAAGATTATCAAGCTCATCATTTCTTAAAGCACGGTAGTATTCCATCACAATCACATACCACAGCTTATTTAGCCATGCCCCATTCACGATCAACCCTACAACTTCTAATACTTTGCTACTACATAGAGAGCTGCTATTCTTCCTTTTTCCCTAATCATCTTTGGAAATAGACTTAGTAATGACATTGCTGGGTCAAGGGGTATAGTTAGTTTAATAACTCTTTGGGCATAATTCCAGATTGCTCTCCAAAATGGTTGGATCAGGTTTTAATTCCACCAACAATGAATGAGTTTCCCAAAAATACACCCTCTCCAACATTTGTTGCTTTCCTCTTCAATCATTTTAGCCAATCTGATAGGTGTAAAATGATATCTCAAGGTAGTTTTAATTTTTATTTCACCAATCAATAAAGATTTAGAGCAATTTTGAATATTACTATAAATTGTTTTGATTTCTTCATAAGAAAACTGCCTGTTTATATCCTTTGACCATCTATCAATTGGGGAATGACTCATATTTTTATAGGTTTAACAAAGTTCTTTAAATGTTTAAGATATGACACCTTTATATGATAAATCATGTATAATTTCCCTCAAATTTGTGCTTCCCTTCTGATCTTGGCTATATTTGTTTTATTTTTACATTTTTAAAAAATTAATGTAATCAAAATTGTCTTCTTTACCCCTCATTCTGCTCTCTCTTGTTTATTCATAAGTTGTGTGCCTACCCCTAAGTGCGATAAGAAATATATCCCATTTATTAAAAAAAAAATTTAAATTGGTGGCTGTGCACAAGGGACTATAAAGCCGTACATACCCTTTGATCCAGCAGTACCACCACTGTGTACAGTAACAGTAATATTGTGCAATGATCGGCTTTGATGGACTTAGCTCTTCTCAGCAATACAATGATCTAAGACAATTCCAAAAGACTCATGATGAAAAATGCTACTCACACACAGAGAAAGAACTATGGAGTCTGAATGCAGACAGTTTTCTCCCTTTTCTTTCTTGTACTTTTTCCCTTTTGTTCTGATTTTTCATTCACAGCATGACTGGTATGGAACTATGTTTAATATGATTGTACATGTATGGCCTATATCAGATTGCTTGCTGTCTTGGAGAGAGGAGAGGGGAAGAACAAGGGGAGAAAAAAGTTTGGAACTCAAAATCTTATAAAGGTGAATGTTGAGAACTATCTTTGCATGTGGTTGGAAAAAATAAAATGTTATTAAGTGGGAAATAAAATGAAACTAATCAGTGAAAAAAAAGAAATGTATTCCATATTCTGCTAGTTTTCTTGTAATATCAGAGACATCTATTTCTCCACCATGTCCTTGCCAAGTCTACTTGAGCATAGGATCATTGTCTCATAGCTGTAGAGTCAGAGGAGACCTTAGACGTCATCCATTCCAACTTTCTCGATATGACTTGCCCATAGGAAGTAAGGGACAAAGCCCAGAATTGAACCCAGGACATCTCACTCAAAAAATATTTCATTTTAAAAAATATGCAACACTTACTACAAGCAAAATCTAATGCTAAGTACTACCTAGTATGCAAATATTAATTAGATCTCATCTCTGCCCACAAGATGCTCTCATTCTTCTGAGTGAATGCGGTGATGGATTCATAAATTTATGTGGCTTCAAAAATAGAATGTAAGCTTGTATAAGAGAAATGCAAAATGATACACATTTGTTGTTATTCAATCATTTTTCAGTTGTATCTCACTCTTTGTGACCCCATTTGAGATTTTCTTGACAAGGATACTGAAGTGGTCTGACATTTCCTTCTCCAGCTCATTTTATGCCTCAGGAAACTGAGGCAAACAGGATTAAATGACTTACCCAGGGTCACAGAGCTAGTAAGTGTCTGAGACCAGATTTGAACTCAGGAAGATGAGTCTCCCTAACTTCAGGCCTGGCACTCTATCAACTGTGCCATTTGGATGCCAAATACATGTTTAATGTGCCACATTAATGTTGACAAATTGGACCATGTTGATTTAAGTGGATTGGAGACAGATAGGGGATACAGACTAGTCCTATGATTTCATTAGCATTGGGAATTCCTAGATGAGAATATTCCCTACCAATTCAGATTGCTACCTTCTTTGCTACGTTGTTTTAGGAAGTTCACCATAGCACTTAGTATTTAAGGTACTCATCCAGGGTCACGCAGACAGTATATGTCAGAAGCTGAATTTGAACCCTCATCTTTCTGGCTCTAAGGCCAGTGTTTTTTCCAGTAGGCCACGCTATCTCTGGGGACATTTAGTCAGATAAAAGGAAGACTTGGGTGGGGGCAAAAGAGCTGTTTTCGGGTTCTTCACAAAAGCATAAATGCATAACTGGAAGGGATCTTTTAAGTCAACTTTCCCAAACTCCTCACTTTATATAGGTGGAAACTGAGACCCAGAGAATTTCAGGGCCTTTGTGAAGTCTTCACAGGTGTTAAGTGGTAGAGGTGAGATGTAAATATATTCCCTGTAGCTTTGAATCTAATATTCTTCACACCATACCACTGGAAGGGTTGTCATACTGAAGAAGGGTTAGATTTGGTGTTTCTTGTCCTCAGAAGGCAAAACTAGGATCAAAGGCCAGATTTCTATAAAAGACAAATTTAATTTCTGCATAAAGCAAGCCTCCTAACAAAAGGAGAAAGGCATTAAGAGAAGGCGAAGAAATACGGAAAGTGACTGCAAGGAAGAAAAATCAGTTTGGTCGTTGCTCAGTTTGCCATTATGCTACCTCATGATACAAAACCCTAAAGAGCTTCCCAATTTTTTTGGTATTCTTTGCCATTTTCACACTACTCATTTGTCATCAATCTCCTCAGAGCCCACTGACTTCTCTTATGTTCCTAGTTTCCCTTAATTGGAAGGAAGGAAAAGCCTAAGAGATAAAATGGGTCACAATAAATATGTTCAGATAGAGAGATAGAAACAATAGAATTCAAAGAGAGATAAGGAAATTAAAGGACTAGACCCATTCATTCCCATGCCACTCTTGGATTAGCCAATCTAGTACTTATATGTATGTGAGAAGTTTAGATTTTAAGTTCCATTGGGGTATACGCAGTCTCTTTCATTTTGACATCTCTCAGAGTTAGGCCTATTTCTCTATACATTGAAAGATTTGGATACAATTGCTGTATTTGTTTCTATGGTCTGCTCCCAAGAGCTAAGCATATGAAATGCTGTTCATTTTCTCTTCTCTAACAGTATTTTGAAGATTCTGTTCTCTTTCTGGTGGAGTACCATCTAGCTCTTATGTTCCTCTATCTGGACTAGCGTTCATACTCCAGAACCTCTTCGTACGTACTTATTTGCCGGTTGTCTCCTTCATTAGATTGTGAGCTACCTGATACCACGTCTTTTGCTTTACTTTTTATCCCAAGTTCTTAGCACAGTGCCTGACACATAATGGGTGCTTCAACTGAATCTATTGAATGTAGGACTTGAATCACAGTCTCAGAAATGGAAGCGACCTTAGATGCCACCAAGTCCAACTCCCTCCTATTGTACTTGTGGATACGGAGAACCATAGAAAATAAATGATTTACCAATGTCATCTGTCTCCGTGTTAGAATCAGAAAGGACATTGGGGATCTCTGAATAGTACTCTATCATGTGATAAGCAAGGCGACTGAGCAGAGAAAAGTGGAGTGACTTACCAAAGAAATTCAGAAAATATTTAGTGGAATTGGACTTGGATTCAGGTCTTCAAATTTCAAAGCCAGTGTTTTTATTTTCCACTTTACACATAAAATCTAGAAACTGGGGAAACAAATTGAAGTTAGATTTTTAGCAAATTCTATTGTGATCTGTGTGTGGTTTTCTTTTTCCAAAACTGACAAGTGGAAGGGTATAGACAGAAAGGAGCAACTGTCAGAATTACTATGTTTGTAGAAATGGCAGTAACCCATACGACAGTTGAGTTGTGTGTCTCTTCTTCCCTGAAAAGAAACTTTGAATGACTTCTTTCAAAGTTCCTTTGACTCATGAGGATTCTTATACATTATTTCAGATACTCTCTAGGATGTCAGCACAGGATTTCTGGGCATTTCCCTATAATAGTTTGCTTCCTACAGCATAGTATAAAATGAAAAAGTGAGATGTGCACATTCTTTCAACTCTACTAACAAGAAGAACTGTCGAAAAGTGGAGACCTGGTGAGATAATGAGCTCACTATCAACGATGGGCATTTAAGCAGTGACTAGGTGAGTACCTATTGGGGTGCTATAGGTAATTTCTGTTCTTGTATTTATTAGATTATGTAACCTCTGTGGTCCCTTCCAACTCTGAGATTTTGTGGTCTATTATCAATATCAATAGTCCTGTCTATTACAACACAAATTTAAAAGGGAGAGAGAAAGAAGGAAGACACACACACACACACACACACACACACACAGAGAGAGAGAGAGAGAGAGAGAGAGAGAGAGAGAGAGAGAGAGAGAGAGAGAAAGTGTCACAAGAGACAAGTTTCAGTTGACTGATGGTATAGGATCTTGAGGAAAGAAGAGATGACTTGGAACAGATGATGTGGGGAATATGCTAGAAAATTACTATGAAAGAGAAAAACAATTGCCTTGCAGTAGTGAGGCCCCAATTAAGATTACATAACACTAGTTTAAGGTGACCCCAGTCAGCAAGCATGTAGGACTTCATCCATCATGATTCAACATGAATGAGTAGAAGCCAGGGATGTAGATGGTTGGGGTGATCCCATCTGGGGCTTTGATCAACTTAAGCAACATTAGGACAGAGGTCAAGAAAGACAAAAGTAAGGGGAAGCTAGGTGGCTCAGTGAATAGAGCACCAGCCCTGGAGTCAGGAGGACCTGAATTCAAATCCTGCCTCAGACATTTGACCCACACAGCTAGTGTGACCTTGGGCAAGTTGCTTAACCCCAATTGCCCTGCCTTCCCCACTCCAAAACAAACCAAAAAAAAGTAGAGGGTGGTAGAAATGTGGATGCATTAATTTATGGGGTTAATATTGGGAAGGACAGAAATTGAAGCCAAAGCCAATGGAATGATTTGGGAGAGAATTAAAGGACAGAAAGATTAGAAGTTACTGTGAGAAAAATCAATAGGTTTAGGAAAAGTGAGACAAAAGGAGGGATAGAATGATAGGAGGCTATAGCGGAAGAGAGGAAGTTCAAAACTCTTGATCACAGAAATGAAACGCCTATGAATGATAGTGAGTGTGAACAACATTGTGTGTGCCTGAAGGGGAGTGAAGGTGTAGATTAAGAAAATTAATGAGCAGGGAGGTCAGAGTATTTGAGCAACCATTGTCTATATCTTTGTTAAAATCCCCTAGAATAAGTGGAAGGAACTGAATGAGAAGGAAGGCTGTGAACCTTGACAAAAGCAGAAGAATTCTAAAGCTTCAAAATGAGATGTCTTGTGTTAGGGTTACGGAAATCGATTTGTACAAGATTGGGGAGACACGGTGAAGTAAAAGTGTGTCTGGAAAAAAAAGAGCTGGGCATTTTGGTGGACTGCAAGCTTGATATAGAATCATCAATGTGATGTGACAGCCAAAAAAAATTAAAAAAAACAACTAGAATCATTTTGGCATTCCTTAATGGAGGCATAGCTTCCAAAAATAATGGTAGTATTCCTGTTCAATTGAATTGATTAGAATCAATCAGAAATTGCCTTAGGAAGACAAATTTATAAACTTAAACTTTTTTATAAAAGTTTATATATATATATATGTATATAAACTTTATATATATATACTTTTATAAACTTAAGCTGAGGACTATTTGTAATAATACTGATTTTCATTAGTAGGACTGGTACAATCAAAATACAGATTCAGTTTGATTTTTTAACCTGTATTTTAATTAAAGGCAGCATTATATAGTAGACTGACTGCTGTACTTGGATACAAGAAGACATGAGCTCATAACCCGTCTCTGATCCTTCCTTTCTGTTTTAGCCTGAGCAAGTTTCTTTACCTCTATAAGCCTCAGTTTTTGGAGTTTCCCCAAAGGGGACTGGACCCATTGAACTTCATTATTAAATTTATGATCTTCTAATTCACAATTACTTAAAATCCATTACCATTTCCAAATTATTGCTTCATATGTCATTTTCCAGGAAATTACTTTGAGTATAAGTTGTATTTAGGTTTCTACATGCATGTTATATATTGCATGCAGCTAGGTGATGTGGTAGAGAGAGCACTGGATGTGTAGTCAGGCAGACCTGAATTCAAATCTAGCCTCAGACACTAACTAGCTGTGTGACACTAGTCAAGTCATTTAATCTTTATCTGCCTCAGATTCCTCATCTGTAAAATCAGGATATTAATAGCACCTACTTGCCAGGGTTGCTGTTGATGAAATAAAATAATATTTGTAAATGCTCTGAAAATATAATATAAATATAAATACTCTCTCCCTACATTTTGGTGATGATGATGATGATGATGATGATAGCAATCTCAATTATAAATAAAATGGAAAGTTCCTTCAGGAAGCAAATTGTTTAATTTTTACTTTTATATCCTACCGTAACGTCTGAGACACAGTAGGCACTTGTTCAATGTTTGTTTAGTTGAATTAACTTCAAACACAGTACATTATTCTGATAAGAACATATCTGGAGCATTGTGTCCATTTCTGGCCACCATAATTTAGGAAAAACAATAAGCTAGAGAATATCCAGTGGAAGGTAGCCTGAATACTGAAGGTCTTCGAATCTACATCATATGAGGATTGGTTAAAGGACTGGGAAAGAATTAGACTAGTGAAGAGAAAGAAAGAAGAGAATAAGCATTTATATAATGCCTACTATATATTAGGCTTTGTGCTAAGTTCTTGACAAATACTATCTCATTTGATTCTTACAGAAATTTAACACTTGAGGAAACTGAGGCAAACAGTGACTAACTAACTTGCCCAGTGTCACACAGCTATTAAGTTTCTGAAGTCAGATTTGAACACACGTCTTCCTGAATTCAGTCCCATTACACTACACCGTGTACCACCTGGCTGCCTCAGGAAGACTTGAAAGGAATCAGTATGGTATAATCCAGAAGGCACTGTTTAAAATCAGTGAACCTACAACTTACTACCTGTATAATCTTGGTCACAATTTCTCTGGGCCTCAGTCTTCCAATCTATAAAATGACAGGTTTGAATTCAACAGCCTCCAAGGTCCCTTCTGAGTCTAAATCTATGAGCTGTTTAAAGGGCTCTAATTTTGGAAAGCAATTAGACTTGTCTTCATTGTCAAGTGAAAGTGGTGTCAGAGTTTAAAAGAAGGAGAAATAAATAGAGATTTCAAAGATGCAAATTTAGTCTCAATGTCTAGTGAATAAAACAGCAATTCCCTAACAATTAGAGCATGCAAAAGTGACCTGAGCTACTTCAGGAGGTTTCCCCTTATTGCAGGTATTTCAGTAGAAACTGGATGACTACTTGCTGCATATTTTGTCATTGGGATTCTTTTTCAGGTATGGGTTGGACTCTATGGCCATCAAGGTCCCTTGTTCTCTTACAGTTCTGAGATACCATGAGAAATTTCAAGGTACCAGCTTGAGCTTTAATGCTCAGGAAAGTATCCACTGTCTGGATTTTAAAGGTACCCTGATCAAGAGGAAATCTGCCAAGCCCCACCCCACAGCCTTGTGGCTAGCCATGTTCTAGGGACATCTTTAGAGTACACTGACTTCCCAGAAATTTGAAACCAAAGAAAGATGCTCCTGAGAAAAAGGATAAAGCTCAGAAGAGACATCAAAGGAGCTGGAATAGAGCAGCTTTTGTTTAGGGGTATGTGATCAAAAAGATAGAAACTTTGGCCACAATGAGTCAGTGTGCTGGACGCAGGGAGCATAAGCCCTTTAAATGATGCCTATTCAGGTTTCAGAGCCTCTCTTAAGGATTGGTATATTCTTAAAGAATTTGTGATCCTTTCATATTTAGGAATAATAATGGTATTTATTCCATTCATTCCCCTTTTCCTTAAGAGTTTGATTCTTTTTTAAAGATATTTTTATAAGCATAACATAGACCAACTCAGTCACTGTGGATTTGGGAGGACTGATTAAAAGCATTTCTGAAATCAGATATATTTCCTCTTTTTTTTTCTTTTGTCCTGCAAAGAGGTAGGGGGTGGGGAATCGGAGAATAAATCTGTTTCTTAGACACATGAAAAATCAGATGAAAGCCTTTTTTTCTACTTTTTCCACGCTCAAAATACATATTCAAACTATTGAAACTAACACAGCAGTCTAGTTCTTTAGTTAAACCACCAACTACCCGTCTGTAGGGGTGAAGAAAACCTATTTTTATGCACTGTGACATTTTTAACTTGTAAAACATTACAAATGTAGGTGGGAGTTCTCACAGTCTGAAGTATTTTTAGAGTTCCATAATCATCCTATTCAGAGTTCAGGAATGGCTTTTTTAAACATCTTGGCATGTCATGGCCTTTTCTCTGTAATGGTATATGTTTAAAAAATAAATCTCTTCTTTTACTGTTTCTCCCAATCTTCCTGGTGAAAATTCCTGGATTGAGACATAGAACACATCTGTAGACATTCCACTCTCCTACTCCATCTCTCTGTCTCTCTGATTCTTTTTATTTTACTGTCTCTGTCTCTTTCCCTGTATCTCTCACCATACACAGACACACACACATATACATACACATACACACATACCATTTTTCTAACTGTCATACTTCTGAGGAGTGGAAATTAAAAGAGGATCTAAATTTCTATTCAGCCCTCCTGATTCAGACCTAATTTTTCTTTACTTTCCTCTTGGTATTTATGAGCAGTAGTCAAGTTCAGGCCTACTTTTCCACTAAGCCACAGAATCACTTAGTGGGAAGAGTACTGGGTTCCAAAGTCCAGTTGAATTCAACAATCAAACAAACATTTACTAAATAACTACTATGCACCAGGCACTGAGGAAACAAAGGCAGACACAAAACAGTCCCTGCCCTTAAGGAACATGCATCCTACTGTGGGGGGGGGGGAGGCATGTACATGAATAAATACAGAATATATGTGTGTATATATGAAATAAATATGTGGTTATTTTGAGGTTAACAACTGTCATGGAAGCATTGTAGAATAAGGAAACACCTCTTGTCGGGGGTGCGGCGGGGTGGTACATGAGGTGAGCTATTAAAAAAAAATAGGGATTCTGTAGGGCTGAGGTAAGGATGGAGAGGATTCCAGGCATGGACGGCAACTTGTACTAAAGAATGGAGGTGGGAGATAGAGGATGTGTATATGAGAATAGCAATTAAGCAATTCTACCTGGAAAGCACAAATATGAAGGAATAGAATATCTACTCTAAGCCATCTATGAGTTTAGGACAAATAATTGACCTCTCTGGGTTTCAGATTCTTCATCTAGATGTAAATTAAAGAAACTTAGACTTTGTCAGATTATAAACCGTTGCAGTAGAAAAATCCTTGGAAGATAACTGCACTTTTACATTAAATGACTTGACCAGAGTCACCCAGCTAGTTAAGGTCAGAGGAAGCATTTGACACTAGATCTTCCTGAGCAGACTCCCAGCATTTTAGCCACAAAGTCATCTATTTTTTTCCCATTTAAAATAATAGTTATATGATTTTTAAATATCAGCTCTATAATAATAGAGTTAATTTTGAACTCAACTGTTACATTTTCCTCAATAAGGTAAAAAGGGTAGGACTTTAGGAATTTCAAAACATGTGTGTGACACATATAATCTATTGAAAATGAGGAGAAATCAGTATATTAGTTTGTCATGATGATGTGACCCCAACTAGCCAACTTGATTTATTTTATTTTTTCTTATTTGACTTTTATGTTACCTAGATTGATTAAACATCTTAGAATATGACAATTAAAAAGAACATTGGCATTTATTTAGTACAACTTCTTATATAATTCAGAAATCTCCTCTATAGATTTCTTGAGAAGTAGTGTTATCCATAAACTGAAGTATTCATGTAAAGGCTAACCAATCACATATTAAATACGTCCTAAAGAAGGCTTTTGCTCAGGTGTAAAATCAATCAATCTGCCTTTGCAGACCTTTTTCTGACTCTGAAATCCTATGGCACTCTGATTTCTGACAACTATGTTTGAATTCCTCCAATGATGTACGATAAATTCTACACGATAATTACTCACTGAAACGCTTTGCTCCAAAATTGATTATCTCCAATTATCAGGGGAAAAATATGGTACATAAATGCAATGGGATATTATTGCCTCAAAGTGGAGAAGACATGGCTTCAAATCACACCTCTGTCATAACAGCCATGTGGCCCTAGGCAAGTCAATTTTCTTTTCAGTGTTCCAGGCCAGTGGTGAAAAAGATTTCACTTAGTTACTGGCACAGCATGATTCTTTTTGGTTAGTCTCTACGGCCCTATAGAATCCCTATTTTTTTTTAATAGCTCACCTCATGTACCACCCTGCCCCACCCCCGACAAGAGGTGTTTCCTTATTCTACAATGCTTCCATGACACTTGTTAGTCTCAAAATAACCACATATTTATTTCATATCGTTAGTCTCTTTGACAGTGGTGAGGACTTTAGGCATTTACCTTGTTCTTAAACTTATACAGTATTATTAGAACTCATTGGCTGTTCAAAGTAATTTCCGTAGTTGCACTTGTGAAAGAGTTGTTTAGAACTGTAACATATATATTTGGTGATGCTTTATTCTTTTTTAAAATTAACATGGTAGACTCAATAGGATCTTAGATTCTCTGCTATTTTTCATCAATGTCTGAATATAAATGTATGGTCTGCTGCAGAAAATTAACCGCCAATAGCTCCTTGTTTACTTTTACTATTTTTTCTTCAAGTATGCCTTTGGCATTTATGTAGATCCTTCATGAATATTTTATAGAAATTAAAAACTAAGTACATAGGTTTGTGGCTAGTGATTTATTATTATGGGACTGCAGGTTTAAAATTGGTAAGGACCTTAGATAACATTTACTTCAAGCCCCTCATTTCACAGATGAGGAAATAGATGCCCAGTGAAGGGAAGTTTTCTTGGTTCCCTTTTGGGAGGAAAGGTAAAAATGATTGGCATTTTAAAGAAATTCCACTTTGGAGATATCTTGAAAACATCCATGAATGCCTTTAAAAGTTGTGTCTTACAACAACCCTCCTCTACATAGTTAGTGAAGTTTAGACAATCTTTATGAATTTGTCTTCTTACTAAAATATCATTGCCACTTTCACATAGAGCACCTGGTACTGAGGTGGTAAAATCAAAGCAGTGGTTCCATTATCATTGTCAAAAAGAACTGATCCCAATAGCAATCCTAGAGGATTGAATGAATTTTATGTATTTCACTGTTTTCCTTCCACATTTATCTACAAGGGTTCCTGCAATGATCTACCTTAGACATATCTCACATAAATCTCTCTGTGGTCTTTTTTCTTCATTTACTGCTTTGTTCTGTGAGACAATTTTGCTCATACCTTCCATCCTCTTCCTCCATAATGGTTTGCAAATAACCTTGCTCTTTAAACTAATGTTGCCAGTGTCTGTATTCCAAGATTCTTCCCTTGATAAGGAAAATTAAGTTTTGTAGGCTGGGGAGAGGGGGGTTGTTTAAGCCTCTTGATAATGGTGACTATTTTGTCTGGTTTAAGCTCTTTTAGAAAAAGAGAAAAAGTTTTTTTTTTAATTTGTCCATTTTTTGATTCTTTAACAGTCTCATAAAACCCACTCGTCGCTTTGGAACTGCAATATTCAAGCACGGTTTCTTCATAGCATCTTTATTTTTCTTGTAAATTGGCATTTACTTTGATCTTTGCCCTAGCTAGTCAATGATCTGACTGCTCACAGACATGTGATTCTGAAATGATTGCTATGTTTATACTCAGACTTTTTCTGTCTGTTTAAGATCTATTCAATTTCATTTTTTATGATAACATTTGATGTTCAACATATCCAGGGCCTCCTGACTTCTCTACTTTAAGTGTGCATTCATGATGTGCAGGTGTGAGATTTCTGGGTAATCCAGAAGCCTTTGGCCTCTTTCAAGTCCTAGTACTAAAGTATATTTTCTGACAGAGGAGTTGTGAGATTTTTCTCCCTCTGTCTGGGATATGACACATTCATACAAATAACTATAATGAAAAATATGTGATGCATACATAAGAGAGATAAAATGTGTCAGTCATTACCAATAGTAGATGGGAGAATCCTTTAACAACAACTTAAGAGGTCAGGGAAGGGTTCATTGAGAAACCGCTGTCTGATTCAGCCACTGAAGGAGGTGGGGAATTTCGCAAGTGGAAGCATGAAAGGTCATTTGTGACATCAGGAATAATGTGAGCAAAAATAGGATGGTAGGAAAGAATAAGGCATATGGAAAAAGATGGAATAGTCCAGTTTGGCTGGAGCACACAGTACATGGAAAACAATAGCATAACATAAAATAATAAAGGCAGGCTGGCTGAAAACTAAAGACCTTAAATGACATACTAGAAAGGCTAAACTACAGTCAAGACAACATGAAGTCTTAGAATGATTTTAGCAGGAGAATGACACAATGACATTAAGTCTCATTGTAAATAAGACTAATTTGACAGAGATGTGAAAGATAACTTGGAAGTAAAAAGGGAATGGGGGAAGAAGGGTTAATTCAGTTGGTCAGCTAGTCAACCAACATCTATTAACCTAATATGTGTCTGACACTGTGCTAAATTCTGGGGAGATAAAGAAAGGCAAAAGACAGTCCCTGCTTTCAAGGAGCTTACAGTTTAATCAATCTAATGTGGGAGACAGTATGCAGACAACTAGGTCCAAAACCTATATGTGGAATAAATTGGAATTAATCGATAGAGGGGAGGTCCTGGAATTAAGAGGGATCACAAAAGTCTAGGCAGATAAAATTCATGGTCAATATTTTTATTGGGGAGGAGTAGAGATTTAAGGAAGGACCCAGATCTCCTATCTGGTAGGATAGAGCTCTTTCTATTATGTAATAATGGCATCCTATCAATCAATCCTACTATTTATTTATTTTTATGAAGAAATAGATGCTTTCCAAAAGGCTCCTCATCTGAACTGAATACTGATTTCCTCTCTACCATGTTGGTTCTAGGATTTCCATTTGACAGACTAGACTATATATCACCAGAAATAAATAAGAGCTTAGTAGTTCTGCTTTCTTTCTATAACCTATGAATGGAGTTTTCTACAATCAGTGAATCAACTTCTCTTATCCAACCCCTCAACCATTTCCAAATACCTCTAAACAAGACCCTTTGATAGTCCAAACCATCATTGCTATTTTGTTTGTTTGGAGTCAGGGAGTCAGGGTTTTGCTTTTTTTTATTTTATTTTTATTTTTTAGGGGAAGATAGGAGGAGACATAGAATGTGATCATATTAATTGTTGGCCATCTTATTTCATAGAGTCTCTGAAATTTGGAAAGCACCTCAGAGGCCATCTAGAATTAATCAAACCTAAATAGGAAACATTCCTACAATATCTCTGACATATGGTCATCTACTCTCTATTTGAAAACCTACATTAATTGGAAACACATTATTTCTAAATGAGACTGTTTCATCTCTTAACAGGCTTTTTTTCTCTCTCATAGAGCCTAAACCTGCCTCTCTTTCGACTTTTCTAACCTATTCTTCAGCTCTGCCCTCTGGGGACAAATAGAATGAATCTAAGCCATCTCTTACATGGCAAACCTGTAAATGCTTGAAGGCTGCTTTGTAAATTCACTCCCCACTCCATTCCAAGACTGTCTTTCCTCCAATCTAAATGTCTTTGGTCCCGACCAGTCATCATATGGAATGGTATCGAGGCCCCTCATTATGCTGGGCACCTTCCTCTAGCTATATCCTTTCTAAAATATTCTAAACTTAATATTTTACATGTGGCTAGGCAACATGTAGTCTTTTTGATTTGCTTTTTAATCATGTATCTTCTTCAACACTTCATCATTTAAAATCCTATCTTATTTTTTATTTAATAAAACCAAAGCAACATTTATTAAGTTTGCAAATGACGGTGGCTCTTCTGCTCAAATAGAGTCACAGCATTCATGAAGGAAACAGGGTTTTTTAAAATTTATTTTGAACACTTTTTTTCTTTTTAAATATGTTGAGCTTTAGATTTTCTACCTCCTTCCCAGACCTCACCAACCCACAGAGAAAACAAACCATATATCAATTATACATGTGAAATCATGAAAACTGGATCTTCATATTAGCCACATCAACAAAAAAAAGCAAAAAAATGAAGAAAGAGAGAAAATTGTACTTCAATTTGCACTGAGTTCATCAATTTTCTCTCTGGAGATAGACAGCATTTTTTTTATCATGAGTCCTTTGGAATTGTATCATTTTGTTGATCAGATTAGCCGAGTCTTTCACAGTTGATCATCATTACAACCTTATTGTTACCGTACACAAGGATCTCTAAGTTCTTCTTACCTCGCTTCGCTTCAGTTCACATAGGTCTTGCCATGTTTTGTTATGTTTTTTTTTTCCTAAAATCACCCCCTTTGTCATTTCTCATAATATAATAATACTGAATCAAAATCACATGCCACAACTTATTCAGCCATTCACCCATAAAAGAGCATGCACTCGATTCTTTGCCACGACAAAAAGGGCTACTATAAATATTTTTGCACACATAGGTCCTTTTCCTTTGATCTCTTTGGGGCACAGATGTAGCAATAGTATTGCTGAATCAAAGAGTGCACAGTTTTATAGCCCTTTCGGCATAGTTCCAGATTGTTCTTCAGAATGGTTTGACCAGATGAAGACTCCAACAACAATTCGTTAATGAACTTATTTTCTCTCATATACTCTAGCATGTGTCATTTCTGATAGATATGAGGTGGTACCTCAGAGTTGTTTTCATTCACCTTTTTTTTTAATAAAGAGTGATTTAGAACATGTTTTCTTATGACTACAGATTGCTTTGATTTCTTCGTCTGAAAATTGCTCATTCCTATCCTTTCAACATTTATCAATTAGAAAATGGATCTTACTTTCATAAATTTGATTTGCTTTCCTATATGTTTGACAAATGAGGCCTTTATCAGAGAAACTTGATATATATATATGTATAAATATAGATATAGATGTAGATAGATAGATATAGATATTGATATTGATATTACTTCATTGTCCATGGTACTTTTTTAGCAAAAGATAGTTTCCCTAATTATCTCTTTTAATTAGGTCTCTTTTGGCTTTTGCTTTGTCTGAGATCATAGTTTAATAATTCTTTTTCTTTTCAGCTGAAACATAATATATTCTCTCCGTGTCTTTCTGTTTCAAGTGTGTCTCTTGTAAGCAACATATTTTTGGATTCTGGGTTTCTAATTGATTCTGCTATCCATGTCTGTTTTATGGGTTAGCTTATCCCATTCCCATTTACAGTATGATTACTATGTATTTCCTTCTATCCTATTTTCTTCTATTTATCCATCTCTCTTGCTTTTTATCTTCTTCCTCAGAAGTCTGTTTTGCTTCTGATCACTGCCTCCCTAATCCACCCTCCTTTTTATCACCCCCAGTCCAATATCTCTTATTGACTTCCCCTCCAATTTCCAATTGGGTAAGACAGATTTCCATGCTATCCCGCCCCCACATTTATTCTATTCGCTCTTTCGACTCTGTTCCTCCTCAAAAATGTTTCCTTCTGAATACCCCCTTTCACAATCTGCCCTCCCTTCTATCATGCCCCTTCTTTCCTATAGGGTAAAAGTGAATTCCATACCCAATTGAGTGTATTTGTTATTCTCTCCTTAAACTAAATCCAATGAGAGTAAAGTTTACTCATTCCCTCTCACCTTTCCCCGCTTCTCCTCCACTGTAAAAACTTTTTCTTGTTTCTTTTATGTGAGATAATTTACCCCATTCTACCTCTTCCTTTCTCCCTCTCCCAACAGGTCTCACCCCTTAATTTTATTTTTTAGATATAATCCCTTCATATTCAACTCATCCTGTGTCCTCTGCCATGCCTGTGCCATCCTGTGTCTATTTGTCTATGTATATATATGTATATGTATTCATATATATAATACATATATACATATGTATATATAATATATATGTATATTCCCTCACAACTATCCTAATATGGAAAAAGATTTCACGAGTTACAAATATCTTCTTTTTTAAAAAATTAATTAATTTTCAGTTTTCAACATTCATTTCCCCAAGATTTTGAGTTCCAAATTTTCTCCCCATCTCTGCCCTCCTCCACCCCAAGATGGCATGCATTCTGATTACCCTTCCCCCCAATCTGCCCTCCCTTCTATCATCCCACCCCACTCCTATCTCTTTCCCCCTACTTTCTTGTAGAGAAAGATATATTTTGATACCCCATTGCCTGTATATCTTATTTCCATTTGTTCTTAAAACTTTGAGTTCCAAATTCTCTCCCTTCTTCCCTCCCCATCCACCCTCATTGAGAAGGCAAGTAATTCAATACAGATTATACATGTGTAGTTATGCAAAACACTTCCATAGTAGTTATGTTGTGAAAGACTATATTTCCCTCCATCCTATCCCACTCCCCATTTATTCTATTTTTTCCTTTGATCCTGTCCCTTTTCAAAAGCATTTCCTTCTGACTACCCCCTCTCCCAATCTGCCCTCCCCTCTATCATCCCCCCTCATACTCCTCCCCCCTAATCTCCTGTAGGGTAAGATATCCAATTGCATGTATATGTTACTCCCTCGTTAAGCCAAATCTGATGAGAGTAGGGTTGACTCATTTCTTTTCACCTCACCCTTCTTCCCCTCCAATGTAACAACTTTTTCTTGCCTCTTTTAAGTGAGATAATTTACCCTATTCTATCTCTCTCTTTCTCCCTTTCCCAATATATTCCTCTCTCACCCTTCAATTTTATTTTTTTAGATTTCTTCCCTTCCTATTCAATTCACCCTGTGCCCTCTCTCTCTATGTGTGTGTGTATGTATGTATGTATGTATGTATGTATGTATGTAAATTCCCTTCAACTACCTTAATACTGAGAAAAGTCTCGTGAGTTACAAATATCATCTTTACATGTAGGAATGTAAACAGTTCAAATTTAGTAAGTCCCTTATGATTTCTCTTTCCTGTTGACCTTTTCATGCTTCTCTTGATTCTTGTATTCGAAAGTCAAATTTTCTATTCAGCTCTGGTCTTTTTATCAAGAATTCTTGAAAGTCCTCTATTTCATTGAATATCCATTTCCCCCCTGAAGTATTATACTCAGTTTTACTGGGTAAGTGATTCTTGGTTTTAATCCTAGCTCCTTTCACCTCCAGAATATATATTCCAAGCCCTTCGATACATTAATGTAGAAGCTGCTAGATCTTGGGTTATCCTGACTGTGTTTCCACAATATTCAAATTGTTTCTTTCTGGCTGCTTATAATATTTTCTCCTTGACCTGGGAACTCTGGAATTTGGCTACAATATTCCTAGCAGTTTTCCTTTTGGAGTCTTTTTCAAGAGGTGATCAGTAGATTCTTTCAATTTCTATTTTACCCTCTGGCTCTAGAATATTAGAGCATTTTTTCCTTGATAATTTCTTAAAAGATGATGTCCGGGCTCTTTTTTTGATCATGGTTTTCAGGTCATCCAATAATTTTGTAATTATCTCCCATGGATCTATTTTCCAGGTCAGTGGTTTTTCCAACGAGATGTTTCACATTGTCTTCTATTTTTTTTCATTCTTTTGGATCTGTTCTATAATTCCTTGATTTCTCATAAAGTCATTAGCTTCCATTTGCTCCATTCTAATTTTTAAGGAATTATTTTCTTCAGTTAGCTTTTGGACCTCCTTTTCCATTTGGCCAATTCTGATTTTTAAGGCATTCTTCTCCTCATTGGTTTTTTGGACCTCTCTTGCCATTTTGGTCAGTCTATTTTTAAGGTGATATTTTCTACTACATTTTTGGGTCTCCTTTAACAAGCTATCAACTAGTTTTTCATGATTTTCTTGCATCCCTCTTATTTCTCTTCCCAATTTTTTTCTCTACTTCTCTTACTTGATTTTCCAAATCCTTTTTGAGCTATTCCATGGCCTGAGACCAATAAACATTTTTGGAGGCTTTGGATGTAGGAGCTTTCACTTTGTTGTCTTCTGATTATATGTTTAAATTTTCCTTGTGCTCAAAGTAAGATTCTGCAGCCTGATTTTTTTTCTGTGCTGTTAGCTCATTTTCCCAGCCAATTACTCGATTTTTAAACTCTTTGTTAAGGTAGAGCTCTACTTCTAATGTAGAAGGTCTTCTGTCCAAACCTTCAGGAGTTTTGTGCAGCTGTTTTCAGAGATAATCCTACGGTCCTGTAAATTTTGAGTTCTTCTAAGGTGTTATAATTGAAAGATAGGTGTTAGACTCCTCTCCTGATCTGTGCTCTGGTCTGTGAGTGACCACAACCACTCTTCTCTGCCTTGGAACTGTGACTAGGATTCCCTCTCCACAGCTGCCACAAGTTCCTGTCACACCAGTGCTCTTCCTCACCCCAGGACCACCACCCAGGACCAGATCCAAGCAGGGTAAAGTAAGAGAAACCTGCCTTAGTGCCAGCAAAGAGATCCCTGCCATCCTCCTCTCATTAGCCACTCGATCCCCCCACTGTCCGTGGGCTAAGAGCTCTACAAGCAGCTACTTCCACCACTGCCACCACTGTTACCACTGCCACCACCACCTACTGCTCTTGCCACCCACTACCTCCCCAGGGCTGGGGCCAGGGCCAGGGCCAGACCACACTCCTCTCTCACTCAGGTCCAACAAACCTTTCCTTCTAAGTTGTCTGTAGCATTTATGGGTTGAGAGTTCTGCAAACCACCACGGTTCCAGTGATTCAGTCCCCTGAGGCCTGTTCCAGGTTTGCTGAGACCCCATCTGTGCCTGTGCATTTTGCTTGGGACTGAACTCCTCTTTCAGCTGGTGCAACAGACCTTTCCTGTTGACTTTCCATGTTTTCGTGTGCTGGAAAGTTGTTTCACTATGTCATTTCGTGGGTTCTGCTGCTCTAGAATTTGTTTAGAGTCATTATATGCAGGTATTTGGAGGGGTTTGGGGAGAGTTCAAGCATGTCCCTGATTTTACTCTACCATCTTGCCTTCTAGACCATTCTTATTCTATATACTAAGACAAGGTCAAAATGCATGAATAATTTGGACATAAAGAGTATTGCCATAAAGAAATTAGGAAAGCAAGGAATAGTTTACCTACTGGAGAAGGGAAGAATTCATGACCTAATAATGGAGAGCATTAGAAAATGTAAGATGGCTAATTTTGATTATATTAAAAATGTTTTACCCAAATAAAACAAATATAACCAAGATTAGAAGAAAAGAAGAAAGCTGGGAAACAATTTTATAGTAAGCGTCTCTTGTAAAAGTCTCATTTCTCCAATACATAGAGAACTGAGTCAAATTCATAATACAATAGTTCATTAACCAGTTGACAAATGGTCAAAGATTATGAACAGTCAGTTTTCAGATGAAGAAATAAAAGCTATCTAAATCACTGTTGATAGGAGAAATGAAAATCAAAACAATTCTGAGGTACCACCTCACACCTATTAGATTGGCTTAAATGATCAAAGAGGAAAATTATAAATGATGGAGTAGATGTGGGAAAATTGGAGCACTAATGCACTGTTGGTGGAGTTTAGAACTCATCCGACCATTCTGGAAATCAATTTTTAACTATGCCCAAAGAGCAATCAAACTATGCTTACCATTTGATTCAGCAATAGCACTACTAGTTATGTGACCCAAAGTGATCATAGAAAAGGGAAAAAGACCTATATGTACAAAAATACTTACAGCAGCTCTTTTTGATGTGGTAAATAATTAGAAATTGAGGGGTCTCCATCAATTGGGGAATGCCTGAACTCATTGCAGTATCTGAATATAATGGAATAGTATTGTGTTATAAGAAAAGATGAGCAGGTAGATTTCAGAAAAACCTGAAAAGAAGTGATGCAAAGTGAAGTGAGCAGAACCAGAAGAACATTGTATACAGTTACATCAACACTGTGTGATGATCAACTATGAATGACATAATTCTCAGCAATTCAATGATTTAAGACAATTCCAATGGACTCATGATGGTATATGCTATCTGCATCCAAAGAAAGAACTGATGGAGTCTGAATGCAGATTGAAGTATACTATTTTGACTTTTGTTTGCTTGTTTTTTCTTCTTTTGGTCCATTTCTTCTTTTACAACATGACTAATATGGAAATATGTTTTACACAATTCCACACATATAGCCTACATCTAATTGTTTACGATCTTAGGAAGGAGGGGAGGAGGGAGGAAAAAAATTTGGAACTCATTTTTTTAAATGAATGTTAAAAATTGTCTTTACATAAAAATTGGAAAAAATAGAATGCAAGTAAAAAATAGAAAATCCTCTACTTCATTAAATATCCATATTTATCCTGAGAGCTTATATTGTTTTTCTGGGTATAATATTCATGATTATAATCCTTGCTCCTTTGCCTTCCAGAATATCATAACCCAAATCCTTTGTTCCATTAAAATGGACATTGTTAAATATTTGTGAGCCTGACTGTGGCTCCACAAAATTTGAATTGTTTCTTTCTCTCTGTTTGCAATATTTTCTCTTTAACCTGGATGTCAGAGAATTTGGTTCTAATATTCCTAGGATTTCATATTTCATGTTGGGACCTCTTTTAGGAGGTGATTGGTAGATTCTTTCGATTTCTATTTTACTCTCTGGATCTAAGATATCATAGTACCTTTCCTTAATAAATTCTTGAAATTATGATTTTTTGATAATGGTTTTCAGGTAGTCCAATAATTCTTAAATTATCTCTCCTCAATAATTTTCCGCACCAATTGTTTTTCCAAAGAAATATTTCATGTTTTCTCCTTTTTTTTCATTTTGGGGGGTTTATTTTATTATTTATTTAAGTCTCATGAAGTCATTAGTTTCCATTTGACCAATTCCAAATTTAAGGAATTATTTTCTTCAGTGAGCTTTTTTATCTCTTTTTTCCCATTTAACCAATTCTGTTTTTTGAAATTTTCTTTTCTTTAGTGAATTTTTGTTCCTTTTTTGTCATTAAGCCAATTCTCTTTTTAAGGTAATATTTTCCTCAGTGGTTTTTTTTTGGTGCCTCCTTTACCAAGCTATTAATTGTCTTTTGATAATTTTCTTGAATCATTCTCACTTCTTTTCCCAATTTTTCCTCCACTACTTTTATGACCTTTAATTAAGTCTTCTAGGAATTCTTGAAGGCCATGAGTCCCAATCATATTTTCCTTTTAGGCTTTGCTTCTAGCTACCTTTAGTTTACTTTCTAAGTTTATAACTTGGTCTTCTTTGCCACTGTAGTAGCTTTTTTAGGATAAACTTCTTTTTTGATGTTGTTTGCTCATTTTCTTTGTGTATTTCTTTGCTTTGAACTTTATATTAAAGTTGTGCTCTACTCAATTGAAAGTGGGGAGGCACCGTGCCAAGCTTCAGGCTTTTTTTGTGCTGCTATTTTCAGAGCTAGTTCTGCGAGTTTGCAAGTTTTCAGCACTCCCAACATAGTGTGATCTGAGGATAGGTGTGGTTTCTGCTTTCCTGGTCTGTTCTCAGGTCTTTGCCTAGGAATGCCCTTGCTTCCCTGCAGCCACATGTGCTAGTGCTCCTCTTGGCCCTGAAACCATGACCAGGATCTCTGCTCCCTTGTGACTGATCTCAAGTTCTCCTCTCTGAACTGGAAATGTGATCCAGAACTGCTTATAGGCAAGAGTTACCAGTCACTGCCAGATCCACTGGGTGCTAAAAAGGGGCCCCCTATAATCTCTTTCTGACAAATTTTCCAACCCCCTTACTATATCTGGACTGAGAGCTCTGAATTTGCTACTGCTTTTGCTGTTGCTGTTGCTGTTGCTGTTGCTATTATGGCACCTTTAAGGCTATGGCTAGTTGTCCTGCTGTGTTGTTATCCTTGTGTTACAGATCTTTCTTACAGAAATCCTAAGTTATCTTAGGCTGGAAAATGTCTCTCTAGGACATTTTGTTGGCTCTGATAGTCCAAAATTTGATTAGAAGCATTATTTTAAAGTTGTTTGATAGAGAATGTCCGGAGAATTCAGCTGGGTCCTGGCTTGTATGCCACCATCTTGGCTTTACCCTAATCTTATCTGTCTTTAAATAACCTCATTATAATTAGGTGTTTTCTTATTTGTTGTAATTGTATCTCTAGCAAAATGAATGGAACATAGAAAGTGCTTAATGTTCTTGTTGTTTGTCTTTTATCTTCAAAGAGGACCAATGACATCAGAAGGGTAATGTCTCACCCTGTACGTGAATTGTATATGAGTAGGACAAAGCTGTGCAAAGTCATTAGCCTCACTCTCTTCTCCAGAGTACAGCTGCTTAATAAAAACTTGCTAACTGACTGATACTTATACCATCATAAATTTTTTTAAAAAAAGTGAAAGAAAATAAGGGGCATATCCCTAATTGAGAAGTGGTAAGAAACAGTGTAAAGAAATAATTCTCAAAACAAATTCATATTATCAGCAACCATATAAAACATTGCTCCAAATCACTAATTATAAGAGAAATGCAATTCAAAATGCTAAGACTTCACATCATGCCCAGCAAACTGGCAAAGTGTCAAACAATGGGTATTATCGATATTGGAAAAGCTAAAGAAAGACGAATACATTAATATGCTTTGTAGTTCATGATGAATTGGTCCAATCATTCTGAAAAGCAATTTGAAGTTATGCTAACAAAGTGACTGAAATCTCAACATTTTCCCCTTCGAATTAATTATTTATTTATATTTAACTTTTTTTTAATTGAGTTCCAAATTCTTTCCCTCTCTCCAACCCCTCCACCACCAAATGAGAAAACAGGCTATTGCTTGTAATATCAATTATATATATACATACATATATATATATATATGAAGTCATTCAAAACATATTTCTGTTTTAAACACACGTTACCAAAAAACAAGAACAATACAGAAAATAATACATACATACATACATATACATACACTTAAATTTATACTCAGAGTTCATCAATTCTTTCTCTGGAGTTGTATCTCATTTTTCATCATGAATCCTTCACAATTATCAGTCTTTCACAGTTAACCATGTAACAAAATTTCAATACCCTTTGAACCAGAGATCTCATTGCTAAGTATCTATTCTAGGAAGGTCAGAGATAAAAAGAATATTTCCATATTATCTGAGATATATGTATAAAGCACTTTTTTATGGGAGCAAAGGATTAGAAACAAAATCTATACCCATTGATAGGGAATAGCCAAGGAAGTTGTGAGAAATAAGTGTAAAAGAACACAAATGTGTCATACGAAATAATGATTAGAGAAGTATGGGAAGTATTGTATGAACTGAGGCAGAATGACATAATCAGAACCAAAAAATACAATATTAACAATGTTAATAGCAACAGAAATGGAACGAATAACAACAAAAGAAAATGAATTCTATATAGTCATAATGACAAAGCCTGGCTGCAGAAATGGAAAGTTTGCCTCCCTTTTTAGCAAGGTGAGGAATTATGAATAGGGGAAAATGTATTTATGGTCTGTCTAGTTTTCTGGGTACTTTTTTTCCTAATTTTTTTCATCTTTCATTTCTTATTCTTTATGATAAAGTATAAGTTGCTAGATACGGCATAAGTAAGAATATATTTGGGAAAAGTGATTTGAAAATGAAAGATATTGATATTTTTAAACGAAGAATGTATTTAGAGAAGTGCCCCTCCATTAGAAGAAGACTATTTCTCTAAGTTTAGAGAGAAATGGCTTGTATTTATTTCTAAGATCTCTTCAAAATCAAAATGTGCTTCCAAAATAGACTGGTGGGAGAGTGGCCATGCAGTTTGTGGAAGCTCCCCTTATGGCTGACATTTCCCACAACAGTGCTCTTGAGTCTGGAATGTCTCAGGGAACACAAATTTTTACAAGGGCCCTCAATCAAATATCTCTTCAGGAGGAAAGGGGGACATTGGTGGTGATGGTGGGGAGGGATTTTTATTTCCATAATTGAGTTTGAGTGTTTCAAAGTGCAGTTGGTTTGATTTTCTTCTTGCGTTCCAGACCACAGGTGTTTCCCATTAAGCCTAGTGAACTGACTTTGGCGGCATCCAGCTGAGCAGTGGGCACAAAATGCCTTCTGTGATCTGCCAATAACTCTTTGTCCTGGCTTTGTTTCTGGAGATTCCACTTGAATCTGTTCAAAAGCTGATAATCTGCTTCATCCATGAAGATTAACCCCTTTAAAAAAAAGTGAGTGCGCTTCCACATAATTGGACAGAATAAAAGAGCTCTCTTAATATCATTGTTAAATTAGAGAATGATTTTTAAAGTGTGATAAAAGGAGGCTTTTGGAAGAGCACTCAATGTGTAGTACTGCTAGTAAAATGGCTTTATCAATTCTCTCAGTCTAGGTAGAGAAGAATGGAATGAGTAATAAATCTAAATGAGATAGTGCCTAAATACTTATATTATAAAATATGCTGATGGCTGTGTCTCCTCTGGAATATGAAATGAAATATAAGACACCATTTATCAACACACACACACATGCTAATTTGCATTCCCATGGTGTACCAGGATGAAATACCTACATTTTATCAGCGGCTTAATGATTGGAGCTTAAATGACAGAGAATTTGATTTTAAGTGCAAAGGCACTGGTTCAAATCCTGCCATTTCTACTTATCGTGTGATCTTGGCTAAGTCATTAAACTTCTCTCTATGTCAGTTTCATCATCTGTAAAATGAAGGGGTTGGAATATATGATGAAGAAGGTACATTCCAATTCCTGGTGATTTATCATCCTCTTAGAATTCCTAGTTTCCTTAAAAACTCATCTTGAGTATCACCCTTAAAATAAAGCCTTTCCAGATTGCCCCAGCTGCTATTACTTTCTTCTCAAATTACCTTGTCTTCATATTTTAGATATTATATATATACTTATATATGTATGGTTACATGTATGTATAAATGAATGTGTGTAATACCTACATGTATGTATGTATGTGTGTATCTATAGATAGGGAGAGAGAGAGAGAGAGAGAGAGAGAGAGAGAGAGAGAGAGAGAGAGAGAGAGAGAGAGAGAGAGAGAGAGAGAGAGAGAGAGAGAGAGAGAGAG
>CM053626.1:295960557-295977010 GCA_028646595.1 Phalanger gymnotis
CTAACAAATGCTTGGTTAGATGATCAACCATTAAAAAATATATCATGTTTTGAGTCAACTGCAAACTCAAAATGAGCGTGCAGTGTGATGTGATGTAGGAACCAACAACATAAATGTGATTTTGGCTAAATTAAGAAGGGAATGATGTCCAGGAATAGGGAGATTACAATTCCACTCTATTCTGGACTAACAAATCCTGATCTAGAGTATTCTATTTGCAACAACATAGTTTAAGATCGATAAGTTATCAAATGTCTAATTTATCAATAGGCCTAGATTTTGTGTCATGTGAGGACTAGTTAAAGGACACAGGGATAGTTAGCTTGGAGAAGAAAATGCTCAGCAGAGGCATGATAGCTATTTCTGAGTATCTAAATGGCTATCATGAGGTAGAAGAATAGGATTGTTTTAATTGTGGTACACAGAACCAAAAGCAATTGGCAGAAGGAGCAAAGGGGCAAATTTAGGGTTATTGTCAGGGAAAAAAAATCTTAATAATTTAAACAATTGAAAAGTGAAATTGGCTGCTGCAAGAAGTGTTGGGTTCCCTCTCCTTGAGAGATTTCAAACAGTGGCTTCATAATCACTTGTCAAGGATGTTAGAGTGAGATTCCTTTCATATCCCTGTTGAATCCTATGGGGTTTCTGTTCTGGCCAGAAAAAAAGGCAAAAGTCCTTTTTTGCCTCATTTCTTACTTAGACTTTAACACTGAATGGGTGTTGCCTCAGACAAACTGAGACCTGGGAAGGACTAGCTTAAAAAGGCCAAGGTCTCCCACTGCATTCGAGGCCATCTCCATTCATCCTGATCTATGTCCTGCCACTGAGCCCAGATAACCCTGGAGGAGGGAGTGAGGCTGGTGACTTCGAACAGCCCTGCCTCACTTAAGTCCAATTATCTTGCAAGTCAAGACATTACCTCCCTGATGTCGTCTTTAGAACAAAGGGCAAACAACAACAGTATGAATTCTATGGCCTCTGAGGTCTCGAGCATGTTTGAATTCCATGTTTCTGTCCTTTATGTTCTAAGCCCTTTTGGTGGATGTGGCAATGAACTCCAGTGGGAGAGTATTTAAAACATTTAAAAGATTGTATTAAGTACCCTCATGTCAACCTCCTTTAATTGACTGGTCATTGGGTAATCTGGCCTTGGTTTTTTTTTTGTTGTTGTTGTTGTTGTTGTTGTTTTTTGGGGGGGGGGATATTGTTTTTATAGACTTAATTGCTTCCAGCACTACTTCTCAGTCTATTTTGGGCCTATACATAGACACCTATGCTGGTTAAGACGGTTCCAATTTCAGAAGAAAGGACAGATCTTCTCTATATGATATGGAGTAAACTGAGCCTGGATTAGGTCTGGAAGGGATCTTGATGTGTATATAGACAGAATTATCTCTATTCCTGGCTTCTATAGCTTTCAAGCAACATTATAAATTGCTAGGCCTGTCACAGAGAGTCATCACCTGTGAGGGACTATTTTCCTGTTAAGACTGGTTTCACTTACCATAGTTTAAAGCATTGAAATCACCATTTGAATTTCATTCATTGATGCATTATCACCTTATATATTGTTTATCAGTAGAAATCATTTGCATTTGGGAGGATGGCATTGATATTATGTGGTCCCTTTCTCTATCCATGGGAATTCAAAGGAAGAGGGCTCCATGTGCTCAAGAAAATGCTTTTGTTTCTTATAAATAACAAGGAAGTGAAAACACAATGAATTTAGAACCTAATTAAAAATGAGGGCTTGTCATTTTGAAGCCAGCTGTTAGCTACTGTATTGTTGTTTAATTTGGCAAATAAAACATGGTTAACAAACACGGCTATGAGGGAATTAAAACTCAATGCAGGTGAGGAGATAATAAGGAAGCACTGAGCTGCTTTCTATGAGTTAAGGTCTCCCCACAGGGAAGAATCATATCCCAGGGTATGGGTAGAGCTTGCAGATGTAACAGTAAAACCCCTGGCAGTGATCTGCGAGAAATCAAAGGGATTCAGAGGAATGGTAGATGACTAGAGACAATGTTGTCACGTTCAAAAAAAAAGAAGGAAAAGAAGAGATGAGAAACAAGAAACACATTTTAAAAAATCAACTTCACGAGCACACAATTGGGGAGAATTAAGTTAAGAGAAATTAATTTTGAATGAAGAAATATTTATTAGGTGTCCACTATGTTCATTTTTCTTCAGGTTTCACTCAGCCCTCCCAGACTTTCTCTACAATGCTTAAATAACCTCTTTAGACTGGAAAATAGCACTATTCCTGACCTTTATACATTGCGAGTACACAGATACAGACACACAGACACAGACAGACACACACTGACACACACACAGGCCTCTTCCTCTGATTAAATGGTTCCTACAAGAACTTCCATTTTAAGAAAGGCATGTAAGCCAATCATATCTTCATTCCTCTCCAGGCTGAACACTTCATTCACCTTGACTATGTCTACAAAGTATGTACCTTCACATCTTCCTCCCCTTACCTCCTTCACCTCCTGTTTATGTAATATTTCCCCTCAACAAAATGTTAGCTCCTTGATGTCTTGTGGGACCTGAAATGTAAGAAACACTTAAAAAAACACGACTTGATTTGGTTTGGAAGGTACTGAAGTTAAGTTCTATGGATATCAAGAGAAAAATCATCACAAAAACAATGATAGTCACTTCCTTCAAGGAGCTTATGTTCTACTGGAAACTACCTCCAGGTAAGCAGAGAAATAAATAAAAAGTAATTTCTTGGTGTAGAGGAAGAGCCTTAATAACTAAGGCATCAGGAGAAACCTCATCTAGGAAACGATCCTTTTTAGGGAGAGCCTTGAAGGAAGATGGTATTTCTGAGAAGTGGAGGTGAAGACAGAGAGTCCAGGCATGGGAGATTGCATATGCAAAAATCATGAAGGCAGGAGAGGAAATGTTCTGTATTTGGGAAAAGCAAGTTTATATAGAATTTAGCATTCATGAGAGAAGGTAATATGAAACAAGTCCAGAAAGATAGTCTGGAGTCAGACTATTATAGTTTTTTTTTTGACTCTAGTCTGGGAGTGGAAGGTCACTAATGGGCCTCATCCCCAAAATGATCAGGTCTGGAGCTTTAACTTGCTCCATTTTTGACATGGGCTGAATTGAATCCTCCCTTGGCAGCTAAATGACACGCTGCTCCTGGAGGCTCACCATATTGGTGGAAAAATTAGTGTGGATATTCATTCAGCTTAATCCACTGAAGTTCAAAACTCCCTAATTCAAGCTATCCACTGATTGCCTCGCAAATATCAGAGATTACAAGTGTGTGCCACCAGGCCTGATCTGACGTTGGGTTGTAATGGAAGAGGAGTCCATAATTTATTCAGGAAGTAAGAAAGAGCCTTTAAGCTACTTGAACATGAGGAAGATTTAAGAGTCACATGGCCAAACCTGTACTTTAGAAATATCAAAGCTGAAGCTGTACACTGGAGAAAGGAGAGACTAGAAGCAGGCAGTCAAAACAAGAGGTGAGGGATGAAGGATTAAATTAGTGTGGTGTCCCTGTGAAAAGAAAGAACAGGATGGATGCTAGCTAGGTTACAGAGGTGGAACTGAGGAGTCTTGGCAACTGTTTGGTTATGGGGAATGAGGGTAGGTAAAGAATCCAAGATTCTTCTAAGGATGCAAATGTGAATGATAAGAAAGACTGCATGACCCTGAATGGAGAGATTTAGAGACTAGAAATAAAGCAGTTGAGATAAGCAGACAAAGAAACACAATATAATATAAGATTGAAATAAGTAGCCAGTCTGACATGGATAATGAAAATGTTGATGGAAATTTAGACTGCAATAATAAAAGTATAGCAGCAATGACACTCACTGGACCACATCTGGAGTATTGTGTTTAGTTCCGGGTGTCTCATTTTAAGAGAGACATTGACAAACTAAAGTGCATCTAGAAAGGGGTAGACTGGATGATGCAGTTCCTGGAAACTATGATATATACCGAATTATTGATGGAATTGGGGGTATTTAGCTTGGAGATGATAAAATGAAGGTGGGGGGAATACCAGCTGTTCTTAAAGTCTTGGACATATTTATGTTCTTTTGATACAGCTAGATGACACAGTAGATAGAGTGCTGGGCCTGGAGTCAGGAAGACTTGGGCAAGTTACTTAATTGCCTGCCTCAGTTTCCTCAACTGAAAAATATTGAGCCCAAGAAGGGGGAGAAGGATTTATGTTGACATGAAGGGCAATCTTACCTTGCATATAGCAATGGTGGGAGAGGGTTAAGTCTGGCCATTGTTGTGCAAGGGGAAGGGGAAAGGAAAGGTGAAAAAGAGGGGAGAGAAGGAGCATCTATTATGGACTTACAATGTGCTAGCACTGTGTTAAGGCTTGACAAATATTATCTCATTTCATCAGAAAGAATAGTGAAGGAAAAAACCTAGATTTTAATCACAAATTAATTGCTAGAGAAAGATTCTGAAATCTTGGAAGAACCACCTAGTAGTTGCTGTTCATGCAACCTTAAAATAACCAATTCCATCTCTATTAGAGTACTTGGTATATATCCATTAACCTAATTAACTCCCATACCTAGTAATTAACTGACCCATGAAGGCACAGGCCATTGAATAAATGAACTTTTCAAGATAAAAATCTCATTGATTTATCCTCAGCAATTCCATCATTTTGAAGCGGACCCATATCTTGAATTTTGCATGAAGTTATGCGAATTATACAATTAGGCAATATGCATTTAGCTACAAGTCAACAGACTGCAGATTGGGCTGCCAATTAGGGCTGCCTGTTGACTACCACTTAAGTGAAATATGATGTGGAGGGGAAAGGATGATCTCATCAAGTCTGCATAAGCCTTTGGGCTAACAGGTTCAAGTCTGTATCCAGTGGGCAATTAAACCACAGAAAACTAGACAGGGCCTACCTGGGTCGCTGACCCCTGTGGCAAGTAGCAGTGCGTATATTCACTTCTCAGCTGACAGGAAATAGTGATTTGCAAAGCCTTGGGAGGGATATGTGTGTGTGTGAATGCTATTTCATGATTCCCAGAAAAGAATGCCTAGGAGAAGCTGCAAGCATCTCTGGATTAGATTCTGTCTCCAAAAAAAAAAGAAGATTCATATACTTGGTGGAGTCACATGTGAAGATTAGAGAGAGGGTTACTTATTTTTTTTGGGTCATATTTCAAATAATGGTCTGAAAATGCAAGTCTCTGGAGTATCCAAAATATTTTCCCGTTCTTTAATGGAAAGACCATAAAAGTCACTCAGAAAAGGGAACTGGCTAATTTCTCTTAGGTACAATTCCTCTAGTGCCTTTTTCTACATCTTTTCAAGGGAAAGTTTGGACCTGATAGCAAACTGTCAAAGGCTTAATTAAGGTCCATTGGCATATATCAACAGAGGTAGACAGCATAGCAGATAGAATGTTGAACTTGTCATGGAGAAGATCTGGGTTTGAATCCTGTCTCTGGCATTTTCTACTTGTGTGACCCTGGGCAAGTTGGTGTTATATTAGAAGAGAGAGAGAGAGCACTTACTCTTGAGTCAAAGAATAAGGATTCAAATCCTACCTTTATTGTTTATTACCTGTGCAACGTTGGCTTAACCAACAGAAACCTCAGTTTCCTCCTCTGTAAAATAGCAAGAGTAGACTCTAGATGTCCACCAAGTCCTTTCCAACTCTAGATCTACAAGCCTAGGTCAACTTAAGGTTTTTGTAAACCTGAGAAAGTCAGTTAACGACTTCAAGGCTCGGTGTTCTAGCTTGTGAAATGATCAAATAATTACCACCCATCTGACAGGGTTGCTCTAAGGAATAAGTGAACGAATGTATATAAAGCACTCCACAAACCTTAAATCACTGTGTTGTGTGAAGTATTATCATAGAAAGAACTTCTGTTCACTTATCTATTAAATGGGAATAATAAAATCATCTGTCTCAAAGGATGAGCATGAGACGGGTGTCAAAAAGTAAGCAATGCACTTACCTACCTTTTAAGTACTTTCTACATATTCTTTCTTAGCATAGCGATGCCAACTTGGATCATCCATTGCAAATGACTTTTGGTATTTTGTTGTTGTCATTCAGGCGTTTCAGTCATGTCTGACTCTTCGTAACTCCCATTTTGGGGTTTTCTTGGCAAAGATACCAGAGTGGTTGACGATTTCTTTCTCCAGCTCATTTTACAGAGAAGGAGCTGAAGCAAACAGAGTTAAGTGACTTGAACACAGTCACATGGCTAGTAAGTGTATGAGGCCGGTTTTGAACTCAGGAAGATGAGTCATCCTGACTCCAGACCCAGCACTCTACCCACTGTGCCATCTAGCTGCCCTTTAGAAATTTAGCTGCATGCTAATTCAGGGCTCCAAATCGACAGAGTACAATCCATTGGGAAGACATTTGTTTCCTAATGTCATTTTCTCCGTGGCATAGATAAAAGAGTGATTTCATCTACTGAGACCAGTATGGTCTTGGAAGTTGCATTTGCCCTCCAACTAGAATCTTAACTCAGCAGCTGGGTGATTCAATGGAGAGAGCGCATAAATTGGAAAAGTCATGAAAACGTGAGTCGAAATGCTACCTTCGACCCCTACTAGCTATGTGACCTCAGCCAAGTATTTTAACTTTTTTCAGCCTTAACATCTGCATCTATAAAATGGGTATAATAATAGCACCTACCTCACAGGGCTCTTGTAAGAATCAAATGAGATGATGTAAAGGATTTTGGAAACCGTAAAGTGTTAGACAGATGCCCATATTATCGTTGCCATCTTAACATCTTATAGCAAGTGATGCATGAAGGATCGACTGCTTGGTTAAGGGGAAAAGAAACTCTTTCAATGGGAGAGACCTCGCATCTCCACCAGCCCAAGATTCCAAGTGATTGGTTTGGAGAAACATGGAAAGTCATCTTAACACCAATATTAAAGATTAGAGATTGATGCCCAAATATTTATCATTTCCCCTAATAACTAAGTGTGTGGCTGTCATTCCCAAATAGATCTAGTTGCCTTTTAAGCTATGTTACTTATGATTTTGGCCTCATCTCAAATTTACTATCTGGAGTTATTAGAGTCTGAAAAGGGTGAGGCTTAGCATCACAAATTTAGAAGTGGAGATCTGAGAGTACATCTAATCCAACAACTTCAGTGTACCAATGAGGGATATAAGAACTGTCAAGGGAAAATGTTTAACCCAAGGAAGGCATAGGTAATAAATTAAAGAGTTGAGATTCAAACCCAGGTCTCCTGACGAAATATAGCTGGTTCTTTTTTAACATATAGTGTTTCCTCTTGCCTCCTTACTATTTCTATGATCACAGGTTAGTCACTTTACATCTCTAAGCATCAGTTTACACATCTGAAAAATGGGAATAATACCAACGATATCTGAACAACCTGAGGATACCTTGTTTATAAGGATCAATATGACAATTAATCCAGTATCTAGCATGGTGCCTGGTACATAGTAGGCACTTAACTGGGCATGACTGAGCTTAAGCTACATCACCTTGGAAACTGTGAGGTGGATGGGATAGAAAAGAGAGGGTCTTGAGGCAACGCGACCTATTGGGAAGCTACTGCAATTGTCCAGGTAAGAGGCAGTGTTATCCTGAAGTAAGATGATGGCTATGTGAGTGGAGAGAAGGGGACAGATGGGAGATATTGTGAAAATCATCGAAATTTGCAATTGATTGGATATGTGGAATTAGGGACAGTGAAGAGTTGAGGATAATATGAAGATTGTAAAGTAGGGTGATTCAACAGTAACAGGGAAATTTAAAAGAGGGGTAGGTTGGAAGGGATGAAAAATGAGTTTGGTTTCAAACGTGATGTTTAAGATACTTATACAAGGGGTTCCTAAAGTCTGGACACACAGGCAAAAATGTGTATTTTCAAGAAATGAAATGAATGAAATTTTCAACAACATTTTCTTGAATTTGAATATTAACAAATAACATCTTCAATATGATTTCCATCATTTGGGATGCAAAGATTGATGTTCTTTGCAAGATTCACATGAACTTGGTGCAATAACTCCACATTGCTGTCAATTTTAGCACATTCACTTTTTATGTGTTCAGTAAAGTGTGTTGCATCTGTGATTTTCATTCATTACATCTTCTCCTTTAGCATACCCCAGAAAAAGAAGTCAAGGGGGCTAAGGTCCGTTAGTATTCCAAATATTTCAAAATATGCATTTTGCCTATGTGTCCAGACTTTAAGGACACCCCATAGTTCATCCAACTCGATATCCAATAAACCATTGGTGATACAGGACCACAGCTCAGGAGGAGACTAGTATTAGATAGATAGATCTAGAAGATATCTGCATAGAGATGATAATTGAACCCTTGGGAGCTGATAAGAAAGCCAAGGAAGAGAAAAAAAAAACAAGAGGGCAGCAAGGTAGCCCACTTGATAGAATATTAAGAATTGGAGTCAGAATGAGGAGTTCAAATCCTCTCCCCAATACTTACTAGCCGTGTGACCCTGAGCAAGTCATCTAACCTGTATTAGCCTCAGTTTCCTCATCTGTGAAATGGAGAGAATACTGGCACCTTCCTCACAGGATTGTTTTGAGGATCAAGTGACATAATATTTGTAAAGTGCTTTTGCATACTTTAAAATGCTACATAAATGCTACATGTTGTTGTTGGACACAGAACAGAGCCTTAGGATATACATATTGTAACAGGATTTAACATAGATGAAGGTCAATGAAAGAATGCTAAGAAGATGCTATTAGACAGGAGGAGAACCAGGAGAGAACAGGGCCAAGAAACCTTTCTTTATTTCTCTTTATTACTCCTAAACTTAAATCTTCTCAAGCTTCCCAAGTCCTTCTATCCTGGGATCTGGTAAAAATCCTGTGTTCCCTCAGTCTTTTTATTTGTGGCTTTATAAATGCTGACCCTGCCCTCTGAGACATTTCCTTTCCTGGCTAAAGTGTTCTAATTTTTACAGGCAGATTAGCCTGTGTGTCACAAGGCAGTGAACAAAGGGAAAACACGGATCCATAATGATTCTTGTTCCCTAAGAGGGGACTGAAATTAACTACTCATTTCACTACACAGTAGGGACTCAATAAATGCTTGTTAAATAAATGAAGGAATGTTTAGTCAACCCTGTGTTTAAAAGAATGGGAAGTGAAGAGTGCTGGATTTTTAGTCAGAAGACTTAGGTTTGATTCCTGGCTCTGGCCTTAGTACCCATGTGAGCATGGGAAGGTTACTTAGCCTTTTGAGGACTCAGTTTCCTTATCTGTAAAATAAAGAAATTGACCTATACGATCTCTCAGGCCTGTTCTATCTCTGATTCTCCATTGCCATCTTTTCCTTCTCCTATGTTAGACTCACCATAGAGTTTCGGTTTGGAACTTACCATCCCCCTATTCTTATTACAGCTGAGTATTTATTGATATCTGGAGTTAATCTGGTACAGCTACATGGTGCGGTAGATAGAGTGCGAGGTGTTGTCAGGTGTTGAGTCTTTCTGAATTAAAATCTGGTCTCAGATACTCACCAGCTATGTGACTCTGGGCAAGTCATTTAACTCTGCCTTGATTGCCTCATTTGTAAAATGAGCTGGAGAAGGAAATGGCAAACTGCTCCAGTATCTTTACTAAGAAACCCCCAAGTGGGGTCACAAAGAGTCAGATATGACTGAAAAATGAATGAACCACAACAAAATATTCACTTTGTTTACATTTTGGATATATAATTTTTACACCTATGTGTGTATATGCTGTCTCCCCAATAGAACTTAATCACGTTCAGGGCAGGGAATATTTCATCTTTTATCCTCTTAAGACCAGAGTCTTGCAAAGTACCAGGCCTGAAGTTTACACTGACTCCCATTCTCCCATGCCTGGAATGCACTTCCTCATTACCCGTGCTTCTTAGAATCCCTAATTCAAGGACAATCTTGCGTACAAAACTTAGCATGAGCTCCCTAGCAGTCAGCGTCTATCTTCACTTCCAATTACCTTTTATTTATTCTGTGGCTACTACTCTATGTAAAAGAGAAACATGGTGTTTGGAATAGAGAGGTGATGTCTAAGTCAAGAAGACAGGAGGAGAATTCCTGTCCTTGACACACAATAGCTGAAAAGAAGTTTAACTACTCTGGGAAAGTCATTTAAATTTGCATGGCTCTCAGTAACTCAGTAAGACCATAAGTTGAAAAGTAAGTGCCAACTTTCATTTGGGAGATGGATTTTCCTTGCTCCAGATTACTTAAACCAATGAAATGACAGGTCCCATCCCTATCCCTCTATTCCCCCCCATATGGTCATTTTGTTCCCCCATGTAAAGTGCACCATATTTTTAAGTATCTTTGTAGCTAGAAAGAATTTCTTTTTTTAAAAATATGGCTGGTTGTACTTTTGCTTTGGTAACCACAGCATCTAGCACAGGGCATGAAAGATAATTGTGATTTAATAAATGATATTTAATTGATATATAAGCACTTAACAAATACTTGCTGATTTGTACACATGAAATGCATATTGTTAACGTTGGAGATGTTTGGTAGTTTCAGTCTCGTCTGACTCTGTGACGCAATTTTAGAGTTTTCTGGAATGGTTTGCCATTTCCTTCTCTGGCTCATTTTTACAGATAAGGAAATGAGGCAAACAGGGTTAAGTGACTTGTCCAAGGTCACACAGGTGGTAAGTGTCAGAGGCCAGATTTGAAATCATGAAGAACAGTCTTCCCAATTTCAAGCTCAGTGCTCTATCCACTGTACCACCTAGCTGATAATAATAATTGCCAGTATTTATTTAACACTTTAAAGTTTACAAATTTCTTTTTGAGGAAAACCTAATTCCTGCTAAAAGAAAAAAAATACAACAACATTGTTTTTAGAACATATTTAGGTAGGATGCATTAGATTTTATTCTCTGTGATATAAACACCAAGCTGCACACAGGTGACATAATCGTTTTACTTTACAGGAAAAAAAAAAAGAGAGATGGAAACAAATCCTTCAGTATTTTTTGAAGCCACAAATAAAATCAGCAATTGTGTGTCCACTCTTCATCCCTGAATACTATATGAGCTAATATTACCTAGGAATTAGAACTTACCTAGGAATTGAAATTTACATGGGTCAGTTCCTTATACTTTAAAAATACAGAACAGTGATAGCTTAGAGTCTAGACCACTATGGCTTTTATAATGTAAGACAATTTGAGAAAAACAAATACTGGTTTCCTCATTATGAGACAAGAATAATTTCTTGTTATTATCCAGTATCAAAAATATTTCACAATTTGGCTTACCTTTTTCTGAGGGTAAAATTAATCTCTTCTACACCTAGATGAATTTTTTTGGTTACTCAGTAGTTCCAAAAGCAAATATATCTAAATTTAGACTGTGTCTATACCAGGGGAGTAGCCATAGCTAGGTGTAATACAAAATATGTCAGCATACTGGCTGAAGTCCACGTGTTAACAAAAAGAGATTAATATAAAATATAATAATATAAATTAATTTTTATTATTAATAATAATATAAAATGCCAACATCATTCTTGGAAATTTTGCCATAGTGCTGAATAATGAGAGTCCTGATTGGCTCTTTAGTATTAATCATATTCACTATGAAGGAGCAAACATCACTAGATGCCTTCAAGGTGTTTTCCAATTTTGGCTTTTAGCTTCCTAAACCGTAAAAGAGCTTCCAGTCCAATCTCAATCTTTTTACTTCCCACGATCTGGATGATGAATTTCCTCATCTTCAGCAAGTTACATATATACCTGCTTCCTACATGATGACAGATTTTTCCACTCTTCATTTAAAAGCTTCATCATTTCCTGCAATGAAATCTCTTTTGCTTCCTTAAAGCATTCCGAAATAAAAATATTATTACCTGAGTGAGGTTTTCTGGGATTTCCAAAGTTGGTTAACTGTTTTTTTGGAAATTATTTTGTAGCCTTTCTTCCACGCTTCTCTTCTGTTAAAAAATATATATATGCATATATATGTGTATGTACATGTATATATATGTTTATATATGTATATTTTATGTATACACAACCACATATATCTATAAATACACACACACACACACACACATATATATATACATATATATATACACACATATATATATATATATATATTTACATAACATTCTTTTCCTGATTAGGCTTGAGCTCTGCTTTCTATTCGGAGGCCTTTGCGTGGTGTCTTTTAAAATCTACCTGGGTAGCTCCTTCACACATGTTCTTCTGTGATTCTGGAAGCTCCCCCCAAGCTTCAGCATTATCTTGGTGTTTTACAAATCTGGATTTTGTTTTCAGAGCACGGGCCGACTTTTCTGGGTAAAATGTAAGGATGAAGACAAGGGCTTCTTCTTCCTAACATCAGATAAAGTACGCTCTTTCATAAACCAATCCAGCTCACAGACAGAACTGCTGGGCGGGGCTTCGGAGGTGGTGCGCCCCAGTTTCCCAGCAGCCCTCACGGCTTTGCTCAGCCTGCAGAGGGGGCGGAGCCTGTTTGCCTTAGCCTGGGCTTGAGGAGGTTCAGTCCCTGCTGGGCTCGGGGCATTGTGGAAGGGGACAGAAAGCGCCACTTCCGGTAGGGGAGCCCTACACATTTCTTTACAAATATGGTGTCATTTTGTCAACACAACCCGCCTGGGAGGTAGGTGCTATTACCATATCTCCATTTTGCAGATGAGCAAAGTGAGGCAAATAATGTTAAGGGTCTCGTCCAGGGTAGCTCTTACTGACTAGCCCTCACTTACCTCTTAGATATTTCTGCGGTTTGATCCATGGGATGGCTAATAATATTTCAGTTCTCGTCCTAATAATGGTAACGAGCTTCAGCCAAAAACCAGCCAGACCGTTATTCCCAAATTGTTGGCCATAATTTTCAAAATAAGACTCACTCCGGAGTCTCTAATTTGTTGTTCTTGGTCTTGTCCCAAGCCGAGACTTTTCCCTCCCAAGGTCCCCTCGTGGACTCTTCCTCTCCTGTCCCATAAGATACAGACATTTTTGCCTTCTGCTCACTAGAAGAACGGCTTCTTCTTCTTCTTCTTCTTCTTCTTCTTCTTCTTCTTCTTCTTCTTCTTCTTCTTCTTCTTCTTCTTCTCCTTCTCCTCCTCCTCCTCCTCCTCCTCCTCCTCCTCCTCCTCCTCTTCTTCTTCCTCCTCCTCTCCCTCTTCCTCCTCCTCCATCTATTCGCTTATTCATCACCAGAAGATGAATGCTAAAGTGACAAAGGCTCGTGCTCCTTTAGACATTCTTTCTACAGCCGTTACTTAAATTTCCTCTACAGATTTTTATTAAAATGCAGAAAAATGGAATCAGGGTTAAATGGGACCTGAGAATGACCTTATGCTGAATGGAAATCAAAACCGTTTCCCTGTTTTTGGGGGACGGGCTTTCCCACCGCTGCATAACTAGTTACGTCAGGATAGGCTTTTCCCGCTCCCTGCAGAATGTCTTGGTGTCAAAAATGATGAAAATAGTATAAGGGTAAAAGAATACAGAAGCTCACTTGCAGTATTTATTTATGGCTCAACACATGTTTCTCTTACTTTTGTTTTGTAAATCTTATAGATTTAAAATAAACTAGATGGGGATGAGAGGTTGCAGCACTGTGTCTATAAATAATGCAGCTTACAAAATGCAAATGTTTTCTGTAGTCCAATGTTTCAAGATGTATTTTTTTTTTGCAGCTCTTTTGGGAGAAAGTGGTTTTGTACATTTCCTTTGTGATTTTTTTTTTATCTTGGTGATTTAAGTTCTAAAGAAAATATTTATAAATTGAAACTCATATGTCTGATTTGCAAAAGAAATATATTAAATATTATGTTAGAAGAAGATTGTGCAAAAATTAAGGAAAAGGTGTATTTACAAGCTTACAATTGATTTTAGACGTGCGACTCTTAAAATATGAGGGGGAGGGTGGTAATTTAGTCACTTTTCAAAAATATTCTGATGATGAAAATTCAGATTTAAACTGTTGTAATATGATCAAGCCCACACATCTGTACATGCCATCTTTTATTTAAGGTCTTTGGACAGTTCTCAGAGAAATGTTTACTCCAGAGCTTGGATACATTAAATTATTGTTCACCTAGTGTTAAGGTATGCTTAAACCCACAGCCTTATAAATACTCAAAGCAACCAATCTCATCAATGTGAGACATTCTCTTATATTGCAGATTTCCGTCCCTTGATGAAATTGCAGAGAAATAGTAGACAGTTGCCCAAGGATCATAGAGGCAAAATAGTTTGCCCAGGGTCTTATAGATGGAGTAGCTAGGTGTTGTAGTGGATAGAACAGTGGACTTGGAATCAAGAAGACTAATCTTCATGAGTTTAAATCTGGCATCAGACATTTACTAGCTGTGTGACCCTGGGCAAGGCACTTAACCTTGTTTACCGCAGTTCCTCATCTGTAAAGTGATCTGGAGAAGGAAATGGCAACCCAGTCTAGTATCTTTGCCAAGAAAACCTCAAATGTGCCCCAAAGAGTTGGATACTTTATAGCTACAGAGAGTTATGGATAGATATGAATCCAGGCCATCCTTATGCTAAACCAAGCTGCCAATGAACTTTCGATGATTGTCCTAAAACAACCTGAATTGATAGGGAAGCAAATAAATAGATTTGGGTATGAATGCACTTTTAATAACTTCTATATGAGTCTGTGACTTTAAACTTCCACAGGAAAAGTGCCAGAAAGAGAGGGGATAAGAAGGAGGAAGAAGAAAGGAGAGGGAGGGGGAGGAAAAGGGAAAGGGAGAGAGGGGAGGAGAGGAAAAGAGGGGAGGGAAGGAGAGGAGAAGAGAAAAAAGGATAGGAAAGGAGAAGGAAGAGGAAGAGAGGGAAGAAGAATGCTGGACTTGGATGGACAATTACAGTAGGGTTACTCATGAGAGGCCCAAGATAGCCCAGAGCTGGATTAGAGCAAACTTATTGTAAACAAGGCCACTTCCTATGTGAGTGAAATTCGATGGAGAGTTAATGTAAATTAAGCAATTCGTGTCAAAGTTTTTCTGATCTGCCTGACTCTTGGTGAGAAAGCCAGCAGCAGAATTTTGCAGAATTTAAAGTTTTTGCATTGGCCCAGAGGGGAGACCAGTCAAGAGAGAATTGAAATAAGTGAGAAGGGGAAAGGAGGGGAAAAAACAAAAAAAAAACCTTTCAAATGAGATGCTTCCTGCTCTTGGCTTTCTAAGTTCATTGAAAATGCTTTCTTTGTGCATATCGCTAATAATACAGTCCTAGAAATTAGCTTTTGGATGCTTGGTAATGATTATTACTCTGGGAAAAAAAATATGTACATGTTATCACATTGGACTGTATTGAGTTGGAATAACTAAAATGGGGGAAATTAAAAATGTGGACTTGATTCACAAATTTAAAATCAAGTGGAATGAATATCATGGCTTTCCATAGAATGCTACTTTCATTTATATAATACAGCATACAGGCAATAGAGATATATGGTACATGTTAGAGGCTGCAAACTGATAAAGGAGGGCTATATTTCTATAATAAGTGCCAATTATGAAACAGTAGTGATATAGGTTGTAAAAGCAGGTGGCTGGGAGGCAGAAACATCTGGATGAGAGGGGGGAAATTCCATCACTCATGGATGTTTCCAAATATTCTGGTGTTTTCTTTTATGTAGATAAGACAGCCAGATGAGTGATGGGCTTTCTGAGATTCCATCTGGTTGTTTGACAAGGCATAGACAGCTAAGCTACATCAATCCCTTTGTTTTAACTTTGCATAATTCTTTCTTAGAGATTTAATTTGCACATTCTTTCAATACATGGGTTTAATATTTTTGGTAAATTTTCACCCTGTCTCTTGAAGGTAGACACCACATCTCTAAAACAGATTTGTAGTACCAACTACACAAAGTTCCATTCAAATTCATTCATTCACTCACTCATTCTGTCATTTCAAAATTAAGTTCCTACTATGTATAAGACACAATTATAGGTACATGATAAATACATGATGTCTTTAAATTAAGTGTTCTTTTCGTTGTTATACACTTCTCATCTTATCTATTGTTTTTTCTCTTTGCTAGTAGACAGTCTTCCAGGCTTTTGTACATTTCATGTTTCAGGTTAGGACTCAGGTTGTGCTCCACAAATTCCTAGTATGTTATCTCATCTTAGTATAGCGGTTACCCCGAGTTCTGAAAGGCTATGCCAGTGGCGTGACAACTCTGGCAGATTTTACACATCTGGAAAGCTTTTCAGAAATTATGGAATAGGGGACAGGAAGCTCTCTTCTCTATCAATCAAGACAGTTATAGGATTAACAGAAGAACTCAAAAATGTGGTGATTAGTCATAGGTATGTTTGAGAAGGGCAGTGTAACAAAAGAAAGATAGCAATCCTTAAGGAAGAAAGTACAAGAGGTAATGATGGGTCCTGCAGATGTAGGCAGTTCAGTGGAAGGGAAGCCCAG